>LPNX010645138.1:717213-758870 GCA_001517045.1 Pseudotsuga menziesii
GAACACTGCCTATGAGAGCAAAAACTTGTGTGTATAAATGAGAAGACTTGATTTTCTTTTATAGCCTTTGTTCACCTGTAGGTCGACAAGATTAGGAAAAGATAAAAATAATAATATTTTTATTCTTTTCCTAATTTCACATTTGCTTTTACCAAAAAGGTACTTTTATTTTTTTTCCTTTTACTTTTATAAGAAGTCTTTATTTAATTTTGTTTTCTACCTGTGTTCCTTTTAGGTGGACAAGATTAGGAAAGATAAAAATAATAATATTTTTATTCTTTTCTTAATTTCACTTTCACTTTTACCAAAAAGGTACTTTTATTTTTTTCCTTTGACTTTTATAAGAAGTCCTTATTTAATTTTGTCTTCCACCTGTGGTCCTTACAAAAAGTCTTTATTTCTTTTGACTTTTGACTTTAGCCTTTTACCAAGTGCCCCTGTGGTCATTACCTGTGGTACTTTTTGATTTCAAAAGTACATCATCATAAACCAAGAGAGTTATTAATGCTTTTATCTCACACACTGTGTGACACCTAGATCTGGTACTAGGGTAACTTAACCAAGGGTAGCTAATCCTTGGAGAAGCACACCAAACCCATAGATCAAGGGTCAAAGTGCCACACACATGCCCAGACCTAGTCTAGGGCTTACAGTGTCTTCATTCTCCCAGAGAATGGCTACTCAGAACTAAGTTGAGTCTACCAGTCTCGGACTGGTCTACATCTTGGTCTCGGACTAGATGTCTACTCAACACTAGGTTGAGTCTACCCAGTGCAGATCTGGGTCTATATCATGGTCCCAGACCAGATATCTACCATTCAATAGAGTGGTCACTCAACATTGGGTTGAGTCTTCACCGTGGTCTTGAACCAGGTGGTCCCATTCTCCGAAGAGAAGGGCTCTCAATGCTGCTTAGAAAAATCACCACTCCTTCTCAGCGAGAGAGGCATTCTCTGCCATACTAAGCTTGTTACGAAAGTACGCGAACCTTTATGCTGTTAAAGGCTTGGTCAAGATATCTGCAATCTGTTCATCTGTACGAATGTACTGGAACTTCAGAGCACCTCTCTGCACTAGGTCTCAGATGAAGTGATACCTCATTTCAATGTGTTTTGATATGTTATGAAACATTGGATTCTCTGAAAGCTTTATGCAACTCTGATTATCGCAATGGATGATCGTTGAGTCAAGTTTTCCCTCGAACAGATCAGATAACAACTTTCTGAGCCAAACTGCTTCCTTGCATGCATCGCTTGCAGCAATATACTCTGTCTCAGCTGTACTCTGAGTTATGGAACCCTGCTTCCTGCTAGACCAAGAGATCATTGCTGATTCCATACTGAAGCAATAACCAGAGGTACTTTTCGAGTCAACTGCACTGCCAACCCAATCTGAATTTGAATATCCAAATAACAATACTCCACCGCTGGAAGTATACCTGAGCCCATAAGTAATAGTACCTCGCACATACTTGAGTATATGTTTAGCAGCTAGCAAGTGTATGTGCTTTGGATTTGACATGAACTGACTCAGTGCATTCACTGTGTAGCAGATGTTTGGTTTCGTATGCACGAGATACATCAGGGAACCAATGAGCTGTCTGTATAGAGTAGAGTCCACACTCTGTGAACTAGAGGTTGAATCCCGCAACTTTGTCAAGTTGGTAGTCATTGGTACGCTCATGGACTTGCAGTCCTTCATCCCAAATCTCTGCAAGATATCTACTGCATACTTTCCTTGCGTCAGGAAGATCTCACCTAGCTTTTGCCAGACTTCTAAGCCAAGGAAGTAATGCATCAATCCAAGATCTTTCATCTCAAATTCAGAGGTAAGCTCCCTCTTACATTGGTCTATCAACTGTTCATCACCTGTAAGAAACAAGTCATCTACATATAGAACAAGTATCAAGACATGATTATGAACAACTTTAAAGTACAAGTTAGAATCAACTGTACTTTTGGAAAACCCCAAACTATGGAGAAATCCATCCATCTAGGCATACTAGACTCTCGGAGCTTGTTTTAGCCCATACAAGGCTTTCTTCGGTTTGCATATATGGGTCTTCTTCCCATGAGTAACAAAGGCTTCATGTTGTTCAATATAAACTTCTTCCTCAATCTTACCATTGAGAAAGGCTGTCTTTATATTCATCTGATGTAACTTCCATCTGAAAACTGCAGCAAGTGAAATGATGGTTCTGATGGTAGTGTACTTGGCAACAGGTGCAAATGTCTCGTCATAGTCAATGCCTTCTTTCTTCGTGAAGCCACGAGCTACGAATCTGGCTTTATACTTCTCCACACTGCCATCTGCAGCATGCTTGATCTTATAAAGCCATTTGGAAGTCATTACTGACTTTCTTGCAGGTCTGGGAACAACTTCCCAAACATCATTCTTCATGATTGACTTATACTCTTCAATCATGGCATCAACCCATACCTGTTTACTTGCTGCATCTTCGTATGATGAAGGTTCTGAACTGATAAGCTAAATCATAAGACCAGAGTACTTCTGTGGTCTTATGCTTTCTCTGAAAGTCCTTGGAGGAGCTTTATGCTTCTTGTACCGTCTCTCGGTACCAAGCAGGTCTCCGTTTGGAAGGAGGAACTTCAAGTAGTTCTTCTAGTGGACTTTCAATGTTCTCAGGAACATTTGGAATTTGATCATCAAATTCCTCTTCCTCCCTTTGAATTTCTGAATCTGGAAACTCAAGTCGACCAACTGTATCTTCCGATGAAAGCTCTAGTTTTTTACGAAACATCGCTTCCTCATGGAAGATCACGTCTCTGCTGACCTCAATGTGCCTCTGCCCAGGTATATATACTCGATAAGCCTTCAAGCAATCACTGTACCCAACAAAGATACCTTTCTTACCGGAGGGCTCTAGCTTGGCCCTCTTCTTTTTTGGAACATGAACATACACAGGAGTATCGAATATCCTCATGTGATCAACTGGAGGTTTCTTCTTGGTGAAGACTTCTTCAGGAGTCGTCTCACCCAAGATAGCATGTGGGCTTCTGTTCTGAATGTATACTGCAGTTCCGGTAACTTCAACCCATAAAGACAAAGGAAGATCTAGATCAGTGATCATGGCTTTAACAGCCTCACAGATTGTTCTATTCTTCCTTTCTGCAACCCCATTCTGCTGGGGGTTGTAAGGCACTGTCAGCTCTTTCTTGATTCCTGCTTCTCGAAAAAAATCATCAAACTCATTAGATTCATGCTCACCTCTGTTATCTGATCTCAAGATATGGATGTACCCGTCAGTCTGGTTTTCGATCAGTGTCTTGAACTCTTTGAACCTGTCAAAGGTTTCACTCTTGGCCTTTTACCAAGTGCCCCTGTGGTCATTACCTGTGGTACTTTTTGATTTCAAAAGTACATCATCATAAACCAAGAGAGTTATTAATGCTTTTATCTCACACACTGTGTGACGCTTAGATCAGGTACTAGGGTAACTTAACCAAAGGTAGCTAATCCTTGGAGAAGCACACCAATCCCATAGATCAAGGGTCAAAGTGCCACACACATGCCCAGACCCAGTTTAGGGCTTACAGTGTCTTCATTCTCCCAGAGAATGGCTACTCAAAACTAAGCTGAGTCTACTAGTCCCAGACTGGTCTACATCGTGGTCCCAGACCAGATGTCTACTCAACACTAGGTTGAGTCTACCCAGGGCAGATTTGGGTCTATATCATGGTCCCAGACCAGATATCTACCATTCAACAGAATGGTCACTCAACAGAATGGTCACTCAACATTGGGTTGAGTCTTCACCGTGGTCTCGGACCAGGTGGTCCCATTCTCCGAAGAGAAGGGCTCTTGATGCTGCTGAGAAAAATCAACAATATTACCTCCAATATACTTGCACATCTTACGAAGGAATGATGGATTATTATTTTAGAAGATTAATTAGTTCATTTAGAGAATTTGGACTAATAGTTTAAGAGTTTACAATATAATGTCATCTTTGAGGATTGTGCATACTCAAATAAAAAAAGACAAGGTTCAACCTCACAAATATCTGTGAAATCAGGAGAAGCATTACTTATTGATTACGTTATCAATGGGTTTGTTACCTCATTATAATGCGAGGAGAATCTTAAATTAATTTCCCAAAATATTGAAACTACTCTCCTAGAATTTAATGAATTAATTGCTTTGGAGCATCTTTTGTAACTAATAGCACATAATTAGGATTTAGTTACAAGCTATGTGCAATATAAGGAATTAATTGCTTTGGAGCATCTTTTGTAACTAATAGCACATATTTAGGATTTAGTTACAAGCTATCTTGCACGGGGATTCCTCCTGCTCAAAAAAAGATTTATACCCGTCTTCCCTGCATTTTGAGGACTTAGGGACCCCTAGGAAATGTCCCCAATTTGCCAGGGACTTCATTGGGGTTTTGGGAACTTGCTGTCCGTACCCAAAACGTCCCGAATAGATTTGAGAGACTCTCAGGCAGATTTTGGAGACATTCCAAGTAGATTTCATAGATGTCCCAAGCAGATTTTGGATATGTTCCATGCATGTATCTTCAGTTTTGACAATGGACATTGATGATTGGACGATATGATCATATGTCCCATCCATATTTTTCTTATTTTTCTAAATCTATACAAGTTGTAGCTCAAAATATGGGTTGTGTATGATGGATTTTGATTTGGGTTTCTGGTATTTTAACTATTGTCTTTTCAGCAACGTCATTACAAGCAGCAATTCCTCCATTGCAACAAACTAAGAAATGCAACAACTCAAAGGTCTGATCCTTCTGGATATGATCTTCTTGTTCATCTCATTTTTATGGTCATCTTAGATTTACATATTGTACATAAGTTTTCAGGAGTTATTCAAGTCCAACTCTTGCCCTATCCTAACCTCAAGCACTATGAAAACAATTGGATAGAAAAGATTTAGATTGGGTACGAAACACTTGAATAAATTCCTATTCAGTATCCATCTTAATCTAAAATATGAATCTAATTTCTTTACAGAATGCAAGCATGTATATCCAAAAGGATGTTGTAGTATTTTTCAACACAACTGTAAAAATCTGAGAACCTGTTGATAAGGGAATGCCTTGTAACCCAATCATCATAAACATGAAATATAAGGAAGAAAAGTTGTTATGGAGACGCACATTCTTCTCATAGACCCTTCATGGACCTTAATGCAGATTGAAAATAGTTGAACTTAAGTTTCCTAAATTTACATTGCATTTTGCTCATGTTCAAGTGCCAATAATGAACTGTCACTCCCTTTTCTTATTTGCTCATAATTTTTTCAGAACTAACAAATGTAAGGGATGTGCATAATACTATATCGTATAGACTGTTGTGCTTGCAAGCAACTACAAATGTTTATGGTGAATTCTAACTTTTAAAGTTTATATCTATATATATTATTGCCATTCCCAGCCTGCCGTCCCTTGAAAAATTTGGGGTGCGCTCTGGATGTCCCAGGGACTCGTCCCACCATCCCTGCAGTTTCCCCATCCCCAAAACTAGTGCAACATAGGTTACAAATATGTTATATTTCATTTAATGCAGAATATGCCCTAAAATCTACAAATAAGAGGGCCAACATTTGTATTTGGGAAGGCATATGGGAGAGACAGACTCTCACGACCATGTATGTAATTTTTCAGTTTGTGAATGAAAGCATAGTTGAAGTACTGAGCAATTCTTTTGTGTGATAATTCATACCAGCACCTTGTTCCCATGGAGGCAGGGCCCACTCCATGAGAACATGTGTTATGCATGTCTTATTTAAATACATAGCTATTTCATTTCTATAGCTTAGCTTGGATATACACCCATTATGAAATGGTTGTATATCCAAGTTTCACACACACAACAAAAGGCAGATAAAACCTATGACTAGCTTTAGTTCTTGGTAATCAAAGCCTAAGCAGTGTTAGCTATTTTAGCTCTGGAGGCACTCCACATGTTTTTGTTTTGTATGCGGAAGTGACCATGCACACATCTAGGCTACTTGACTTTGTAATGGTGTTTTGTATAGTTGTTTTAAAGAGACCCTTATGTAATGTGACTTTTTATAAAGTATTACCTTGTTTATTTTTATAAAGTGACTTTATGAGATAAAGTGCACTTATTTCATAAAGTGAAAAGTGACTTTATTAAAAATTAAATGTCACTGATTTTGGAAGGAAAGTATATCAACTGTTGATTATGTAAAGGCAAGATTAAATCTTGGCCTTTGGATTTAGAGATTGAGGAATGTGAAAAGTCACTTTCTAGTTATAAGAGAAAGCCTAGGGTAGTGTGCAAGCAGCAAGACAAGGAAAACATTTTCCAAGAGTGAGCATTTGGCAAGTTTGATTTTTAGAGAGGGAGCAAATATCTCAAGGAGAGGGCACAAATCCCAAGGAGAGGCATGCTTCCCAAGAAGAATTTTATTTTATTTTTTATTTTTTCTGTTGGGACATACTATATGGATTGCTGGGCCGTACTTTTCTGTCTGCACAATTTTCGAGGCACTATTTGCTGCATGCAAATTGAGGTGGAGGTCGTATAGGCTGTGTGGATTTGCTGGGCATGCAAATCAAGGAGCTGGGCACAAATTTCGAGGAGGTGGTTCTGTGGTGGAGCCGTATAGATCGTACTGCTGTTTGGGCACATTTTTCGAGGTGCTACACAAATTTCAAGGTGCTGGTACAGTCATTTATTGTTGGTTTAATGCTGCTGTAAATTAATATTGTTTGCCTGAAAACGCTGAAATAAAATACTCTTGGACTGGTTTTCTCCAGAGGGGATTTTTTAGGGTCATATTGACTAAAATTCTGTTGTTTATATGGTTTATCAGTCTGCTGTTATATGTCATTTTTCGCTGCAAAACAATCTTAGTTTCAGTGTTTCAGCTTCATGGTTGTTGGTTTAAATGCATGTGAAATATTTTTATTAATGACAGTTTAAGACTGAAATCTGGGTTATACTAAGTGTTTGACAAAATGTTTGAATGACTGAGGTCTGATTTTTGTCAATCTTTTACATGGTATCAGAGTCGAGGCTTTGTGATAACAGTTGATTGTGGGTGCAGCAGTATTGTTGAGTTTTGGGAACGAGTTATTGCTGATTTTTTTAACAATTTGTGTATCGGAAGACCTTATTTGCATGTGATTTGCAGTTGGTGGGGAAAGAGTGAAACTCTTGTTCTTTTGGTGGATTGTTTTTATTCTTTGAGATGGCTACTAGTTTGAAGTTGGAGGATAGTTTGGATGGGGCTGGAAACTTTGTTCCTTGGAAGGCAGGAATAGTGCTCATACTGCAAGAGAATGAGTTGTGGGATGAGGTGGTGAACCATACTACAACTAATCCCATTCAGATTCCTGTTGATGCTACTGCATTGGATGCCTTCAATAAGAAGGACATAAAGGCAAAGAGGATCATCCTTTTTGTTGTCAAGAATCATGTTATTCTTCACATTACAAGTAAGACTCGTGCATGATAGTTTGTCAAGTCGTAAGGAAGAAGAAGAAAATGTTGCTCTTTCTACTAAGAGTCCAAGAAGGACTTGAGCAAAGTTTTGGTGTTTTGCTTGCAGCTAGTATGGCCACCTTGCTTCTCAATGACTTGAGAAGAAGAAAGAGGATGATACGGTTGTTGCAACTTCAACAGAGGTAGAGGACTTTGCGAGAAGATTCGAGAAGGAGTTCTTTTTGTTCTACCTTATTTCTAGTGTCGGTAGTAATAGAGTTGATCAGAATTGTAGTTGGTATATTGACAGTGGGGCCTCTCATCATATGACTAGAATATGGCATATATTCTGTATCATTCTTGAGGCTGGTTGAGACCGGTTTGTTCAGTCAGAAGGGGGACATGCACATGCAGTGCGAGGAGTTGGAAATGTCAAATTCCAGCTTCGCCATGGAGGATACATCGAGCAGGATGGGGTTCTCTTTGTTCTGGAGATGAAGGCTAACTTTCTCTCGGTCTCGGCCTTGGAGGATGCAGGGTATTCAACATTGTTCAGGAGGGGACATGTTGTCATATTTCCAGATAGAGATGGATCTCGGACATGTTTATATATACACGGAGAGAGCAGCACTGATTGATCCACAATTGATTGGTGATCGGTTCGGTGAGCTACACATGTTTAGTGCATAGCCCACGGTTGATGAGTCGAACGAGGAGTAGGAGGCTCCTGAGGCTGCAATGGCACCAAGGTTACAGTCTCGAGTTCCGATGGAAGAGAGGGAGTCTCTTCTGAGTATCGGCAGGAGGCTCAACTAGTATGAGCAGACCAATGCTCAAGATTGGAGAGTGGATTCTGCTAGGAGCTCAAAGTTTAGGGTGGCTACCAGGAGGTTATCTTCAGATTCGAGTTCAGTGCAAGTAGTAGAGTTAGTTCCAGGTTTAGAGGGAGCTCCAACTGCGAACAGTGTGATGGATTTTAGGACGTGACTTGATGATGATGATGGCAGTGAGTACCTCCTTTGCCAAGAGGGAGTGTTAGCTGTTTTATCTCTGGAGGCACTCTGCATTGTTTTGTCTTGTATGCGGAAGTGACCATGCATTAGCTAGGCTACTTGACTTTGTAATGGTGTTTTATAAAGTTGTTTTAAAGTTACTCATATGTAATGTGACTTTTTATAAAGTATTTCCTTGTTTTATATTTATAAAGTGACTTTATGAGATAAAGTGCGCTTATTTCTTAAAGTGAAAAAGTGACTTTATTAAAAATGAAAGGCAACCGATTTTTGAGGGAAAGTATCTCAATCGTTTATTGTGTAAAGGCAAAATTAAGTCTTGGGCTTTCGATTTAGGGATTGGCGAAGGTGAAAAGTCACTTTCTAGTTATAAGAGAGAGCCCAGGGTAGTGTGCAAAACAAAGAAAACATTTTCCAAGAGTGAGCATTTGGCAAGTTTGATTTTTCAGAGAGGGAGCAAATTTCTCAATAAGTGGGCACAAATCCCAAGGAGAGGCATGCTTCCCAAGAAGTTTTTTTTGTTTATTTATTTATTTGTTGGGACGTATTGTATGGATTGTTGGGTCGTACTGCTGGGTCGTACCATTCTGTTTGCACAATTTTCGAGGCACTGTTTGCTGCATGCAAATCAAGGTGGAGGGCGTACAGGTTGTACGGATTTGTTTGGCAAACAATTCGAGGAGCTGGGCACGAATTTTGAGGTGCTGCTGTGGTGGAGGCCGTACAAGCCGTACTGCTGTTTGGGCACATTTTTCGAGGTGCTGCACGAATTTCGATGTGCTGGTATGTTGAAGTTTTATACCTTGGAAGTTGTTCTCCTTGGTGACTTTTGTCTAAGTCACTAGGAAAAAGGTGTCATGTCACATGGACTTTATATTAATGACTTGAGATGAGCATTAAATGCACTATAGTGATTAAAGTGTACTTTAAGTAAAAATTTAAAAAGTGAGTGAATTAAAATTTAATTTTTTTGAGAAAAGTGATTTTATCAGTGACTCATCTAATCTAATTTGGGCCTTTGGATTAGATGACGTTTCATTTACCCATCCTTCTTTACCTAAAAGACAAATTTCCATGTGAAGAGGCACTAGTTCAATTGTTGAGAGTCGAATTTCAGAGGAGAGAAAAACACAGCTGAAGTTTTTCTTCTAAGGCACGGATTTCGAGGTGAATGCACATCAGTTCAGTGGTCACAATTTTCAAGGAAGCATTTAAATGCATTAATTGCAGCCGTACTATATCTGTAAGTACAGTACTTTTTCAGTCAGAGCAGGGAACGAATTTTGGGGCAGTGTGGGCACTGATTTCGAGGCAGAATTTTTTTTCTTCCAGTGGGCACGAATTTCGAGGCAGCAGACCGTACTGTGTCCGTAGTCTCTCCATATAGCATCTGTACAGTCCTGTAGAAGCACATTTTTCGAGGTGGTTTGCTATGACCACATGAGCAGAGTTCAGATATTCCTACCAACCTACTTGATTCAAATAAGTTTGCCAAATTTAGAGATAAGCTTGGTAAATTTTCTAGCATGACCATTAAGGGAGAATTTTGGTGTAATTATTAATTAATGGTCATTTAGGACTCTTTGTAGGTAAGCTTAATTAGGGTGCATTGAGTCATTAATAGAGTACTTGGTAATAATTAAAAATAAACAAGAAAGAAGTTACGTAACCTCTTTCTCTTGTCTCTCACATATGTAAATACCTTTTGAAGCATGGAATGATGTCTGAAGTACATCTTTTCGCTCTCGTTTTTCTGTTGTTTCTTCTTTGTGTAAACCTGATAAAGCTGCCACACAAACTCTCAAAAGACTGACATTGTTGGATTTCTTGACACCATTTCACATTGACATTTGGTAGCTGCTTCTCCTTTAGTACCTTGTAAAATCACTAGCTGTCAAGAACTGCAGCAATTCAATAGTGCCCTCTGGTTTGTATAAAGGGACCATAAGATGGTAAGGGACTTTCATCTATGATTTTGTGAGCTCAGTGCTCAGAACTGTAAAGCATTGACTATATTCATTTTTTGTGCTTATTTTGTTTATCTTGAGTTATTGTTCAAATTCATTATTTAATCCTTCTAGAAAGCATAAAATTCATCAAACTGCGAATCTGGTCCAAGTTGATAAACATTCTTTGGACTTGCTCAGAGACAAAACATAGTTGGACTACTAATGTAAGCAAAGGATGTTTGATAAATGTTTTTAATGTATAAGTTAAGATTTCTGTCATCCATAATATTTTAGTATATTCACCACCTTGTAGATAGCTTGGCTCACTTGGTCCTCCAGCTTCTTTAGCTCGTCTGATCAGAACTATGGAAATTCTAAGGTTTAACCTTGCTTATAAGGCTGCCAATGGATGTTGCATTTTTATTGAGTCTTTTGCATCACAATCTATAATAGTGGTTGAAATATTGCCTTAGCATGAAGTGTGATCAGAATTCACCCGGGCATCTGATGGTACAAAGCATTTTAGGATCAGTGTTAATTAATTTGCGTTGTGTTGAAACTTGAAAGTCAGGAAAATAGAGCAATGTAGTCTTATCCCTTTGGTTAAATAAAGTATTTTCTTTTGTTAATCATTATTTCATTTAAGTGTTATTAGTGTAACCCGTCATGATTAATTCCATTTTGATTCAGTGATAGAATATGTTAGCCTTTACCCACCGCAACTGTTTTTCATAAATGTTCATTTGACTGTTAAAATTAGTTTGTCTTAATTTTGCAGAAATTCCTCCAATGGTGATTAGTTCATTTCATGGACCCAATTTCACAATGTTGATTTGTCTGCATCACCAAGACATGAAGTACCAATTCTATTTGTTGTAATCACTTTGATGATATTCTTCACCGAAATTGATAACTGTTGATGGCATGCATGTTTGTTGATATTTCCTAGAAATGTTAGCAAACAAAATTTTCCACAATTGTCTGTTTTGTTGCAAGGTTGAAATACTTTTGACCTTCACCCATTGGAAGCTGTGATAATTCTATAGCCTCATTGCTCTCCATTGCAGGCTTGCGTAATACAGCCAACTGGGAAATGGCTTAGCAAACTTCCTGGTCCAATTGGTCAAGTCCCTGGTTCACCTCGCATTCCTATAGAAACTGCTGGTTTAGGAAGATCTGCAGGGGAATTAAATGGAAATGATGCGAATCCCCCTACAAAGGTAGATGACTCGGGTTTGGCATCAACTTCAGCAAACCTTGGAAAAGACACTATTAGCCCTGATTGTGATCGCAATGTCTCCTCATTGTTCAAGGGTGATCCTGGACGAAACACAACCAAGCTTGACAATGAAGCATTGGCCCAAGCCCGAGGCAATGCAATGTTACGGTACAAAGAAAAGAAAAAGACAAGAAGGTAATGCATTTGAATGTCCTCTAAATTGTCTTGGATGTAATTGTTTTGTATATAATGGAGGCTTCCTTCATAGTTTTTCTCTTTACAAGTCCAACTAATAAAGGGGAGGTTATGCACACAGATATGAGAAGCACATTCGTTATGAATCTCGCAAGGCTCGAGCTGATGTAAGGAAGCGTGTGAAGGGTCGCTTTGTGAAGGCAGACAAAGAATGTGATCAAGATGCTCTTGGAAGTAGCAATTAAAGATTTACCTTTGTAGTGGGAAAGTGTTCAACCTGCAAATTATTTTGAACGTTTTCAAATATGGATTGTCTTTAACATCAAGGGAAATGTTCTTCAAAAGTAACATACCTTGTAGTTGTTTGTATGGCAGAATGTGTGCAAAATTTGAAGACAGGAAAAGATGCTGTGAAGGCCATTAAGTTGAACTGTGGTCCATGATTGGTGGCCAGGGACGAGTTTAATGTCACCATTCCAGACCTATTTCATCACTCATGATCATCTATCATCTTTGTATTGTAATAAGTTTTAAATATAATTTTCCTGATTGAATGAAGGTGTGGCATTTTGCTTTTTCGTTGCAGTTCAATGCATTCATGTGTCTTTCTGAAGATGTCAAAACCAAAGTGTAAAACATACGACATATTTGAGTACACCAGCCCCGCATGAAGGTATTGGGAATGATATAACAGTACATAACCCATTATTTTTGTGGGGCGAATTGTGCTTGTATGTTTTTAATTTGATACAGTGAATTTATATATTATGTGTGTAGTTGCAAAAGGTGAAGATGTCCATCTTCGAGTTCTTATGTTCAATACATATTTCATGGTTGATCAATAATTTTATTTCGGGGTAGTTTTGCTTTGACAAATCCAAAATCTTATGGGTTTAGTTCTAGCTTGAAGATATGAGATGAAAAATAATGAGATTCTATATTTCAAGCAGGAAGGATGATGAGTTCTCTTGTGGGTTACAAGTCATGAGTGCAATAACTTGCAACTACCATAGGAGGGAAGTAGGGGTGTTTAAAATTTATTTGCGTAAATAACTTTTTATGCAAGTTGTATGGAACAGATTTTCCTCAATGAATTCAAATTTGCTAGTTTGCATACACAAGCCCACTTACTGAAAGGGGCGATGTCTGTCAACAAGGCTAGAATGCAGAAGTTTGTGTTTAAAATCTAGGATGCAGAAGTTTAGTAAATGATTTCATTGATAGCTACATTGGTGCTGCATTTTTTGTTTGAGCATTTGTTTCGTTTGGATATACACACATGAGGCTAGAATGCAGAAATTTGTGCTTAAATCTAGGATGCATAAGTTTAGTAAATGATTTCATTGACAGCTACATTGGTGATGCATTTTCTGTTTGAGCGTTTGTTTCGTTTGGATGTACACACATTTAAGACTGGTAGCGTGTTGTGTAATAGTTTTGACAGGGCTTTTGTTGACCTGATTTGACACATCATCAAATGGAACAAGCATCTTGGATGTGGATAGAACAAGGTATGGCTTTTTACCATTTCTAAAATTTCGGTTTGTTTTATTCTTACTATGTTTATATGTGGTGCATAGAATTGACACGTACTACGAGGAAATTTACTTGATTTAGTCTTCTTGCAAGCTTATTTGGATTTCGTGCATGGAATTCAAGAAAGACGGGACAAAAGTTGATTTTGCCTGTTGCTTAAGGTTATTTGGAACCGTAAATGGACTTTGCATGTTTGCATATGGTTAGTTTTGACATATGACTAGAAATGACTTTTTTGGTATTGTTAGCCACTCGTTTACAAAAGGTGCATGGGATTTATTGGTAAATTTGCATATTTTAGAATTCACTTGTTATTTTCTTCTTTGATAGTTCTAATAATCTGCCCAAAATTCTAATTTCAACCATTTACTCGCAATCTTGTTGGAGTGACTGAGGATAGTACTACATGCAACAAGATCACTATGTAGTTGGATTAAATCTCATGTAACCTAACCAAGTATGGCATGTGCAGTTGTGGGTATTTGCAGTTCCAAATAGTTGAGATTTTAGGCCTATATTTTAGAAGGCAGCTATGTTCACAAATAGACATATTGTTGTTTGACAGTATTGCTTGGTAAAGACGATGTAGCATTAAAGAGTCCTATAATTTGGATTTTTGTTGAATTTTTTTTTTTTTTATAGCTAAAATTCTCTAAATTGGAAGCATTTAGAATCTATGTTTTTTTTTTATAGAAGTTATATGAAATGTGTTTCTAGCATGTCAAACGGGTTGGTTAATTTATGACAAATCTTTGCTTACCAAATATGTAGATACATTTATTAAAAGACATTTGAAATAACTTCATTCCAAAGATGAAAGATCTGACTCATAGCAGAAGCATTCCATCATTTCAAAACAATGCAATGGAGAAAGCTTGTGGTATACTAGAATGAGATTTACTTGTAATTCTGACATAATTTTTAATATGCCTTGGGGCTTTATGCACCATGAATGTGATTAAATAAGTGGGTGGCATTCTAACAATACTCTGCACATTGACAAACTTTGGCATGGTTGTTTTCTTCTTTGTATGTCCACATTTTATGTTGAAATGTGGGTATTACCGTTATGATTTCAGGGGGTTATGTGAAAGTATGGTTAATATAGGTTTGACTTTTGACAACTATTTGTTTTTTACTGTACTTGTAAAGTTAACATCTGGTTAATATAGGTTTAACTTTTGACAACTATTTGTATTTTACTGTACTCGTAAAGTTAACATCACATTCAAGTAGAAATATGGAAGTTCTATATATGTGCTATATATATGGACCCAGGGCCCATCCTATGACCATTAAGTAATTATGCACATCTTCACGTAGCCGATCCAAAATCTAACAAAAAACTTTGTCATTTTCAATTCAACCACAAATCTATGATCTAAACATTAGCATCATAAATCTTATCGAAGATCCGACATAAAAACAATTGTACAACAATTGCATTGAGAGTAGCAAGGTGCTTACAACCCAGTATGGGGGAGATGTTGTAACGTGTAACGCTAAATATAAAATGATGTTTCCATAAAAAAAACAATGAAAATGCAAATGTAATGGCTTAAACAAAAGGGAAAAAAAATATACCGATTTGATCATAAACCTAGACATTTCAAGAATTGAGAGGGATTAAATATATTGAGGTGCAACTTTTTTCTGAATGTGTTGAAAAACTAAGATAAAAAGTTTATACCTCAAGAAAAATTGGATCCCTCTCGATGCTTGATAGATCATGTTTATGATGGATCTATGTTGGTTATTTTTCTATTGAAATAAAAGAAACTATAGATAACATGGAGTTTTTGACCTGTAAACTCTTGTTGCGAAGTATCCAAGGTTGTAGACGTTTGACAAAGTCCTATGGGCAAATCTCCCTTCGAATGCCAATCGTGGAATCTTCACTGGAAACCACACTATTCCTGCCACAAGGCACTATTCCTACCCTAGGACCCCCGAGCCGCAACGTGGCTGAATGCAAGAAATCACTAGCGTAACTAAGGTAAACTACTAGGAAGTTTCCAACCTCATTTATACAATGATGAACCTCACCCTCCACGGTCATCATGTAAGCTTAACATGACCTATGTTATCTAACAATAGGGTAAAAATCGATGAGAGCCTTATGCTCTCTCCTTCTCGTTACAACCTTTTGAACTTGCCATGCAACTCATCCATTGATAATCTTGAATTATTTAATTATTTTTCTTTAATTATTCACCCACCAAGTGTCACTTCTCTTCATTCTTATTTTTCTAAATTTTAATTTGAGATTTACTCAACGAATCTCTTAGATTTCCTCTCAAATGATTCCTTCAATTTCTCCTAATTAAGTATGTGTGCATGTGTTCGCTAATACTTGAATTATTTTCTTTCTTTCTTTCTTTTCTTTATTCACAATTTCATATCTAATTGTAATTAATTATGATATTTTCATTTGCACAATTGAATTAAAAAATTCTATTTATCTTAAAACACGCTTCTTTACTCCCTTGTAGTGTTTTTTTTTACTGTCGCGTTCTTGTTGCAACGAGCATATTAAGGGTGCCATGCTCTGTGCATGCCCTTCAAATATCCCTTTCGTGGTGGGGACTAGTGCGACGATTGAGACCTTGTTAACTTAGTCCAATAGACTTTGTTGAGGGACTAATGGTTCTTAGGGAATAAGGTCGAGTCCTAATTGTGTGCCCTCGAGTCTACGTCTCATGAGTGTCTGAATCTGCTACCTACCCTCACATCGTCACACATCTGACAAGCAAAAGTCTCTCTTACTTTTCAACTCATTGCGTGGAGTAATTGCTAGTTTTACATCTTCTTTCCATTCAACCCCATTACTTGATGTAGAGCTATTGACAATCACAATCCATCACCTCCACGTAAACATTACATGTATCAATTTTTTAAAAATAAAACACAATATACCAAATCACATAAGGTCAATATAACCTATCATGGATGCCTTGACTCAATCCAGAGCCCTTTCGGTATCTACGTCACCTTGCATCACATGTACCTGCTTTTTTATGTCACACTTGGACAACCCATCAATAATACATGTTGTATGTAAACATATGCATACTCATTAAATCACTATGTCATACTTTCATGATATCATAAACATTTGATCATCATCAAATCATTATTTCATAACTTTATGGCAATATAAACATATAATCGTCATCAAATTGTCATTTTACAATTTCATAATAGATAACTTTAAAACATCCCACTTATTAATCAAAGCAAAGCATTAGTTTCCACAGAGTTGGGTCATTTGTCATCCAAATGCCCTAAAAAAATAACAAAACATAATAATCCAAGTTCGAGTCCACACATAACCGAGTCAACACATAACCGAGTCATTAAAAACCAAATACCCTCGAATAATAACGTCACAATAATAATCAAAGTTGGAAATAAAAGGTAGATATAATAATGTCACTTCAATGAGCTTTTAGGTTCTCGCTTTATCTATTTGAAGTTATAATAACCAAAGCACAATATGATGTTCATAGTGTGAGTAATGGTGGCTTTAAAGTGTGTGCTTACACGTGTAGGGACGTACTTGGAATTGAGTGGTAAAGATTGTCATGGCTAGGGTTGGCTTATATGGGTGTGGACTTTGTACTTGGTTTGCATTTAAGCATGTAATAAGCTGATTTTAAAATTTATATATTATGCATTCGGATGGGTGTGTATGCATAAATATGACATGTATTAACGTGTGATGGTTTGTGTTGTGAATAGAAAATTATATGAAGATAGTGCAAGTGTGGTTTCACAATATTAGGATGGTATAACTGAACCTGTAGGCAAATAACTGAACTTGTAGGCATTACCCATGAATTATTACACTCTATTAAGATTAAGAATTCTAGTATCATGGTTTTAAAATTTGACCTGGTCAAAGCCTTTGATAGAGTAAACTGGACTTTTCTTAGACTCTTGCTTATTCAGATTGGCATCCCCTTGATGGGTGTAAATTGGATAATGGGCTGTGTATCTAGCTCTTGCTTTGCTGTTCTTGTTAATGGGTACCCCTCGGACTTTTTTCCTGCTACCAGAGGTATACGTCAAGGATGTCCTTTGTCCCCCTTATTATTCATACTGGTCATTGAGAGTCTCAGCAGAATTATTTTGGATGCTCAGCATAAAGGTCTTATAAAGGGCTTCCAGTTCTCTCTTGATCTGTCGACAACACACTTGTTATTTGTCGATGATGTGATTTTAATTGGTATCGGCACTATTGGTGAGTGGAGTGCTTATAAAGATGCATTGGACCTATTCTGCTCGACTTCGGGGATGACTGTCAGCTTGGAAAAATCATCTTTTCTCTATCAGAATGTGGATGTTGATATTAGAAGCAAAATTGCGGAGTTGCTCCCTTTCAGAATGGATCCACTTACATTGGGCTAAGTATTTGGGATACCACTTGAAGCCATTGGGGTATCGTACCTCTGATTGGCGATGGATGATTGATTTATTTGAAAAAAAGATCCAAAACTGGACCTACAGGTTACTCTCTCTTGGAAGCAGAGTAGTTCTTATTAAAGCTGTTCTTACGGGGTTGGCTGTCTATTGGTTTGCTTTGGCTAGATGTCCTAAATCTATTCCGAATTTACTTAGAAGATCTATTTTCTCCTTCCTGTGGGGGTCCTCTACTGATCATCAGTATTCTCATCTGGTCAATTGGGAAACTGTCTCCTTACCTACTGAATATGGTGGCTGGGATATAAAAAACCTTGAATGGTTTGGTATATCTCTAAGACTGATACGGTGGCTGGGATATAAAGAACCTTGAATGGTTTGGTATATCTCTGAGACTGAAATGTATGTGGCAGCTTCTAAATGGTACTGGTCTTTGGAGCATAATTATTGCCCATAAATACTTCAGGAACAGGTCTTTAGAAGACTGGATTCGTGCCCAAAAATTCAAAATTACTGGTACTTCTTACTTCTGGAATGGGTTTAAAAGGATATTTGAGTGGATTACTAATTAGTTGGGATGGAAGGTGGGGAATGGTTTAAAGATCAGGTTGGGTGTGGACCCTATTGCTGGGCACAACTCGCCATATCTATTATCTGAGGAGCTTAGAGATTACCTTTATGACTTGGGGATTTCAAATCTTGCTCAGGCCCAAAATTTGGATGGTTGTGGTCTTGATGGTTCTAACTGGTACACTGCATTTGATTTGTACTTGGGAGGTGATTGGGCTGATCAATGGTGTTCATATGTTAAAGGCTTGACTCATGGTGGTATTAGGATTGGGACTATTGAAGACACACTACTTTGGATGTATGACAAACAGATGGGTATGGTGACTGCCAAAAAAGCTTATGATCTTATTGTCTCTAAACATCGGACTATCATGGCAAATGATTTCTTGTTAAAGATTTGGCACCTAAATATTCCCCCAAAACTGAAATGTTTCATCTGGCTAACTTGTAAAATGAAGATCAATACTTGGGACACTCTGTGCAAGAAAGGTTGGCACGGCCCCAATAGGTGCTGTTTATGCAAAGGGGATGTTGAAATAGTAGAACATATTTTTGTTGGCTGTCCATTTGTAAAGAAGATGATACAGGATCTCAATTGTTTGTTTGATGTTCACATCCTTTGGTCCACTCCTACCCTTATGGAGAATCTCATAAACTGGGTTTCAAAGGGTGGAGCCCATCAGTACTTGCCTCTTTTTCTCATCTGCAATATCTGGAAGGCTTGGAATCGAAATTTATTTGATGATATGATTCCTAATACTGCCAGCCTCTTATAAGGTAAATTCTTATAAGGTTCCATTGAAATCTAGGAATAAAACTCGTGATATTGGTGAGCCTCCAGTTTCAAAATTTCCTATGGTTTTCTTTGATGGTGCTGCAGAAAACTTCATTGGTGGAGCGGGTATATGTATTTGGTTAAATGATCACCATCTCTTTGCTATTAAGCTTGGATGTGGGAGCAGCACAAATAATAGAGTAGAACTTTTAGCACTCTGGGCATCATTACGGGTCGCCAAAGAAATTGGGCTGCCTTACCTACATATCTTTGGAGACTCCTCGGTGATTATAAATTGGGCAAAGGGGGAATCCACCCTTGACATGGTGAACCTTGAGGCTTGGTGCTACAACACCAGATTTCTCATGTCCTCATTCACCTGGGTGGATTTCAGTCATGTCTATAGGGAACATAACAAGAGGGCAGGCACCTTATCCAAGGAGGGGTTGTGTTTGGCTCCTGGTCGTCTCATACTTACTGAATCATATGATAATGAGTTTATTGGGGAAGACTCAATCCAACGTTTTTAGAATTTGCTCATTCTACTTCAGTTATTCGTCACATGGATTTTTTTTGAGCTATTTCTTTGTATGCTGAGCAACAATTTCAGGAATTTTGGGAGTCACTTACCTGCTTTGGGTAAGGTGTCTGGGCTCTTGTTATGTTCTTTATGGACATATCTCCGACTGATGTATATATTGCTCACTTATGAGAGGACTTTTACATGTATTTGATACCCAGGTGTTGATTGTATATTTTACACATCTTGGGTATTGTTATATTTCTGTTTTGACTGTCATTGTAATGTTATATTACTGATCTGTTAGACCCATAGGGGTATAGGCAATTATCTGATGATGTACAAGGTTCCTTTGATTCAATAGAATAACAAGGAACTGCTTTTTTCGACTAAAAAAAAAATATTATGATGTTACATTGTGTTAGATAATAAACATAACAATAACAAAAATTGCAAAGGAAACCATTGGGAGACTGAACCATTTAAATTGAAAACTTTATCATGTCTTTTATTTAGGTATGTTGAGAGAGTGACTTCATATTTACATAATGAAGATATGAGAAGCACATTCGTTATGAATCTCGCAAGGCTCGAGTTGATGTAAGGAAGCGTGTGAAGGGTCACTTTGTGAAGGCAGACAAAGAATGTGATCAAGATGCTCTTGGAAGTAGCAATTAAAGATTTACCTTTGTAGTGGGAAAGTGTTCGACCTGCAAATTATTTTGAACTTTTTCAAATATGGATTGTCTTTAACATCAAGGGAAATGTTCTTCAAAAGTAACATACCTTGTAGTTGTTTGTATGGCAGAATGTGTGCAAAATTTGAAGACAGGAAAAGATATTTAAGCAAAGTCAAATACAATATCTATTAATTAATTTAAGTAATTTTATTAACTTAAAAAGTATAATTTAATCATAATTACATATTATGATTATAATATTTGAACTCTAATTACTATTCTTTAATGGTCTAATGGAAACCAAATGTTTGTCACAGAATCCAAACTTTTGATAAAATCCTTTGAAGATTTCTGTAATTTGGCTTCTCAAATTCACTCAAAAATTTAGATTTCAAAGTTATCACAAAATGAGAATGAAAAGCTATGTGCATTGCATGGCATGTAATTGGTGTTGATGATGTCAAGAAATTTACATCACTAACCACTTGTTTGACACCAATCTTTTTTAGTTGAATGAGAATTTATGTTGCTTGAAAATTTTCAACCTAGGCGTGGAAGATATTGGAATTGATTCAACTTTGAGAAAATGCTCTTTTCTCCATTTAGGTATAAAAGTATATCAAGTTTGACAAATCATTGTTCAAGGGCTTGATATTCTTTGTAAAGAGTCATTCACATTTACAAATTGTGCCACTTTTGCACCACTTGTGGCTAATTCGTACATATTGTTGAACGCACAGGTTCAACACATCATTCAAGAAGAAATGTAAATACACACAACAACGATCAAGAGAACAATGTTGGACAGAATGTTCAATCACTTGTTTATTCATCTTGAATGGTGTTTTATTCGTAAGTGTCCCATTATCCTTTTGATACATAATTGATGTTGGAAGCTAATTTCATTAAATTATTCAATGTAATTTTCCTCACCATGCATTCCCCGAATAAATCTTCACATGTCAACATTTTCTTCTAGAGTGTCATAAAGAGGATTTAGAGAGTATGCTTCCATAATAGTTTTAATTAATAATGGTAAGCTCCCAACATTCTTCCCAGTTAATTTTAGTGAAAAACAATTAAACATTTAATCAATATGGTCATGTGTACCTAACAAGAAGGAAGCCAACTTTCACCTTTGAAGAATCCTAATTCAACAATGCTTAAATATGCAAGCATGATCTAAAATTTGTTTTCATGGCTAGTGTTGTCCAATAATTAATATAGAACTTGAGGAAGATTCCCAAGCCAATGACTAAGCACAAGATGAATTATTGTGATGGCCATATTTGCATCACTATGCGTATTTTGAGTTGTGAAGTAAAATACTAGAGACATTTGGTTAGTAAAAACCATACAACCAACAAAATGAAACTAAGTAAAATTTCCCTCCTTAAATTCTTTGGCGTATTGACAAAATGTGGCAAGTATTTTATTATTATTATTAATGCCATTAATCATCAATCCTAGATATTTATCTAGAGCATCATAACATTTATTTCAATGTTGGTATAACTTATGTTGACATTTATTTCAATGTTGGAATAACTTATGTTGTTCAATTAATTATTGATGTCTATGTTCTTGAAGTGCTTTAATAATGGAATGTGCGAATAACATAAAATGAAAATGCATGAGGAAAAATGTTTTACCTTAAACAAAGTATCTAATGGAGGATGATCTTGCATGGAGGTTTAGCATTTTGACGAAAGTAGGGGCAGAGATAGACCTATAAAACTACTACACCGCATATTGAGATAAAAGTTTTGGAATATTTGTTAATGGTTTTTGGGGGTGGTAAAATTTGGTAGGAATAGTCTTTTGGTTCCTAGGGATTTCCAAGGAAGGTCATGGAGAAGGGTTTAGGTGTTTTTTGTTTGTTTGGAACAGGTGAGAGGTAAAGCATTATTACATGCTCCTTGTTAAAAGTGAAAGAATTGAGTACGTCGGGGTGGGTTCCTTTTAGTGAGCATGTCCCATATTCGATTGATAAGACACTAATGCATGTGTTAAGTGGTAGGGATGCTAAGTCAAGAAATGTTGGATAGTCATTGGTTGAGTTTACTGAAGTCAATATCAGTCTCTAAGAAATGTCGTGTTCATAACTCAATCAACTTGGTGGAGGAAACTATCACGCATATTCTAGTTAATTTTTAAGCCACAAAAGGAGGTAGGACACATGTAAACCTAGGTTGAAAGGGTAATACATGTGTCAATCTAGAGAAGAGGGAATAACAATCCTTGTGTTAGTGAAGATATAACAATGTTGTAGGAATTGAACTGTCATTTGAAATGTTGAATGGAAAATTTTTCAAGGGATTAATATGTGAGAATTACCTTAAGGAATGGATGGAGAAGGCATGGTAGTAGGGTATAGGATATTTGTTAAAATTCCATACTTTGGTGAGAGGATGATTGGATTTCCACTTTAAAACAGAAGAAGGAAATGTGGTTATTATGAAGAAGTGTTGGTTTTGGGGGTTGACTATGATTTCCTGGAAGAAATGAGTTTTAGGGTTTGGTCCCATGACAAAGAGGATCTCGATGCATCTAATTTAGGTAAAGATGTTTATTTTGTTACTCTAGTTATAGTCTACGAATATTTTCAAGGCCATTGGGATTGGATGGGGACTTTTCTAGATTGATATGAGCGATTTAAATATGAAATTTCCCCTCATTAGTATATATCCTTTCCGAACTGGATTTAAATGAGGGGTTAACAAAGGATATTCAGTTAGTAGTGGGTAATATGCCATGTTCAAAGCTTGTATTACATTGGTATTCCATTTTTTGTGTTTGTTTTTGTAATTATGATCATGTTTTTTGTAGGTGTAATACTAAGTTGCACATTAAGTAATAGAGGAAGATCTCTATTGACGATTCTAGAAAAAAGATTAGAGTGAGGATGTACATTCAAAGATACATGATGGTACAATATTTAGGAAAAGTGGTGGTGGGTAGAATATTATGAAGGAAGGGACGAGTGTTGTTTTGTTTATCAATGAGGTGGGAAACAGATACGGAGACGACTGAGAATATGGTTCAAGGTGAGTGGTTGTTGAAAATTATCCCAAATGAATCCTTCTCTAGATGCGTTGAATTACATGTACCTGGACACCAAACAAATTCATATTTTGTGCTTGATAATGGTTATATTCCATTTTAGGTAACGTTTTCATAAACTAATCCTTAGGAAGAGCTCCTAGGAGTTGGAACTCTCGAGCTCAAACAAATTTTCCATTCTTGGCATTGCTTAATCTCCCTAATATAATCAAGATGACTAATGATCTGATCATGCAAAATCCAAGTTAGCATCATGTTCCAACAAAGTTACCCTTCGATATTCTTAAATTTGAGGGGTAATATGGAGTAGATCCGACCACACATGTAATGACATTCCCTTTGAGGTGTTCATCCAACTCACTGATGGACAATAGTATTAGGTTGAGACTCTTCCAGAGAAATTTGATTGGAGTTGCACTGAAATGGTATATAAAGATCCCACAAGATTTGTTTTAGAACTTCGATGCTTTAGCCATTACTTTCTTAAAATACTTCCAATTGCATGCCCGTTATAACATGGGAAATAAGTTATTAACATAATTTTGATAGGAAACATATAGTACATCTTTGACCATATTCACGAGTGGTGGATGCATCATCATTAGATTAAAGCTTAGATACCTGGTGAGTTTTTAGTGGATTGGTTCATTAAGTCTTTGCAACTGTATATTGCAAAAGACATGACTTTAGTAGGAGTCATGATTGAAGATGAAGATATTATCAAGGCCTAGAAATTGGACGCAGTGTATTATTAGTCTTTGATGTTGTATGCAATATTATTTATGGCTACAAGAGAAAAGATGGATGCAACTGGACCTAATCCCAGGCCACATGATTATGGAATGATTGGCTTTATGGAAAATGTTGCCACTAAATATATTACAACTCAAACGGGACAAATGTCCTTAAATTACAATACACATGTAGTTGCATAGATTGTCACCAACACACCCAATCCCACTTAATGCTCTGATGTCCTATCAAATAGGTAACCAATTAAAAAAGTAATCAACAAGTCGAGGAAAATAGAAAGGTACAAATAAAAAGAATGGTCTTGGGGTCAATAATGTCAATAACAATAACATTGGTGGGGTTAAGTTGAAGGAGAAGAAGAAGGTTAAATCTCCACATAAATTTCGTAGTGAAGACCATGTAAATCCCTAATGCCCCAAGTTGGAGGTTTCCTAATGATTGTTGGCACAATAGGAATCTCCTCAGCAACTTGCTGTTCTCAATAATCCATTTCCTCCTCAACACCAACAAATGGTTGTTGGAGTCCCACATAACCATTTACCTCAACAAGGGGGGTACCATGGAGCCTCCTCCCAATGGGGAAGCCCATCAAATTCGAAAATGTACATGCGTGAACAAAAGACCAACGTCCAAACTAGATCTCGTAATTACAATGCACCTACATCTAGATTCAAAGAAAAATAAGCTTATGTTAACCACTTTTTTGGTCAACCAACATAATCCGACAAAGAGTTTCCAAGATTTCCCTTGAATCTAAATTTTCATGTTGATAGGTTACATATTTATTTAGAGATCACTTGAAATATATTTAGATTGTCATTTGGAAAAATTGACGTGGGTTATTGGCTAGATATTTTTTTTACAAAGGAGAAATCTTGGCTTGGTCTATTGTGTTTCCGACTCCCTTTTCTCTCTATGCATCTTTCAAATTACAAATTCCTTTTTCCCTCATGCCATCAAGCCTCCTCTCCCACCATGTCCATTATGCATACATTTAGTCACTTTATGCAACACATATACCATGCTCCAATAAAACAAAAAAATCATCTAATTTATAATCATAATTCTAAAAGTGTTTACATTTTTCATTTAAAAAAAAGGGATTTACCTTGTCTTAAAAAATTAACCTATTTATACTCACTTATTGCTTCAAAATTATTAACTAGCCTAGCCTGAACCCGCGAATACCCAAGCATCTTTATCATATCAATCCACCAAAGCCAAGAAGAGAGACCAATCCAAATATTTTTGAGAGTTTTGTGCATCACATTCAAAGAAAATATGAAACAAAGTTGTATATGAATAAGCACAAGTTTAGTTACACTATTCAATGTGTGATATGCACCGTACAACATAACAAAACAAAAAGTATGTGGAGCCCGCTTCTTGTTCGAACTAGCACTTTGTATACACATGATCCATTATCCACTTATACACACTATCCTCTAGATTTCAAGAAGATGATGTAGATACCCATTGTGGTGTTGGCTTGAAGAAGTTTGTATTGGGATAGATGTGTAAAAATCTCATTAGGCTTACATACACGATCCTCTATATTTCAAGAAGATGACGTAGATACCCATTGTGGTGTTGGCTTGAAGAAGTTTGTATTGGGATAGATGTGTAAAAATCTCATCAGGCAATGAATATCTTCCAAATAATGCAAATGAAGATTACTTAAGAAAATATTTTGAGCCCTTTGAGAAGTTGAAGAGATTTCTCCTCAAAATAAAAATTCTTTTCATTATGAATTGGTTTAATGCTTTTACTCATTTATTGGATTTTCCTAATGTGATGGAAATGGAAATACCCCATTCGACCTAAGTTTAGTTAAGGCTTAGATAGGGTTTTATTCTGAAAGACTTCTTGATATTTTGTAACAAGGTTTTAATAGTTGGATAACTCTTTAATAGCTCCATATGCAGTCTGCCCGAGGTATGCTTAACAATGTTTTCCATATTTAAATTTTAATTTCTTTCACATTCTTATTTTTCTATGGATCTAATAATTTTATACTCTTAAAGTTGTAGGGAAAAGGAAGAGGAAAACACTAATATGGAATTTGCACAATGTGGATTATTTAGATATCTGTTGTTTTTATATTTAAATCCGTTTTACAATAATATTAATAAATGGTCTATATACAGGAAAAAATCATTGTAGAACACAAATTGTTGATCTTTTTAAAGTCCAAACTACTCATTTCTCCTTTCTAACATCTATTGTAATTTAGAGTCAAACCTGGTTCAATATTTCATAGAATATTGAAGAGATTGTTTATTTCATTCATAATGATATATGAGATTATCATTTATTAAATAAATAGATCTTTTTGGTTCAACATCTTTTTTTTTGGTTAGTTTGCATTATATTAACTAATCGAAACAAAAAAAGTACAGAAGAAAGCATTATGGACATGTGAATGGGGTGGTCTAAACTTACCACCACATCCTGTAAAAAACATAAAGCAAATCAGTTTTTAGAAAAAAAAAGGCACAATTACCCATTCAAAAGATGGGGGCCTAGTACAAAATTTACAACACATAAGAGTTCATGGAAATAGACATAGAAAAATAACATGTAAATAAACTAAAAGTAAACGAAACTATCAGAATGAAAAATAAACTGAAATGATCCTAACAAGCTGCATATCTTCATCAGGTTGTAGCTGCAGGGTTCATATTCTCCTGGTTCTCTTTAATGATCGGACATGCTCCATAGAACTCTTCATAAGTTGAAGGTTCAAACTGATTAATAGGAAGAGGATCTGTTTTGCGAACGAAGACCTCAATATCACATACCCATTTATGTTGAAGTTGGGTGATTGTAGATGGCATCAGAAACAGAGCGAACGAAGAGTGAGGCATAGCTGGAACCGAACCCCTGTCCATTGAAACCGTGCACAACAGAATTTCAACCCAAAATTCGACACCTTGCATGTCTGAATTTCGACACTCTTCTGTCTCATTTTCGACACATACACTTTTTTTTGCCGTTGGTGGCATAACGTCGGATATTCGACAGCCTACCAATGTGGGTCGAAGATCCGACACACCATGGTGTCACCTATTCGACAGTTTTCTCTTCCAAATTGTCAATCAACACTTGCATAAACCGTTGGAAATCCGACGCCATCCAACACTTGAAGAGTCAGCCTTCCGATGGGCAGAAGTGTCGAAGGAATGGCGACGCCGTCGGTGTTTTTATCTAGAAAGTGTTGGATGTTTGACGCCCTTCGACACTTAAGTGTCGGCCTTCCGATGGGAAAAAGGGTCGGAGGCATGGAGACGCCGTCGGATATTCGACTCAGCACGACGCTTGAAGCGTTGGTCGTCCGACGGTCTGAAGTGTCGAAATCATGACACTGCCGTCGAAATGTTTCTCCGAAGCGTCGGAAGACCGTCGAAAAACCGACGCCTATTGGTAGATTTAACAATTTTTTTTGGAAAGATTTCACTTAGATATAGTGATTTGATAAAAATTGTGGGCCGGGGAGTTGGTGGCTTACAGAGGAACTTCCTCTAGCAAAGCGTTCAACCTTCCCCTAGGCTAAATTGTTGTACGTTAAAGCAGGCTCCTCCCAGGCACAACAACGATTTTGCATATGGTCCCTCAAGACAACGATTTGTCATGCATGTGGGTTCGGGATTTGGTGATTTGAGCAGTAATTGCCTTCCCCAACAAAGCCTATTGTCCTTCCAAACTAAATCGTTGAGCTTCCAATGCACACACGTCATCATGCACAACAATTTGCTTCTACTAAGCTCACATAACTAATTAACTCTAGATGGCGACTCCAGATTGGATGTTCATTGATGTTTTTACTTGTCTTTGCTTCCAAAAGGAATCGTTGTGTGTGTTGGTGTCTATCTTCTATCAAAGACAACAATTTTTTCTTCCTAAAGCTAAATCACTATGTATCCTTCCTCAATTGCCTTTCAAAGGCAACGATTCCCTCTGCCGTTACTTGGACAGCAAAATAGTGACAAGTGGATCCCTGGGAGAGGCTGGCAATGCAAGAAACACATTGATCTCCCTTATAACCCAATTTATCCAAATTTATCATGCATTTCCCTTTGTAATTTATTATATAGGCTTTCCATTTTTATGCTTTGTGTTGCTGTTGTGTTTTCTACAGGCTGGGAGCATGAGTTTATAGCATCCAATCCTTTTG
Source organism: Pseudotsuga menziesii (assembly GCA_001517045.1). Classification (NCBI taxonomy): domain Eukaryota; kingdom Viridiplantae; phylum Streptophyta; class Pinopsida; order Pinales; family Pinaceae; genus Pseudotsuga; species Pseudotsuga menziesii. The sequence goes on from LPNX010645138.1 coordinate 745,522, forward strand.
CAGCTAGTGAATCCCTTTATTTTCCTGGAGAGATGGCAACAGAGCTTTTATGAAAGATTTACTTATAAGAAGACCAATGATCAGTCGGTCAATGCCTTTGATGCAGTGAATGGAGTCTATGAAGGCTTTGGCTGCTAAAACAAATAGATCTTGAAGTCGAGATATCTCACAGTCTAATAATAAAGTATTTGCCGGAAGAAGCGAAACTCTTTAAGGATTCACAGTTTCTTTTTAGTACAAGCAAACATAATGTTCTATTATAACCAACATTGGTGGCTAAGTATTAAGCACAACGATTACCATCTAACTACTTTGTATTAGCTATTATGCATGGGGCAAGGAATGCCTTATTGTCTATGACTTCATTCAGAGAGGCAATCTTTAAGAGGGCCTTCATATTGAAGAGCATAAACCAATGATTCCATATAAAGACTAGTTTACAATGGCTGTGGAGTTGCAGGAGCATTAGATTGGCCCACTTTTGACAAGCAAAATGAAGCCCATGAAAAAGTTGATCACAAAAATAAATTGTATGTTTTTTCAAAGTTTTTGCTTAAAACTCCTACTCTAGCTTTGTTAATGCATTCTAATGATGTTAGTAAGCTATGGCATGATATGTTTGGGCATATTAACTTACGTTAATTGCATCAATTAATCAAACAAGACGGGATAGTGTGGTTGCCACCTATGTCCTTCTTAGATGGAGTTTGTCCAATATATACTCTTGGTAGGCACCTTGAAGAGAGATTTGAGAAAGGAAAGGCTAAGAGAGCCACATCACTTCTTGATTTTGTGCTCGGTGACATTAATAGTCCCTTTCCTTACCTATCTATGAATAAATAAATATACGTACTAAGTTCTAACCTTCTTTGATTACATCTCTATATTCACAAGTGTCTACTTCTTAAATCACAAAGATGATGTGTTTGCTTTTCTTCGAGATTTTAAAGCTCTTGCAGAGAAACAATCTGGTAAGGGGATCAATATCCTTCACACAGATAATGGTGGAGATTATTCCAATAAATATGTAAATAATCTATATCCTTTTCATTTACAGTCCAGTATGGTATGCTTCTATATATCCTTTTCATTCTAGAGCACACACTCTGCCGGCGATCATTGAATTTTATGCATCAAAATAATCTAATTAGTGTTTTAGATATGATATATTTTCACTCAACATGTCCAAATGAGTGATGATATAGAATAATTTTGTCAAACATATAAATAAAATGTATGCTCAAGTCCAAGTCAACCGAAGGACTAAAATGTAAAATATAAGTAGTTTAGGGTTTCCCAATGGAGATATAAATCACTTGAGAAGAACTCAGGACAATATAAAGGATAGAAAAATAATTTAGTTGTCAATTAAAGATAAGGGCCAGAGAGAAGTTCTGTTATTTACAAAGAACTTCATAAATGCAACAAGTGCAGAAAAAGTGTCTGATATGCTATATCATATCATGCAATAGCATATCGAACCTTGAGGAAGAAAATGCCAACTAGGTCAAAAGGGTAAAATAAGGCATGACCTTGTCCAAAATATAAAATTGGTCAAAAGTTCCAGGGAATTCCAAAAAGCAGAGGTTAGAGGTGCTCTGCAGTCAACACCGTTGTCAAAATTAGTGGAATTATCACAACCTCTCACATTTGTATATGTGTCTACTATTTCTCTTGGACCATCATATAACATGAAATCCTCTGCAGTAGTCAGGAAACAGAGGGAGAAACAACTAGGTATGGCAACTCTTTATACCTTAGTGACTGGAATCAATTCAAGTGATCTTGGTTTGCAGAATGAACAGGTCCAGCCTTCAATTTCATTTGGCCAAGATAAGATCAAACTCTCTTCTTATGGTCCCCACTGCAAGAAGAGTTGCATTAACTGGAAGTATTATAGATTCAGTAACACCTTTGAACATTAATAGTCCTTCCACCGAAACAACACATATGCCTAGTTTGGTAGCTAAGGTAGACCAACCTGTTGCAATTGTTGGCGGATCCTACACACTAGGGTGGTGGATCTAGTAACAGTGCTAAAATCAAGTTATATGCAACATAATTTCACTCTATGATTGTTCAATAGAAGAGATAGGTGATTGTCTTTGATCCTTTAAATAGTTGTTGCGATTCGGGTAAATGCATGCTTGCTTGTCCTTTTACGACTGGTTGAGAATCTATAAATGTTTGTGAAGTTACTCTTGCAATTACAATACTGAATCATGTGGAAGCACCATTATTTGCAAATCAATGGATCTAGCAAAATATTTCATGCGAAGAATATGCTCTGATATAGGCTTGCCTATGGATTCATAGGGGAAACTTATCAAATATATTACTATTTCTTCTTTGGATTTATGGTAAAATGATGGGTGAATTCTAGGGTTTCATGCACATGCAAGATTGATGCTAGAATTGTTGGAAGAACACAAGCACAAGGAGGATCTAGGGTTTTCTTGGTTGCTCCATTGGTAAGGTTTGGTGAAATTATGCTTCTATGGATTGAATGGTGGTTGTAATGCTGCATTTTCTCTGAATTAGGGATTTTTAACAGCTTTTGTCAACTTTTACATGTTATAAAACATCCTCTTGAAGGATTTTTCTCTTGTTTGTCCTTAGATCTCTGAATTTTTCCTTAATTAGGATCCTCCAACAAACCCTAGAGGTTGTTTTTGGAAGTACTAGTTGGTGAGGCTTAGGGAAATATTCCAAGAGGGAGGCTAATCACCATCCCTCATGGCCTTGGGTTTGAAGTAAATTTCACAAAAACCCTAAGATTTGCCATTTTGATCAAAATGTAGTATTTCATGTGTAAATAGACACATTTGCGTGATTAGTGTAGTGTTATATTAGATCTGCGTTTTTATAAACTAGAAAACCTTAGAAATTTATAAAATTCAATAATCCAAAAATAACAACACTTTTCAAATTATAAGCCACCCTCAAATTTTGGTCTGCCTATTTAGCCCTAGATCCTCTAGTGCGTCACCTATCTTCTTGTCTACATCCACGGACTTGAGAAGCAACCTAAAAAAACTAGGCAAAAGTTAGAGTTAGGGTTTCATATTTGACATGTTTCAAGGGTTGGGATAATTTGCCTTGATAAAAGGTTACATTATGCCTTACAATGACCCCATTTAATTGTTTAGTAGGGAGCTTTAGGGACTCTTTCCTTACTGATCAGTGTTACTATAGTTTCTAGCCCTAAAACCTATCAAAAAGACCTACAAAATCAACCAAGTTAGGGTCATATTTGAGTTATGAGGAAATCTCAACAATATAATTGAATTCTGCCTTCCAAAAGAATTCTTTTCAGGCTAAGGAGTACTTGTATAAACCCTTAAAAGGATGGTTAACTCAGCTGGTAATTCATGTTGATATACAACAGTATTTACAGTTAATCTAAATGATGATAATATATCCTATGAGATGATACATGATGGTTGTTAATACTTACACTTGCTAGCTGATAAAATTGTCTACTAATGTTGATTTCAAAGAAAAGTGGTTTAAATGATAATACTCTGTTGGTTATGATTCTGAAATAGATTTTTCTACCCTATATCCTTGGTGTGGCTATGAAACACTTATGCTTTACAACAATAGCATATCGTGCACAGACCTAGAAAACACCACTAACTTATACAAGAAATTTACAAAAGATCAAAGGTATGCATGCTTTATCGATGGACCAACTAGCAAAGAAGTTCTAGAATTTGCAATAGAAACACAACCTCCAGCAATAAACCCGCAACAAAATGTTCATAAAATGCCATCAATATTTTCATAAGATTCCTTAAGAAGCAATCATGTGCCCAATTGAATAAGATGGACTGTATGCTTACCTGTTGATTGATCATCAATGAGGAAGTCTCCCATGTCAAACTGAAGGAAATAGCAAAATCGATTTATTAGAGTATATTAATCCCATGACATACCTAGTAGTAACTATATTGACTCATACAATTAACATGGTATGCATGTGTTTATCCTCAAATACAATCAATCTTAAACCTGGAAAACTAACATGATTCTATTACATACCTTCCAGTAACCGTTTCGAGTAACAGGAGCATATTGATTTTTACCCTTGAAGTGATTAGGATCAACACCACCAAAAGTCATGGCTGCAAATGGGCTTTCTTCAATAAAAACATATTTTCCTTGGGAAAGAACATCGAAACTATTTCCAACAAATGTGAAAATGTTGCCTTAAGCGAAAATATGTCATACCAAATCTAGTGATCTATCATTCTAAATCAATGAAAATGACCGATACTCTTTTTCAGGCCGTGGATACCTATGGAAGAATTCCTGAAAACAACAAAAATAAATAGTTTTTATAACTTAACCATTCAAACAATGCCTTCCAGAAATAAAGTAGCAAATAGATCTTTATTTTTTCAAGCAGATCTCAATACTTTGTTACCATAATTATCAATGCAATCATTCTTCTTTTGTATTCCAGAGTTGAGATGTTTGCTCTAAGTGACCACTTTAAACTCGGTGATAAACTGGAAGCAATATAGAAAGATATAGATGCCTAATAAAAGATTTGCACAAAGAAGACTTTGTAACAAATTAGCAATTATGAGTAATAAAGTGCACAGTGATGTCAGGGTGAAAAGTTACAATGGAAACTGAAAATACCAATGTGTACCATGCCCAAGTCGCAACCTACAGGGATAAGCACAAATATAAACATAGGTTTACCACTGCACAATCAACCATTAAAGTTGAACAAGATATGAGATTAATAAACAAATTACAAAACTACTGGATAAAGATAAACTAGGGCAGATAACAATATACTCATGCGGAAAAATAGGGAAACAATGCTTCTTATACCATTTTCCTCACAAGTCTATCTATCTTTTTCTGTCTTTTGACCTTTCATATTCCCATCAAACTCAAATGCCTATCAAATTTCTTGTAATGAAATGCCTACATTTAATTTTGTTGTCCTAGCTATATGGTATTGGTAAAGTATTCCCAAGGGGCCAGTTATCATGATAAATCAAAATATTTAAGGTAATTGTTTAGATCAGATAGAACAAATTTCACCTCAATGTATGGTAATCATCATCATCACCTAAATGTATGTGTGTGCACATGCATAAATACCCAATACACAACTCAATCAAACAAAAGAAAACATAATTATACCTTGATTTGTGGATCTTCACACTGTATTTTTATGCTTTACCTTTTAAAACATCATTCAACATACTTCATTTTTTGTCCTATTGCAATAGTTTCATGTTAGAACCCATCAAATATATTTATGTTTGTTTATGAAAATAACAAAACCAATCTAAATAAATACAATTCTATTACAATGTAGGTTACAATACTATTCAACTATTCAACTAAATTAATTGTTAAGAATATATCACCTGATAAAACATGGATAGCCAAAAATACTATGTATATAAGGCCATCGATCTAATCAAAACTCCATTTATTGCCTCTTAACTATGGAAATGTTTCTCAATGCTATCTGTAACAAGTTCCAATGGAGGAGTCAAATAGCAATAGTGAAAATTACACAGTAAAAATATAGAAATAGATTTTTTTTAATGTATTCTTCCTTACCATTCATTGAGCTCCTCTCTGTTTCGAGAATAATTTAATATTCTGTAACAAGTTCCAATGGAGGAGTCAAATAGCAATAGTGAAAATTACACAGTAAAAATATAGAAATAGATGTTTTTTAATGTATTCTTCCTTACCATTCATTGAGCTCCTCTCTGTTTCGAGAATAATTTAATATTCTCTACTAAACAGGATCAACCACGTGAATGTGGAAGCTCTTATGGCCCCTCCCCCTCCTCACATCACTCTCAACTCCCCAAACCCAATGCATATACTTGCAGATAACAATTTATTTCACTATTTCACAATGCAAATAACAATGCATCTACAATGCAAATTATTTCACTCAATAGTTGAAAGATGCTTTCATTGAATCATTCTTTAAAACATTCATTAAACCATTCAATCATTCAACAGCTGAAAAAACAATTCATTAAACCATTCATTAACTCATTCATTAAAACATTAATTTAGTCAATGGCAGAAAAAAAATTCAATAAACCATTCAGTAAAGCATTCATTCAAACATTCATTCATGAAACAGAGGAAAAAACCATTAATTTTTTTTTTATAAATAAGAATTACTCAAAATTTGTTTAGTCACTTCTTTTTTATTTTTCTTCTCTTTAAATATTTAGTTAGAGTCACATTTTCGGGAATCTGATCATCGGTATCCCTACTAGTCTGCTTGCAAGATTGAACTTTAGGCGAGGGGCGATGAATTTCTGCAATAATGTCAAAATATTTCATTAATATATTTATATTTTGATAAATACGAGTAATTCATTAACAAAACATTATGAATGTGTGTTTTTAACTGCCATGTGCATATCAACATGTTCAACATTATCTCGTACTGGCCCAACCTGTTCCGTGTTATGATCTACAGCTACATGCTCTGTAGTTGAATTGTGTAGAATTAGAATTAATGTTCATCATCTGCAATGGTCTATAAAAATAGTAGCACATTAATAAATTCATTACCAGGATGAGAAGCATGATCTTCATTTGGTTGGTCATGTACTACATCCTCGACATGGATGGGATCATTACTTGCCTGCACAAAAAGGAATAAATAATTTATGTTAGTTTATTTATAAGGAACAAATTGCATGAGCATTAATAAATTATCATTAAACTATACAGTTTTCACATACCTGGGCACCAGATGGATCAACAGAAGATCGTGCAGTATTCCCAGACAAGCTTCTCCGGTGTTCAACAACAGCGTCAACGCCTTGTTCGAAGCCAAGCTTCATGTAATCCGCACTGGGCAATTCTTTGAACCGGTCGGCCTTCATATTTGCATGACGTCATTAATTTTAAAGCCTTTTGTCAGAACAAAACAAAAATAATAATATGTATGATATTTGGATGTGGATTCGGGTTTTGCGATACTTACATATCGGGCCGCCAAGTTGGAGTAACCACCAGGCCCAAGCTTGTGTTGGCCAATTTTTTCAATTCTTGCCTTTGTGGCCTTAGATGTGTCCGAGAGCCTAAGTAAGTTTTTAAATACATTAGTCGATGTACCAAAATTGATATAAAAACTAGTAATAATAAGGCTTACCACTACATTTTGGAATGTATTGCATACCTCCCTGTTCCACCTGGTGGTATCTTTCCTGATTTTCTCAGACCCTTCTCTTTTCCATCTTCCACCAGGGCTTTCCACTCCATATATGGAATCATTGGAGGGCGCTCATACCCAGGGTTATTTTCTAGGTGAACCCTATATTGGTCTCAGACAATCTTTATATTTTTTCCAGCCTTCTGTAGTACCTTCGATGTATCGAAGGTATCTTTTTTGAACAGACTAACCAAGCGATTAGTCAGATCATCCTTTAAAGATTTTGGCTGCTTGTTCCACATTGTGCGTATGGTGGGCCTGAAGATCTCCAAGGCCAAATCATTCATATGTTTATAAAATATATCATTTCCTGCAAAACATTATTGCCATCATTAGTCAACATTAGAAAATATTATCGGTATATTAGACACAAATTATAAAAACTAAATTGAATAGTCTATAATGACCTGGAATCCTCTCTATCTTTATTGGAACCGGTTCTTCATTCACCAAAAATGTACACACTATTAAACCAGTGCTAGTCACACAAGAAGATCTAGGAAATGCTTCCACATCTCTATCTAGCCCTGCATCCACCCCTTCTTCTGCAACATCTGTTGTGGGTGGGGCAACATCGGTTGCACCCTCCGCTGCCTTTGGCGGTGTCGCAGAGCGTGTTGTTGATTGTTTAGTGGACAATATGGGAGCAGTATGTGGTGTACGTGGAGTGGTTTGGTCACTGGGACCAACATTGCCTTGACCACCATTGATAATATCCATAGCGCGCTGTAAATTCAAACCATTGTATTATAATTTCAACAACATATAAAATCAAATATTATAAAGTTTTTATAAATGAATTTACATTTTTATTCGATAACTTACGTCCAATTGTTTACATTGCTGTAACAACAATTGAATCCTTTGTTTGAGCCCTTGTGTTAGTGGAACTGCCAATGTCAGACAAATCAGTTCCTCATTTTGTTTTTCCCTTGTCCTTTATAGCACCCTCAATAGGTCTGCAGACTCTCTAATTTCACTATCTCTCATCAATCAAGAGACCTCATTCTGTAAAGAGTTTTGAGATGCCGTTTGATAAACGGAATCCCCTGTTCGCAATTGAAATATATAAAAAATTTCTTAGTCTTTGAAAATATAGTGTGCGCAAATAATTATATTAGGGATTACATCTAGGATTACCTGACACCTAGATGAGGGCGTGGTCTGATCAACAGAAGGGGATTTACCTCGATTAGCCACCTGCAAAAAAGTAGAGAACATTATCACAATGAACGCAATATGTAAAAGCTAACAAATACAGAACAAAAATAAACACTATGCTACATGTTTTATATGTGTACATTTTTGAACTATTTAGAATGTGGAATTACATTTAGGTTTACTGGTTGCCTCGAGGCTCCAGCCGTCTGATCAATAGCCGGGGACTTTCCCAGGTCAATTTGAAAAAAAGGTAGGCAACATTACCATCATGAACGCAACCATAAAAACGAAAGAATACATAACAAAATAAACATAATGCGTCACGATATACAAGTTTATGATTTTAAAGTATTTAAAATGTAGAATTATATTCATGTTTGGTTGTTGCCCTGATGTTGTAGTTGGCTGATCAACAGCCAGTTGGCTTCCCTGATCAACACTCTGCATGGAAAATAGATAATATTATATAAACGAACCTAATATACTAATGAAAATACATAGCAACGTATTTGTATGTCCATTCTAAATTTAATATTACATTGGCAATATCGATGTATACCTGCTGCCTTGAATCGGGTCGACAAACATCTATGGAGATGGAGGTGCCCCTAAGAGAACCCTGCATCAAAAACATATTAAAAGTTACATAAGGAAACATGAAAGTAGATAATTTCAATTACATGCTAACAAAAATTTGTATAGATGTTAAAATAATTAATAAAAGGGTGGTTAAATTGTTTGTTGTACCACAACCATACTAACATTGTTTGTATCTACACGATTCAAATTGTAATCAATAAGCAGTTCTTTGCTAGCAGCTATTGATTTAATTACACATACAAAGACACGGTTTCCTTCACGCGACTCGAATATGCAGTTGGGTTGCTTTAATGTAGACCTTGGTTGTGTACTGTTTATAAACCCCGCAATATTAACAGTTGTTTTTGGCCTTCCGTGCATGTACATCATTGCTCCTTTATTTTGAGCTTTGTCTTTTAGTTGTATATAATTCGCTGACAACCCATATCTACGCATACTTCATGTATATTGGACCAGGCGCATCCAATCACTGTAGTTGTAACAGGATCCAACATACTCCATCAATTCTGTACATCTACCGTATCCAACTTTTATGCCGTCCATGCAAAACAACCCCAATCCATGCAATGCCGACGGTGCAATTCTATATATCCTCTCATTCACACAAAAATCAATGTTTACTTTAGGAAGATCACTAGGCACCCATTGTTTCACTAGGTGTTGGTACCTTAAGGGCACGTCGATGTCTCCCACTGTCTCATCATCATAGGAACATGACCCCCCTCCTTGGAGAAAAAAATTCATGCATTTGTTGAATTTTCTTCTGATCTTTTGGCATCTAGTTGATCTAGCCCGTGTAGACCTACTGGATGTCTCACTTTCCTCTAGCCTTCCCAAACTCCCTTCCCTGGAGGAAGACAGGTCTGATAAATACCTGTTTGGTTCTACCTGCACCATGGCCAAACAAAAATTTGGCATAAGCATAGCAAAATACCAGCAAAAAAACGTGGAAAGACTTATAAGAATTTTTTTTTGGAATGACTTGTAATCCAAAAACTTGTTAAAGAAAAAGCTTGTCAAGAATGAGTTTGGTTAATAGGTGTGGGCATTTGGTAGCCCTAAAAATTCTAATGTATGCCCCTCTTTTAGTTACATACAAGTCTCCATTCTAACTTATTGCTTGCATTGCCTTTTGCAAACATGAATTGGGTAGGCTTCATAAGCTTCATATGTATGCTTGTGGCCATTGTACTTTGGCCTTTCAATGTTTTCAAGCTTGAGATGATATGTTATGCATATGAATCACATATAACACTGCAATTTATGCCAATATATGTCTATACAAAACCCAGAGGTTCTCCTTTAATGGACTATCTCCTTCAAAGAACATATCTCCTTTAAGTGGTTTTTAGTTTTCCCATGAATGATGTTGTGATGTTGTAGATGATTATCCATTTTACCTAATATGTTTTATGATTTTTTCCATGTTTTCTAGGGTGCACATACTTGTTGTTTATGGCTTCTTTTGTTTGAAAGTTGAACTGCCTAAAAGTGCACAGATCTCGTCTAGGACCCTTTAAGAGTCATAATAACAACTATTGTTATAGGATTTTATTCTCCAAATGAAACACCAAAACCATACTTATCGGTTAATATTTGTGTAGGGATGTTTTTCTGATCTCTCCCATAATTTATGATACTAATGGGATTGTGACTATCAAGTCAATGCCTTATTTGCATAGTGGCATTCCTACAACAGTACACTGGAAATTGGAAAAAATTCTATTGTATTCCCTAAGAATTCTTATGTATGCCCCTCTTTTAGTTACATTCAATTCTCCATTCTCACTTATTGCTTGCATTTCCTTTTCCTAACATTGCATTTTCCTTTTGCTGGCCTACCCCCTTTTCAACAATAATAGTTGCAGATTTAATCAAGTGTTTTTCTACTGAGGTGGCCGAGTCAACCCCCAACCGAGCTGACTCGGACTTTGAAATGATTGGAGTGACAAGTTTGGTACCGAACCAAGCAAATCAGGGTATGTCTGAATGGATCAGTAACAAAATGGTCAATTCGTCCCAATCCGTACTAAATTGACCAAGTGAATGTGGGAATGCATAGGTCACACACATGACACTTTAATTCAAAAAAAAATTAACCTAGAAATATAAACATCGAGACTCTAAACCTACTTCATTGTCGAGTCAATTAGCTTTGTAGGATTCCTATACATCATAACACTATTCGGAGTAAAACACAACTTGCTTTGTAGGCCCTAGATGCCACCCATGTGCACAATAGTCAATCTATAAAGTAGCCCCCAAATACAAAAACGTTCTTCACAAAATAGGGCATGAACCATGTGAACAACCTTCCAAGTGGACCAGTTCAATGAGTAACCTCCAAGCATGTAATATCTCTCGTGAAATGGTGTATAAAATAGTGTAAGCATGCTTCAAATGAACACTTTCTCCTTTGGTAGGGCTGAACACTGTCCTTATGCATGTGTCTCCAAGGGTGAATGTTCCTCAAATAATGAGAGAAGGCCTTCCTCTAACAATAAATCAGTACACTAAGGTGAATTGGCCCTATTAAGGGCTTCCAGAACAAACTTGGTATTTTCAATGTCACATTAGGAGCAATGTTTGGCAGTCCTATGGGCATAAACAACTCTAGAATCAAGTATGAGCATCAAAGGGACAAATATGAGCACTTTGGGAGCATTCTGAAGGTCACAACAAACAGTAAAGCATCTCAAATCAACTATAATTGGGCCAACTTTCAGATCTGGGCACATTGCAACAATAAAAGATGATGATCAATGGCAATAGGAGGAGGTTTTTGCAATTCTGGCTGTGAAAATGAGAAATCTGTGGGTGAAAGGAACCCTAAAATCTCATTCATATGCCTTATAGCAGCATCCACATGAATTCTGGGCACAAACAAACCTGTTTGGCAGTTAAAAAGGGTATGAAGCAACCCTATTTCACCATCTTGGGCACGCTTGTGCACTTATCCATCACCGAACAGGCGTACCTCTAAATATAGGCCAAAGTGGAGGGTTAAAAGGCAGTTTTGGGCATGAATAGCCCTATGAAAAGTGATGAACAACAAAAAAGCATGCTTTGAGAAAGCCATTGAATATGCTAATGCTTGGATTACCAACATGAGGGAAAGCCATTGAATATGCTAATGCTTGGATTACCAACATGAGGGAAAGCCATTGAATATGCTAATGCTTGGACTATAATAGACCACCTTGGTTGGACACTAATGCAAACCTATGTATGAGTTTGAGCCAACATTTACATCCACTCTACAGGATCTCCAGAGAACTAACATCATTATTTTTCCATTACTATAAAGGAGATGTACTAGAAGATTTTCCTGTACTTGTTGATTTTACTGTTTAGTTGAACCTAAATGAGAAACAAAGAGGAGCACTAAGAAAGATACAACACTTTTCATATGCATCAATGTGCGCATGCGTCAAAGTGTTGTAGCTTGCTTAGTCCCCTCTCTGTTACGTTCAACTTCTCCGTGAAATCAACAAGTCCTTGCAAATCTTCTAGTACAATTCCTTTACAGTAATGGACAAATAATGATGTTGAGTTCTTGGAGATCCTGTAGAGTGGTTGTTTTAACCTCTGTGCTACTCTGAAGTGCATAAGCCAACACTTCAGAGGCATATTTCCCAGTGGTAACCTACAACAATCATATATATATATATATATATATCTAATCCATGGTGGTGAAGAGCGGACATTTCCATATCTACTACTTGGCACGTTCAGGAATGAAAATAATATTTTAAATACATTTATATCAATCTGTAATATTTGTTGATTCTAAAGCTAACCAACTGTCTAAACCACAAAGGTCATCTTATCGTGTTAATTGTAAGAGGGACAAAAAAAATCAGACAAGGTGAAAATTGACATAAAATGTTCAAATAAAAAATAGAGGACATCAAAATACCTAGTACTTGCTTCAAGACCCAAAGCATAAACCATAAGATTCATGATTTTCCATTAATGACAAAGTATTACCTAACCCAATTTCCAGTCAACTAAGCACCTCATGGTCGAATCATGATATTACAGCAGTGTGCATACACGCTTCACTTGAATGATGTTAGGATTGCCAAGAACTAACATCATTCAAGTGAAGGATGTATGCAGGCTGCTCCAGACATTATATCTCCACTCATTCTATTTCCTACAAAGTGTTGTAGCTTTCTTAGTGCTCCTCTCTATTCATCATTTACATTCAACATTAGGGTGAAATCAACAAGTCCAGGCAAATATTCTAGTACATCGCCTCTACAGTAATGGACAAATAATGATGTTGAGTTCTTGGAGATCTTGTAGAGTGGATGTTTTAACCTCTTCACTGCTACTTTGTAGTGCATAAGCCAACACT
>LPNX010645140.1:0-80674 GCA_001517045.1 Pseudotsuga menziesii
GATCAAATCTCCCGAGGTGCAAACCTCTTCTCAGGTATTGCACTCAAGGAGGCTTGCACCTCGGGAGATTTGATCCCTCTCGGCGCTTGATAGAGCCTAGGATTTGGATCTAGGCTGGTAGGACAACAAGGATGTCTGTAAGATAAGATAGAGAGATAATTTTATTGGTGTCCAATGATGATCACAATAGTAGGTTAGTCGGGCTCAAAAGTACATCCAGTATAAATACATAGTAGCAGTGCAAAAGAAGCTCCAATTGAACTACAAAAATAGATAATAGGTGCTATGACAACTACAAAAAGAGGATGTCAAGGCATGCTGGAGCTTGGAACTAGAGGTCAAGACCTAGAGAGAGAAGAGAGAAGAAGGCTCCTTCCCAAAATCATCAATCACTGTGGAGGGGCTAGTGAACTGTTTGATAATGGCATCTAAAGAGGACTTGGGGCAGGGGGATGTAGCTGTATAATCCTGGGTGGGGCCCTAGAGTGAGGAGGTCCATCACCCCTAATGTCCAAGGCCACAGGGAAAAATCTTTGAATGGTAGACTGGTTGTCAACTGAACATATAGAGTTGTAATAAGTACTATGTGTGAAGAGAGTTAACTATGGGATCTCCTATAGTAGAGATACCTGTTACTCTGGGGGTATTTGCCCTAGGGTCTGAAGTGGGAACTCCTTAGATGTCTCAAGGAGGTGGGTTGACCTGTTCAGGGGTGGGGGTGTTGTTAAGAAAAAACCAGTGTTACACGGGGACTCGCCCCCCAACGGCCCTAAAATTAGGAAACTCTCCAAAACGCATAAGGGGGTGCGTCCCCCTATTCAGCAGCGCGCTCTAGTGAAGGGGGGCTCCCACACGCCCCCTCCTAAAACTAGGGGCCTCTATTTTCCCAATTTCAATATAAAAACAAAATTTTAATTTTAATTGTTGTTTAGTCTCTATTTGAGGCTTAGTCTTTAGTAATTTACTATTTCACTATTTTAGCATGCAATATCACTGATTCAATTTTTTAATTACAATGACTAAAATTATAAATATAAATATGAAGATTCAAATGACAGATTTGAAAATTATCATGATGAATTGTATAACGTGTTTGTGTTATTAATTTGTTATATTTTGATTTACATTGCACAATGATAAACCTAGTATTTACTATTTATTATTTACTTTTAGTAATTTACATGGGATGAATCATTGAATTGTTATTGCTGGGATTTAATAATTTATAATATTAATTTTTATTAAGACCTGGACGTCCCCCCACCCTCGAATTTCGCTAAAATTTGGGGATGGTCTCCACACATCCCCAATGTGCGTTTCCCCACTCTCGCGCTCCTGCATCTCGAAAACTTGGGGGAACATTAGAAAAAACCCAAGGTCTCATTGATCTAGTATTCGATATGGTGTCGACCTCTGCCTATTGTTTGCTTCCTTGAGTAATTGGGACAACACAAAAGAAATAGGTGACTCTCTTGATGGTCTTTGGTTGAGGAGGTCCATGTAGAGATTGCAATCTATGTCTGAAAATCTCTCATGAAGAGAGATAGGTATCTCTTGTTTGGATAATTGTAATGTCCTCTTCTGCTTAGGCATTTGAGGACCAACCTGCTAACTTATGTGATTCCTATAGGTTCGAGCAGGTACTGACAGTCAAGGAATCAGCCGAAGACTGATGCCATATATAGAAGATCTAGGGCATCAATATTATATCACCATTGGGTTGAAGAGGGCCACTAGAGCCAAAGGCCACCTGCATGCATGACATCTGGGCATTATTTAATGATGCATGCACCCGACTAAGTCTCCATGCGTATGCATGCAAGTCAACTGCAAATTAGAAGATAAAATGACCTAATTAGGTCAAAAGTTAGGGTTTTCGTAGTTGAAAGTTATAAAAGAAAGATAAAGTGAAGGGAGAAATCACTTATGTGATAATTGATTTGTAGAGTCAAATTGGAGAGCTCGGCGAGCTAAGTTGGGGTTGCGCACATGCTCAGTTAACTGGTGTATTTCGGCAGTGAAATCTATCTGTCCTAGTTCATCATCAGGTTGGATCATCCAGGTTCAACACTAGTTCATCATTAGGTTACATTCAGCAGTTATTCCGGGAAGTTGATTATTCATCTATCCAGAGGGTTTCACCGTCACACCGTGTCACCATGATTAGAGACAAAGCAATTCGTTTTCCTACCTACAGGGTTCAGAACTTCCGCATGCTGCTTCCATCATCATCAGAGGGGTATTATAACCCTAGTGCACATCATCCGGGCTTCCAGCAGCAGCTTATTTATTATTCTGGAGCTTATACAGTTTGAGAAGAGGGCTCATTCACCTGTGGAGGACGATTTGGTGTATCTCCTTATTCCTCTGGCAGAATCCTTGCATGCTGGGACCAATCTCTTCACCATCAGCTGATCTATATACTGGTATGTACATGCATTGATTTCTCTTATTTTATAGCATCTCAGTATTTTTCTAGGGCACATATTTGCATGCAATTGCATGCATGCAAAGTTTGGGATTTGCTTTCCTATTTGATTTAGAAGTAAGTCTATTAGCCATCTACAGTATACACATAAACAGGAAAATATCAGTTTGGGATATTACAGTGGTATTAGAGCTATTTTCCTTGCCAGCTGTGGGCATTTAAAAATTATAAATGAATCCAGGAGACCCATACAACATTACTCACAAGAGACAGAGAAGAGGAGTTAGAGGACATAGATTTGGGGAACAGAGAGTACCAGTTTGAAAAAGCCAAAGAAACAATGGTCGATGATGATAAAATAGCTTTCAATAGTCTCATATCAACCATAAAAGAACTCACCACTAGGCAAAAAGAAATGATGAGCACCTTCAGGTAAATGACTGAGAAGAATGGGCCCACCCCACACATTCCCTTATTTCCCAACAGTGATAGGGTATCCACCAGCAGTAGTAGGGAGCACTTACATACCAACATGCAGAGCCATCCCCATATATACAAGCCTTTTCAACGTACCATGCCTCAATTCTTAGATAGTCCAGCTGCAGTGCCTCTAGCACAAGCAGAACCAGAAGAACCCATGAGTACCTATCTGAGAGAATATAGGGCTTTAGGAGAGGACTTCCATTTAGCCATGACCTTCACTGACTTCTGCCACTTTAAAAGTAAGAACAAACCCAAAGCTTACAATAGGCCATTCACCCAGAACTATGAGTTACAGCGCACCGTAGGGAAACTGACTATCCCTACCTTTGAGGGCACCCGGGGTGGCCCAGCTAGGAATTGGGTGCAGAAGTTGGATACATACTTCCAGCTCAACCCCATGATTGAGACAGATGCCATTAAATTGGCTACTTTGCATTTGGACGGAGAAGCACGAGTGGTGGTACCATGGGTTAGTGACACTGGGTCACAACACCATCACCTCATACACAGATTTTACACAGAGGCTCATTGAGCGGTTTGATCAAAAGGATCCAGAGGTACACTTTAGGGAGCTGGCACAGCTCAAGCAGACAGGGAGTGCAGATGCTTTTATTTCTGAGTTTTAGAGGATAGCAGTCATGGTCATAGATATATTAGAGAGCAGGTTGATTATGTTGTTCACTGAGGCTCTCACTGAACCCTTACGGGGATGGGTTAAGTCTTATAGGCCCACCACCCTAGCAGATGCCATCAGACGGACTAGAGACTTGCAGGATGCAGTGCCCAAAAATAGGTTTCCTCCCAGGACCAATGTTCCTATTAAAGATAAAGAAAGGAAACCATGGCCCAAGAAAGAATGGATGGACAATGATACTTGACAGGACCCTAGAAGAAAAAAGTTATCTTTCACTTGCCAGGAACCATGGATACCAGGTCACAGATGTTCAGGAAAAGGAAAGGCCTACTACATAGAGGCTTATTCCGACAGTGAGGAGGATGAGGATTACCAGGATCAGGAGCAGGGAGAGACAACAGAGACAGTTGTTGAGGGACAGGCCTCAGGAGGTACCATTGCTACCATGACAGGGGTTTCGAGATTCCACCTTCTTCGGATCAGAGGTACCGTATAGGGCCACAGAGTGGGAGTACTAATAGATGGTGGGGCATCCCACAACTTTATTGATGCTGCATGGGTTAAAAAGAGAGACATTCAGACTGAGAACTTTGATGGGTTTTCGGTAGCAGCAGTAGGTCACACCATGGAGTGTAGTCAGAGGATTCCTAAATTAAAGGTAACGCTTGGGAATTATACAGTGATAGAGACATTCTATGTGGTAGATGTACCTAACATGAATGTGGTACTAGGAGTTCAGTGGCTGTATTCCATAGGGAAGTATTCCACAAATTACCAGACCATGGAGATGGAGTTTACAGGAGCAGAAAGACAGAAGGTGGTATTGAGAGGGATGAATACCTATCCTCCCACAGCAGTGACATCACACAGGATGGAGGCAGTACTCCGACAGGGAGATATTGAGTGGGTTGCAGAGTGTATGGTTACCTCTAGGAAACCACCAGATGAGGCCACACAACATCCAGCAGATATAGAGGCCTTACTACAGAAGCACAAGGTAGCATTCGGAGACCTTCCAGCAGGTTGACCTCCAGATAGGGGATTTGAGCACATTATTGAGTTAGAGGAGGGGACCCAAGCAGTTATCACCACTCCTTACAGACATCCCAAGAGGTATAAAGATGAGATCGAGAGTACAATCAAGGCACTACTCAAGCTGGGATACATCAAACCTAGCTTCGGTCCCTTTGCATCTTCAGTAGTGCTAGTGAAGAAAAAGGATGGAACCTTACGCATGTGCATTGATTATAGGGCACTCAATAAGAAGACCATAAAGAACAGGTATCCCATCCCTAGGATTGATGAGTTAATGGATGAACTAAAGGGGGCAAAGTACTTTTCCAAAATTGATCTTCGCTCAGGGTACCATCAGATTCGGGTCAGGGAACAGGATGTTCCAAAGACCGCTTTTCGTTGCCACTACGGACATTATGAGTTTCTAGTGATGCCATTTGGGCTCACTAATACACCAACTACTTTCCAATCATGCATGAACCATATCTTCAGGACACAGTTGCGTAAATATATTCTGGTATTCTTCGACGACATATTGATATACAGTCGGACTTGGGAAAAACATTTGAGACATCTTGATGAAGTACTTGGTATTCTACAGGAGCAGTCACTATATGCCAAAATGTCAAAGTGTGAGTTCGGCATGTAGGAGATGTTGTACTTAGGACATGTGATAGGGGCCAACGGGGTCCAGGTGCACTTAGAGAAGATTCGGGCAATTTGGGATTGGCCTACACCTAAAAATGTGACAGAACTGAGGGGCCCTTTGGGCCTTTGCACCTACTACAGGAGGTATGTCGACGGATTCTCACAAATGACCGCACCCCTCACAGATCTTACCAAGAAGGGAGCATTTAGTTGGTCGGAGGCAGCACAACAAACATTCGAGAAAATGAAGGAGGTAATGAGTTCATGCCCAGTATTAGCTTTACCAAACTTTTCTCAATCCTTTGTGTTAGAATGTGATGCTTCAGGAGAGGGAATTGGGGCAGTTTGATGCAGAACAACCACCCCATTGCATTTGAGAGCAAGAAGCTCAAAGACTATGAGCGCCACTATTCGATATATGACAAAGAGATGTTAGCTATCTTCCATGCGCTAACCAAGTTCAGGCAGTACTTAGTAGGTGCTAAGTTCAAGGTTAAGACAGATCATAATAGCCTGAAATACTTCCTAGAGCAGAAAGAGCTAAACGAGAGACAACAAAAATGGGTAAGTAAAATTCAGGCTTATGACTTCGAGATTGAGTACGTAAAGCGGAAGAGCAATGTAGTGGCCGATGCACTTTCTAGACGACCAGCTACTTTATCCCTTATGAGCATCTCATCAGATTGGAGGTCTCATCTTTTGGTTCAGTACTGCAAAGATAAGTTTGCTTGCAAGCTATTGCTTGCAAGCTATTGGATGGACAAATTCAGGATGATAGGTACAGGGTCATTGATGATATCATATACTACAAAAACAGAATCTTCTTGGTTCCAGAGTCTCCCCTCAAGAAGAAAATCTTACAGGCATCGCACGATTCACCATTAGTAAGGCATCAGGGGTTTCTCAAAACCTACAGATAGATTAGAGAAAGGTTCTCATGGAAGGACCTCAAGAAAGATGTGATACAACATGTGAGGGAGTGCAGCTTGTGCCAACAAAACAAAATAGAGCACATCCACCCGGTTGGTTTACTACAGCCCTTACCTATTCCCGAGTAGAAATGGGAGAGCATTTCTATGGACTTCATTACTGGGTTGCCCAAGGTCCAAGGCAGAGACTACTTGTATGTAGTAGGGGACAGATTGACTAAGTTTGCTCACTTATTTGCCATATCATCAGATTATTCAGCAGCACAGGTAGTAGAACTATTTTTCAGAGAGGTATTTAGACTCCATGGGTTACCCAAGACCATTGTCAGTGACAGGGACAGCAAATTCACAGGAGCCTTTTGGCAACAGCTTTTCCAGTTAGTGGGGACCGAGTTAGCCATGAGCACAAGTTATCATCCGCAAAGTGACGGGCAGACAAAGATTGTTAATAAATGGATTGAGGGATACTTGAGAAATTACGTATCAGGTCAGCAGAGGACATGGATCAAATGGTTACACTTGGGTGAACATTGTTACAACACCACCTACCATATGACCATTAGGATGACCCCTTTCCGAGCCCTATATGGGTATGATGCTTCCACTTTTGCAAACTGGATATTTGGCGATACCAGGGCCCCCAAGGCCAAGGAGTGGATTCAGGAGGGTCAAGATATCCTCAAGATACTCAGGGAGAACATAGAGGCTGCTCAGAATCAACAGAAGATATATGCAGACAGGCACAGAGTTGAGCGCAGTTTTGAGGTGGGAGACTTCGTTTATTTACGCTTCCAGCCTTACCGACAGTCATCTCTTAAAAAGAAAGGAGCAGAAAAACTCCAACCTCGTTTCTATGGTCCATACAAGATAATTCGAAAGGTCGGAGAGGTAGCATATGAGCTAGAACTACCCCCAGAGAGCAAGATTCACAACGTATTTCATGTCTCTAATCTCAAGAAGGTGGTTGGTCAACAGATTGTTACATCTTCCAAGTTGCCTCCCCTTGATGACGAGGGGCAATTGGTTCTGATTCTGGAGCGCATCCTAGAGGTGCGAGAGCGGAAACTGAGGAACATAATCATCAGAGATTACCTGGTTCAGTGGAAAGATCTGCCTATAGAGGAGGCTACTTGGGAGGCAGAACAGGTATTATAGCACCCAGTTTTACAGTTGCTTGAGGACAAGCAAATTCGAGCGGGGAGGACTGTAATGTCCTCTTCTACTTAGGCATTTGAGGACCAACTCGCTAACCTATGTGATTCTTATAGGTTCGAGCGGGTGCTGACAGTCAAGGAATCAACCGAAGACTGATGCCATATATAGAAGATTTAGGGCATCAATATTATATCACCATTGGGTCGAAGAGGGCCACTAGAGCCAAAGGCCACCTGCATGCATGACATTCGGGCATTATTTAATGATGCATGCACCCGATTAAGTCTCCATGCGCATGCATGCAAGTCAACTGCAAATTAGAAGATAAAGTGACCTAATTAGGTCAAAAGTTAGGGTTTGCGCATGCATGCAAGTCAATTGCAAATTAGAAGATAAAGTGATCTAATTAGGTCAAAAGTTAGGGTTTTCGCAGTTGAAAGTTATAAAGTGAAGGGAGAAGTCACTTATGTGATAATTGATTTGTGGAGTCGAATTGGAGAGCTCGACAAGCTAAGTTGGGGTTGAGCACATGCTCAGCTAACTGGTGTATTTTGGCAACGAAATCTATTTGTCCTAGTTCATCATCAGGTTGGATCATCCAAATTCAACACTAGTTCATCATCAGGTTACATTCAACAATTATTCCGGGAAGTTGATTATTCATCCATCCAAAGGGTTTCACCATCACACCGTGTCACCATGATTAGAGACAAAGAAATTCGTTTTCCTACCTACAGGGTTCAGAACTTCCGCATGATGCTTCCATCATCATCAGAGGGGTATTATAACCCTAGTACACATCATCCGAGCTTCCAGCAGCAGCTTATTTATTATTCTGGAGCTTATACAGTTTGAGAGGAGGGCGCATTCACCTGTGGAGGACGATTTGGTGTATCTCCTTATTCCTCCGGCAGAATCCTTGCATGCTGGGACCAGTCTCTTCACCATCAGCTAATCTATATACTGGTATGTACATGCATTGATTTCTCCTACTTTATAGCATCTCAGTATTTTTCTAGGGCACATATTTGCATGCATGCAAAGTTTGGGGTTTGCTTTCCTAATTGATTAAGAAGTCTATTAGCCATCTACAGTATACACATAAACAGGAAAATATCAGTTTGGGATATTACAATAATGAAATAATGTGGAAAGGGAACCACCTAAGTCATGGTAAAGACAATAATGTTGTTGTAAATGTAACTTCGGAAGATATTCTTTGTATTATTATTTTTATTATGTACTTTTGTTATTCCTCCTTTCGTGGATGTTTTCCCTCCGATCTCATATGTCATTTATGTAATTGTTCATGTAAGAGTCGAGGTAAAACCTCCGTTGTAAGTCAGGGCAATAGTCCCCAAAAGAATAAGTGTAAAATGTATTTTTGCGTTCCCCTAGGAAAAGTCGGCCCAATCAAATAAAGAAGTCAGCCCTGTTGGGGTAAAGGTCACCCATCTAAAGAATATAAATGGGGAGGCGCTCTCCCTCAGTTGGACACACAACAAACACAGGCAAGTTTTCTCCAATAGAGAGAAAGGCAAGTTCGTTGGTGAAGAAGAAGAAGAAGCTGCAAAAGTCATCTTATCTTTGGGTTTTCTATCTCTTTTTGACGTTGTACTAAGTGATGAATCTATATAGAAGTTGTTGGGTTTTCTCCCTTGTGGTTTCCTAGGATAAAAATTATGTCTTTCTTTTGTGTTGTGCTTGTCTATCTTTCAGTGATGCTA
Source organism: Pseudotsuga menziesii (assembly GCA_001517045.1). Classification (NCBI taxonomy): domain Eukaryota; kingdom Viridiplantae; phylum Streptophyta; class Pinopsida; order Pinales; family Pinaceae; genus Pseudotsuga; species Pseudotsuga menziesii. The sequence continues at coordinate 9,019 of LPNX010645140.1, forward strand.
TTACATTAGATTAAAGATCTAACATGTTTGAATTAAAGTGCAAACTCTAACTAATAATACCTCTATTTGATCTCATAGTAGATAGGACATTTGAAGTTGAGATACTCATACAACTTGACCTCTTGTAAGTGTTAAGATTGACAAGTCTTATCAAGGTGTGGGATGTGGTGATCAGTCTCAACCCAAAGTTGGCGAGAGCCTACACGACACTAACCAAGGGGGATTCATAGACTATGCATTGTTAGAGTTTGCACTTTAATTCAATTATGTTAGATCTTTAAACTAAAAGATAGACAAGCATGACAATACACAAGAACACAGATTTTGCTCGGGGAAATCATAAAGAAGAAAACCCCGCAAACTTCTTCAGAATAGTTCTGTTACTAAGTACATTGTCAAACCAAGATAGAATACCCGGAGAAAATATATCTTCGGCAGCTTCTTCTTCTTCTCACACTGGCGCACTTGTCTCTCTCTCTTTAGCGAACTTGAGTGAGTGAGTGTGTCTAAATGAGGGAGGGCACCTCCCTATTTATATTCTTCAGTTGTGTGACTTACTTACCTAACTAGGTCGGTTGGGTTCTCTAATTGGGGCCGACCTACCTAGGAAGACTCAAAATACATTTTATATAATACTTCTTTTGGGGACTATTGCCCTGACTTTTTTTTTTAACAAAAACTAAAAAGGGTTTAAATAAAAGTTAGCTGTGCACAGCCATTCAATACAGAAGGGGTATTTATAAAGTGTTCATGCATACCAAAAGGGCTGCACATGGATCCTATCCATGAGATTTTCCAAAAAACTTCATGCAGCATTTGTTCAAAACATCTAATACTGTTGGTAGTATATACCCGGACATACTGATTACAAATTAAGAGACAAAAAAACATTCAACCATAACATAAAAACCAGATTTAAGGGTTGCCTCTGTTGCGTCTTGGTTGTGCTACTGACTCCTCTTCCATAGGCTGCGCGGCTTCAACAGTGTCCCCAAATACCTTGCTGCTCTGGTTCATGGCCATGAAGCTTTGGAGGTCCTCTTGAATCCTGCCGATTTTGCCCATGATTTCACGGAGGTTGCTTTTGTTGTCATCTATGCGGGAGTCATGATTGCTTATCTGAAGTGAGGTGTAGCTCACAGTTTCGCTCATGCTCTTCACTTCCTTAGCCATCTCCTTGTTATCCATTACACTTATGGCAAGCAGTTCGTACATTCTACGCAAATTCTTCTTGAGGTCCATAATACCTACATTGTCGCCTAACTGAGCCATATTGCTTGCCTGAGTTGAGACGCTGACTCTTTCCAGCTGAATGAGGAGGCCTGGACGGTCAGGTTCGTTGGTTTGACTTGCTGCCTGAGAATGAAAAATACAGAGACCGAGCGCAAGAAGCTCCTTATGCAATGAAAACTCTCCACGCCAAACCAGGGTGCCCACCGCGCCTTCCTGCCACCTCGAACAGTGGCAGCCTAAAACCACGCCGCGACCCCAATTACCAGAAAATGAGGGGAAACCTGAGCCACTATTGGCAGTTCGTGACACTGTAAGATGGCTGCAAGAACAGATGGAGAAGGCTGCAAGTGCGAGTTGCTCCTTCACTACAGATCAAATGTAAGGAAGAGCCTGCCAGGGGAGGCCTTGCAACCCCCCTTCTCCGATGCCTGAAACAATTTTCAAAAGGATATGCAGAGCTTCATGCAGCCCGGGACCGATAGGTGAATTGATATGGAGAGCCATGTTACTTGCAAGAGAAGACAAGGAGTAATGGTGGAATGGACTTGAAGCGTGCGAGGAGGTAGTGCCATTAACCCATGGCTTCAGGTCTTTTAGTGCTGGATCGACCGTGGGATGGAGGGAGCTGTGAACATGCCACGCGGCCAGGGGTGAAGGACTGTTTCTTAAATGAGGAGCGCCGGCGGGTGGCATCTCGAGAAGGAGGACAGCAGCAAGGGGGCGTTGGAGAGTGGAGCAAGGTAAGGTTGGAGGGATATGGAGGAGGGGATGGGGGAGGGAGAAGGTTAGGGGATGGAGAGAGGCACGACTAATGGAGGGGAGAAAGGTTAAAAGGAGAAGGAGGGGAGGGGGGCCAAAAAAGCAAAAGAAGAGAAGGAGGAGAGGAGGGCTAGTCGAGAGGATGGTCCTCATTTTATGGCCATACGCAAGGTTCTTTTTTAACATGAGAGGGTGTTGAATGGGGATAGTTCGCAGCCGCATTACGGAATATGTTTGTGAATGATGGGATTCCCATTTTGCCTGTAGTGGCCTTGTGGGAGCGAGGCTCCCAAATTAGCCATTATGTCCGCAGCAGAGTTGTTGAGCCGTAGAATGTGTAGAGGTTTATAGGAATTATGCATAAGGAGCTTTGCTTTTTTATACAGGCGTCGACAATTGACAGCTCCCATGGGGTAACCATTGATCATTTTGGAGATAACATATTTTGAGTCTCCAAAGATTAGAACCTTTCGGTAATTTTGAGAGTGGAGAAACTGCAGGCCTTGAAGAAGCGCCAGCCACTCAGCCTCATTATTAGTCTTATTCCCTAGCCCCCAAGCGAAGTCTAGTTCTATTTGTCCTCCGGGATCCAAAAGGATCCCACCCGCTCCTGCCACCCCTAACTATTGCCCTGACTTACAACGAAGGTTTTACCTTGATATCATGGCATGCCCAAATACAATAATGACATCCTTGAACGAAGGAAAAACATCTCCAATGGAGGTACAATAAAGTACATTAGAATATCTTTCAAAGTTACATTTTCAACAACACTCCCTCTTAACTAGGAAGCTATTCTCTCAACCCAATCATCGTCACAGCTGGACACAATCTTTGGACATCATCGTTGGATCATCATCTATGGATCATTATCACTTCTACATTGATTCTCATCTTGTCGACCATTGTCTAGTGACATCTTTCGAAGCTATTTGTCCTCAGAAGTTCTACAGATCCAACCTTGTTTCATGTTGGATGTAGGCCTGACTCACATCTAGGTCTTCATCATTTCCATGAGAAAGCCATCAAGTAGGTACATCCCAAGAACACACATTAAATTACCACAACAATCACCTACGTCTCCTACCGTCATATCATCGGATCCAGATCATCTCATCATCACACATGGAGAGCAGCCCAGATGCACACCTCATGTCCAACAAACCACCTGCATCTCCCACCCAGTGGGTACAACGCAGGGGTACCCTAGGTGCATTATGTCTCTCAACAGTCAGTCCACGTCTACCAACATAGGAGCACAGCTAGGAGCACCCCAGGTGCATTACATCCCAAGGACCACCTGCGTTTTCCACCATGCGAGAACAAGCCTAGGCGCACACAAAGTGTCTTTGTGATCGGTGGACCTCTCAGCGCCTCCAGCATGGGAGTATAGCCAAGAGTACCCCAGGTGCATTATGTCCAAAGGACCACCTATGTCTTCCACCATGCGAGAACCAACCCTAGGGCATTTGTGTCTTTCGGTCAAATCACTCCCTCCTTCAGAGAACCACGATTTGGATGACACCAAGCCTCTCTTTGAAGTATTCAAACTTCACTCTAGCTAACGACTTGGTCAACACATCGGCCATCTGCTCGTCTGTCACCACATACTGAGCTCCTATGCTCTTCTGTGCACCATATCCTGGATATAGTGATACTTGATCTCAATATGCTTTGACTTGTCATGGAACATTGGGTTCTTCGACCACTTCATACAACTCTGGTTGTCGCAAAAGATACAAGTCGCCTCTAACTCAAGATCTAACAAATCTGACAGTAGCTTCCGAAGCCATACTGCCCCACAACTAGCTGAATAGGTTGCAACATACTTTGCTTCGGCTGTACTCAGCCCCACACATAACCGCTTCCTGTTAAACCATGAGATCATATTGGATCCCAAACTGAAGCAACATCCCAAAGTGCTCTTCCTATATGTAGCACTGCTTGCCCAATCTGAATCAACATAGACATGTAGGTTAATCTTTTGATTCACTTCATACTTGAGACCATACTCAACTGTACCCTTCAGGTACCCCAATATATGCTTTACAGCAATCAAGTGAACATGTCTCAGATCCGTTAGGAACTGACTCAGGGTGTTCACAACAAAGCATATGTCGGGTCACGTGTTCCTCAGGTAGATCAATGAACCAATCATTTGCCTGTAGACTATGGCATCAACTGTCTCTGAAGTAGGATCACGCAACAACTTCAAATTTGATGCCATCAGTGTAGCCTCGCAATCCAACATCTCGACCATGTATTTTTCTTAGCTAAGGAAAATCTCCTCTGGATTCCTGCCACACCTCTAATACCAAGAAGCATGTCAAGATTCTTGAACTCTGAGATCTTTTGTTGTCACTCCCTTTGAAGCAGAGCACCAGCCTCCCTCTGCATCTTGTACTTTTTGCATCGGTTCATTCTGCACTGGAGTGACGAGTAGCCTCCTTTGCTACTGATCTTCTATGTATCCATTTATGTCATCCCTCAAGGTCATTGGATACCAAGTCCTCCATCTCGAACTTTGTTGAAAGTTCCTCTTGCACCCATCTATGAGCTTGTCGTCCTCTGTAGGCTACCATCTTCAACCTTGTAGCAAAGATTGAGATCTCCAGCACTCTAAGTGATTTTCAAGCAACTGTATGTGTTGTCCCATGGACGCCTTCTGCGTCTATACAATGCCTTCTATGCACATGTGGTTCTCTGCTCGATATGCACTTCTACTTTACTGGATAAGTGTGTTTGGTCAATGGAGCACGACTCACCATCATCTACTCCCTCTTTCTGAGAGAAACCATGAACCTTGCTTTGTATTTCTTGATGTTGCCATCCATTGCATGCTTGATCTTGTAGATCCACATGGAAGACACTACGGATTTCCCTTCCAGGTCTTGTAATTGCATCCTGGACATCATTCTCGAATTTCCATGATCAACTAGTACTCTTTGATCATAGTTTCCTTCCATTCTTTCTTCTTGGCTGCTTCTTCATAATTGGAAGGATCTTCATCAATAATGTCTCACAACATTGCCACATCACTAGAGTGTGTCCAAGGCCTCTTACTTTCTCTGGAAGTCTCATTTATAGCACCATACTTTTCTTCATCTTAGATGATCTCTTGTTCCCAAGTTGGTATTCTCTTGTGGGTGTTCGCCTCTTGAGGTGGATCTACAGGTCTCTTGTGGTTCAATCATATCATGATTCTTTTGAAGGTCTTTCTTCCGTCATGGTGTCTTTGTCTCTGGGAGCTTCATGTTCCTTTTCATTTTGTTGGAGTGAATCTTCTTTGAGTGTTATGGTTGAATCCCCATCACTTGTTCTCTGGAACAGGTTTCATCCTTCTTGTAGGTGATTGTACACGATCTTTCTTACAAGTCAAATTCAGTTGCATGATTAGAACCATTTCATGTTTTTCAAAGCATATTAATAAAGACACGTCACACAGTCATGTAACTATCTTAACACTGCAACATTTATCCATATCCCGTATACATATAGTAACTTTCTAGATGCCTTCCATTTCTACTAGAACATTATTAAGGGTGTACACTACTGCCAGTATGTCAGCAAAGAGGTTTCATTCTAGACAAGTAGCAATGGAAAGTTGTACATCACCATATGTTACTTATCCATGACATGCAAGTTAGTAGTATACTATTCATAAATGCAAACACTCAAACATGCATAATACATTTCCTAAATCTAGGAACACAACCGAATAATATCATTTAAGTAAGTAGATATACAGGAAATGACAATTAAACACTTATCTTTGTTTGTTTGGTAGACTCCCTCTTGGTCCTTGTCTCCTTGCAATAATTGTTGGAGTCTCTAACAGTGTGCTTTACTCCATTGTCTGATTCTGAGGGCCTATGTTTGTCTTGCTTATGCTGAGCAAGTCTTCTATACCATAGATCACATGGACTGTGTATTGGTTATGAATCCGAGTGTCACTTCTTCATTCACAACTGCATCCCTTCTTATCCAGATATTGAGATGGATAGAAGGTTCTTCTTTATCATGGGTTGAATCCTTCTGGATCAAAGTATATGTTCCTCATCACTTGAGGGATCTTCTTTTGTTCTTTTCCTTTCTGGTCCATCCTCTTAAGCAATGTGAGCATGATGTCTTTACTTGTTATTCTTCTTGTTGGAGGAACCTTTGTTTCTAGGACAATTTCTGGAGTAGTGTCCCTTCTCATCACATGTGTAACATATGATACTAGATAGATCTCTTCTGGGTCTCCTTTGTCTTTTGTGATGATGGTCCTCCCTCTTGTTGTGATTTCTTCTAGTGTGAACTGTGAGAGATTGATCATCATTTGTTCCCATCTTCTCTTCTCTTGTTATTAGCCGAGCTTCTTGTTGAATGCATTCTTCCCATAGTTTGTTGAAAGTGATCAGCTTCTTCTTGACACATATTCCTTGAATGAATGGGTCCCATGATCTTGGGAGACCATTCAAGGTGGTCATAACCATTTCTCCTTCTTCTACCTTTTCTTCAACTGCTTCAAGTTGTTCCTTGGTTTGAGAGAACCTTGTGAAGTAGGATTGCATGGTCTCTGATTTGAGGATCTTCACATTCTTGAGTTGGCTCTGTAATGTCATCTTTCGATTGATGTTCTTCCCTTCGAATAACTTCGTCAAAGCATTGGACATCTCCTTGGGTGTCTTCAAAGATGACACTTCAGGAAGTAGATGATCTTTAATGGAACCTGCAATAATTCTCTTGGCCTTGACCAAGTTCTTGTGGATATCCTTTGCTTCATCTCCCTCTGGTGCTGGAACTTCCTCACTAATATATTTGTCCAAATCATTTTCTTCAAGGACAAGAGAGATCCTATACTTCCATGCTCAAAAGTTGTAAGTTCCCTCAAGCTTGGTGTGTTGAGTCATTTTGAAATGAGAACCTCAAATGGAAAGAGTAAAGGTTTTAGGTCTTACCAATTTGAGATGCTCAACCTGGTTCTGGAGCTGGCTGACCTAGGGTTTGTTAGAGAAACCCTAATTTTCCCAAGTAGGAATTTTAAACTTTTGATTGGACAGTAAGATGCGCCTTTTCATGGCAAGTTGTCCAATGTACTCATTTTTCCAGATTGGTGGAGGAAAACCCCAAAAGCTTGATGCTCTAGTTTTCTCCTCGCACAAGTGTCTGGGTTAAAAATGAAACTTCTTCAAACTTGATTATGCTTCCTCCAAAAGATGCGCCCTCCTAGGGAGAATTAGCCTAGCCCTCTTTTTACTGACGATCTGTGGAGAGAAGACCTTGAACTAGGAAGCCCTATTTTTTGGAGCTGCATAGTGCCTTCTTTCAAAGTGGCTCTGATACCATATTAGAGTTTGCACTTTAATTCAATTATGTTAGATCTTTAAACTGAAAGATAGACAAGCAAAACAATACACAAGAACACACAGATTTTCCTCAAGGAAACCATAAAGGAGAAAACCCCGCAAACTTCTTCCAAATAGTTCCATCACTAAGTACAATGTCAAACCAAGATAGAATACCCAGAGAAAATATATCTTCGACAACTTCTTCTTCTTCTCACACTGGCGCACTTCTCTCTCTCTCTCTTTAGCGAACTTGAGTGAGGGAGTGTGTCTAAATGAGGGAGGGCGCCTCCCTATTTAGGTCCGCCAAGTTTTCTAATTGGGGTCGACCTACCTAGGAAGACTCAAAATACATTTTATATAATACTTCTTCAGGGGACTATTGCCCCGACTTACAACGAAGGTTTTGCCTCGATATTCTGGCATGACCAAATACAAAATGACATCTTCGAACAGAAGAAATACATCTTAGACGGAGGTACAATAAATTACAATAATAATATACAATAGAATATCTTCCGAAGTTACATTTTCAACAACATGCATCTAGTGTCTACGTGTATACATAGGTTTAACAATAAGGCTATCTCAGTTGCAGAAAGTCTTCAGATTAGAAAGCGTTTTTGGAGCTAAGATCCTTAAGGGGTGTGAACTAAGTGACCTAGATGTATTGCTTGTAGATATCATCTCTAATCACCTAGTCCAAGTCTTGTTTAGATGGTAGGAGGTAACGTGAATTGTCTAACGAATCCTAGAAAGTGGGTGGTTCAAGCCATTGAAGTAACTTGGAAGCCTAAAAAATCTAGCAACGAATCCATGGTCTAGGGTGGAATAAACAATGAATAACCTCCACTAAAACCCTAACAATATCCAAAATATGAGGTGGTCAATGCCACATGTACAATGTCCAAGTTACACAAGACCCAAGAGAAGGTGCGCCACTAGATCTAGGTCCAACAATGATGAACATAGGTTAGATCTAGGGTTTGAACTTTGGTCTCATAGATTCCTCTAACAACTAAACGCTCTCCTCAAAAGTGATGCCAATGGTCCAAGTATGTGCCAATAGGGTCAAAACAAGTGCTGGAAATAGCTCCAAAAGGTGAAAATACGGCCTGAAAGATGACCTTGGTGTTCTCAAACCCCTTGGAATCTCACTGAGCATTCTATACCTGTGGAAAGGAAAAAGCTTTCCAACCACATATGACACTTCCCAAACATAGCTAGGACAAGTGAGATCCATCCTCCTGAAGACAGGGTACCAAACTGTTGAAAAATGTGGCCCATAAAAATGACTTGATTACTCTAATGCCTTGGAGATCTAGGTTGAACATTTAGCACCATGAGATAGTCCTCTAAAATGCTTTCCATCCATATATCATAGGCCACTGTTTGAGCTAGAGTGTTGGAGAAAGAAGGGTTTGAATACAAAGTCCTGTTTTGCACAATTCGTCCTATCATCAAATCTCCACGAGCATCCAAAATCTGTTATCCAAGGCATTATCAACACTACCCCCTTCAAGTTTGTGATGAAAATTACAAGAGGACACCTATGCAAAATGGTGGATAATAGGTTGTAATACAGCATAGTCTATAATATACAACCTAGAATTGTTGTATTCCATATTTATAACTTGTTGACAAAGGCATTGCAAGTTTTTGCTTTCATTTTTGTTCCTTTAAGACTTTCAATCTTTAAAATTTGTAATTGTATTTTTATGGAGTAATGCAGCGTTGATGCAGTGTCTGATCGGGATTTTCTACTGGAGCTTCTTTCAGCTAACTCCATTATTGCTATCCATCTTTCCCGGCTTGCCGAGGAGTGGGTCATATGGGCAACTGAGGAATTTGGATTTCTCGTACCAAGTGATGCAGTTTCCACAGGGAGCAGTATAATGCCTCAAAAAAAAAATCCTGATCCTATGGAACTTGTCCGTGGAAAATCTGCCAGAGTGATTGGAGACTTGACTACTTTGTTAGTACTTTGCAAAGGATTGCCTCAGGCTTACAACCGCGATCTACAGGTTAGCTTTGTTATTCTAGTGTTTCATTCTTGAACAAATTAGTGTCACTGTAAGCTTGAGCTCAATAGTGCAATAAAGACTTGTATTTGTAACTGCTGGGAACTCTCGTTGCAAGAGATTTTGTTTGGCAAATCACAACTCTATGTTAGACATATGTATGTATGTCACAGAATATAATGCCAATGGTCACCGTCTTTTAAATATTAATATTTAAGAATTTCAATTAATGAGATATTTTCACGTTCAAAGTCATATGTTTCCCGATAATCAAGGTTCAATCATGAACATTGTTTTTCTCTGCATTCATGATTAGGTTCTCATAAGATGCATGCAATATATTTATGTTGTTGCATCAGCCCTTAGGTATTTGAAGTGCTGTGGTATCTTTCTGGGTTCTCCTTTTAGTGTGTGTAGTCTGTCTGTCACTCTTCATCAGAATTTGTCTGTCACATGAAATGTAAGAGTGGAATGAATCCTTCTGTGGAAACAATTAGTCCTGCATGCCATTTAATGTTCAATGGGGCATGCCTTAAACTCTGTAGGTTGTTCTCTCAGAAGGGGAGTAATATGAAAAGAATAAGCAGCAAACAGGAAAACAGATGGTGCTTAACTTCTAAAATTTTAAATGGAATTTGATCACCTCTTGTAGGGTAACATCTCATGGCTCTATTTAATGGACATTCATGATCTCAGGAGGACAAGGAGCCTTTATTTGACAGCGTGGAGACTATTGTAGCAATGCTTGAGGTAACAACTGAATTTGCACAAAATATTACTTTCAATCAGAAGCGTATCTCTAGATCTCTACCTGCTGGACATCTGGATGCCACGACAATGGCTGACTACCTTGTACACAAGGTTATAGAAGAATCCTTCTCCTCTGCTTGCATTTTCATTATATTCATTTGCAAATGGCATGCACTTCAATATTTTGTGGAGCCATTTTTCTTTGCTTCTGAAGTCTTTGCAGAATTTCTATTACATATGTTGAAATATAACAAATTGCATATATGAAGTAGCACATGAATTATAGAATTCAACATGCTAGTCAGAAAATCTAAACTGTTTTTCATTGTTAACTATTTCAATGATTGTTTCCTGCATGCATTCTTATATTTACAGGGTACACCTTTCCGAACATCTCATGATATTGTGGGAAAAGCTGTAGCTCTAAGTCTCTCAAAAGAATGCCAACTTTCAGAGCTATCTCTACATGAACTACGACAAATAGATCCAATATTTGAAGATGATGTTTATGATTTTCTTGGTGTAGAGAATTCAATCAAAAAGTTCTGCTCCTATGGATCTACTGGCTCTGACTGTGTTTCCGAGCAAATTAATTATTGGTGTCAAAAGCTAAATTTAAACAAATCAGAAAATGCTTGAGAGATCTCTCAACTGTTGTTGATTAAAAGAGTGGCAACTTTCAGTGCTCTCCCTAAATGAACGAAGATACATATATCCAGCATCTGAAGAAGATTCTGACAAATATCATGGCGTGGGAGATTTATCATAAGTTTTGTTCAGAGCTATTTCTAGATGAGATATGGAAAATTACATTTGGTGTTTAAGGAAGATATTTACAATTATTTTTGCATGGGAAATCAATCAGAAGTTCTGTTCCTAGTAACTATCCACTGGCACTTAACCTATGTCCAAGCAAATTATTTTCGGATGTAACAAAATGGATTCAAACAAGGCAAGGGAAGAGAATGCATGAGAATATTTATCTCCAGAATGAAATGTTGTCTGCTTAAAGTTTTTTTTTGTTATTATTGTCCTGGTAATTCAGTTTTACAAATTTTATCTCTTTCAATATAGAAACTGCAGCAAATAATCTTTTTTTTGTCTGTTTTCCAAATCAATGCTAAGATAAGAAGACAGGAATGCTAAAATTCTCTCAAAGTGAAGGATTCTTACCCCTACTTTTATGATTGAAGAAAACAAACTTGAGAGTCCATCTGGTATCAATTACATCTCATGAACGCTTAAAGCTAAATATACCAGAAATGGGAAATGGATATAAGTTATGCAAATGGTATGATTGCCAGAAACCACATTTTCAAAGTTTATATATTTATATATAGGTGTATGGGAATAGCATGGGAAGGAACCCTCTGTTTTTTCCCGTAACTGCTACTTTATTGTTTTACTGTTCTCTTTTAAGTTTTAACTTTTCTCAGATTCTAAATTGTAGGGCTTACCCATGCCTAACGAAAAGAAAATGTTTTTACACTATGTAAATGGCATAACCTTATTGAATCTGCAGGGAAATGTCTAAGAAACATCTCTCAGATGTTTCTGTACAATGTACTTTTGAGAAACATTTCCCAAGTGCTTTCATATTAGAAATCTTTCCTGTAAAGGAAAAATCCCCAGGTCAGATTTTTAAGTTACATAGATGTAAAGAGACTAATGCAGTGTAGCTGTGCTTTGGTAAGAAAAATGACTGGAATTGTTGTGAACTGTGGGAAAGAATTGAGCATTCGACCTTTATTTTCCCATAAACCGAGAAACATTCACCAAATTGCAAAAGCTATGGAATTCTCGATGATTTTCAAGAGGGAAAGTAATTGAAGGTTTTCTTGTTGAAATTTTTCACTTGACATTTTCATGGTTTTGGCTGTTTTTCCTAAGCAACAATTTGCAATATCGAGGCATAATTTCTAGTTTTTTATTAATATGTTTGCTAGTGACGTTACTGTGGTGTTTTCATGCACCAACAAGAGAACAAACTTGTGTGATACCTAGTTGCTATGTTTGGAATCTGGATATTTGAATGCTGATTATGAGGATGCCAAATATTTGGGAAAGTATTCTGAATTTATGCAACTTTTATATTGGTGCCATATTTTTTTCCTTATCAGATTTGTTTTGTCCACTGTTTTTACTATATCTTTGGCCTTGCCATTCTGACCTTATTGTTTTTTTTTTGTAAGGAAGCATTATAGTATATCAAAAATAGAGAAAGTACATGGCTACAGCATAGGCCCATGGCCATCTCTGAGAAGACTGATAAAAGATACCATCATAACCCACCATGCCTTCACCTTCACAGAGTTTACAAATAGCATAAAAACTTACAAAACTTGCCCTTATAGCTGGCTGAAAAGACTAAAGATCCAATACATGACAGAACCATAGAGGAAACAAAACATTGACCCGAGAGAAACAAAGAGACAAGATTAACATGTAAACTGATTTTTTTCCATCTGGGCCGTATCGCCATGGCAAGAGTTGAGATGAGGAACCACACTCTTCAGAATAATGGTGCCATGGTCCACAATTTCCATCCGAGGAGAGCTTGTATTCTGGCTAGAGAGAAGAGAGATGACAATGGAGAACTTGCTGTCCATGAGCTCTAGTTTAAAGCGCAAGTCCTCCGTATTCTGACGATTGTCAAAAATCATTTCACAAAGAGCTTGAACCACCATAGAATTCACCCCAGAATCTGTTGAGAGAGAGTCACCAGTAGTAGCGAAGTGAGGCAAGGGAGGACCTGTCCCAGAATGAGGCTTGCACTCTGAAGGCGAGAGGAGAGGCAAGTTCTCCCCAAAGCCCAACAGGCGACCACAATCATCAAACCATTCAATGAAACAACCCCAATTAGGAGACGTTGCCTCCATATTCGGAGAGGCAGCAACATCTCTACAATCCACCATGCCCGCAGAAGAGTGCTAAACACAGGAAATCTGTGAGACTGGGAGAATCAGATGCATGCAAAGCATGAGCATGTCCCCCACTACAGCGGTGAGTACAACCATGAAACCTAAGCCTAGACATACTACGAGACCAAACCAGACTGAAACCTACACCCAGAGCAGCTAATACCGTTGAGAGAGCCCAAGGTGAATGCAGAATGAACTCGGGGGGCGCGGCCAGAATGGCTAAAAACGACAAACTACTCTAACCATAAGTGCACCATCATGTCCGAAGTAAATGTGCTGATGATCATCTGCTGTGAAATTCAATTTGCATTACGGATCTAAGTCACAGGGTTCATCGAACCTCAAAAAAAATTTGAAATTCGTTCAGGTTCGCTGAACCTGAAAGACGAACCTAATGTCGAACCCGAACCCGAAGCTGAACCTCATCGAACCCGAACCTAATGTCGAACCTAAAAGAAAACCCGAACCTAAAGGTGAACCTAAAGCCGAACCCGAACCTGAAGGCGGACCTAAAGGAAAAAAAAATTTGAGGTTCAATTTTTTTACTGAAAAAAAAAATTTAAAAAAAAAAATACACAATACCAATAAAGTAAATGTTGTCTATAAATTAAATGCTCTATTTATTTATGTTGTCTATGAATTAAATGCTCTCTATTTATTTATGTTGTCTATAAATATAATGTTGTTTATAAATTAAATGTTCTTGATTTATTTATGATGTCTATAGATTAAATGCTCTCTATTTATTTATGTTGTCTATAAATTAAATGCTCTCTGTAATTTGAAATATCATACCTATAGTCTACATAAGAACACACCAAATAACAAGAACATAGATTTACCCCTAAGAACAAACCACTGTTGTGGAAAGCATGTAAATCCGTTGTTAAACCACAAAAACCTACTCTTAGAAGTACAAATCTGTAAGCAGAATTGTCATAAACAACAAGTATATACGACGAAATTATGAATAGTGACCTAAGTGATTTGAATCCTATGGGTGATGGGGTGTAGAAAATTAGTTAAGGGGGAGTATATGAAGAAAGTTTATATATATATAGTCGAACCTATTGTCGAACCTCATTGGAAAATTCGAACCTTAACCGAACCTAATCCTTGCCGAACCCGAACACGAACCCAAACCGTGTGACTTAGTTACGGATAGGCCTGTCAACAAGACGAAGAGTTAACCGCATCTACCAAGGATCGGCATGGAGGAGCGTTAGAAAAGGCAGCGATATTCTTCGAATGCTGCTGAACTGATGGGGCCGTAGGGTTAAATTAAGTTTTGCATGAGGGCGAGGAATATGTGGCAGAATATGCCCCCACCTGGCCCTCCTCACCACCCTCCATGTAACCTGTCTCATGAACCTTTTGTCACCCCATCCGGGGAATTATATGTATTTTTGACCATGTTGCTAAATTGCACAAAAATAATTGTGCTTGTCAAAGAAAATCCTTGGAGAAATTTTGCTTCCTGTTGTAGATTATATGTGGCCTTTGAACTCTTTGAGAGTAGTTTAAATATAGTTTATTGGACTTGATCGGCACAAATGCATACAAACAAGAGACAACTATTGAAGAGTTCTCCCGTTTTAGAAACATGGGAAGCATAGGGGATGTGTCCCCATCCAAATTGTTTCCCCATGTAACATTGACAATATTCAAGCTTAATTTATTCCTTGTGTTTTATTAACATGTTTGCTAGTGATGTTGTTGATTTTTTAGTAGCATTGAGAGCCAATCTCTGGGAGAATGGAGGCACTTGGTCAGTTACCAGGAAGATGATTTAGTCTAAGACCAAGGCACTTGGTTTGTTACCAAGATGTTGACTTTGGTCAACTTGATTCAGCTTAGCGTTGAGGCACTTGGTCAGTTAGGCAGTTGATGTACTCTTCTCCTTGGTCATTGGGCTATGGGGCATCCTTAAGGGGCTGGCCACCCCTTGTTGGAGTAACTGGCACATAACATTGGTGTTAGTGTGGAGAACAAGACACAGAGAAAATCTACCTTTTATATGATGATGTACTTTGAGTGGGCACGTGTGGACCATGAAGACCAAGAGAAGTGCCAAGACGTTGCCCAAAGATGACTTGCCTAAGAAGATTGGGTTGATAGCCCAAATAGCCCTAATAAGGTGTTAAAAGGTCATCATGAAATTACAAAGACCCTAGAGAGCACGGGAGTGGGCCTAATGGTTAAGAACATGTATTATCTCTCTGGGGGTAGGGTTGCTCATTGGCCTGTTGTGACAAGGCTCGAAGGGTAGGCAACCCTTGGGATAGAGGCTCACCTCGGTGGGCTTCGGGACGTCTCGGCCCATGCTAAGTCACAAGTTATTTGTATATCTGCCTTGCAGGCTATTGGATATACTCTTGGGAGGTTCTTGTTCCCATGGTTAAAAAAAAAGAAATTCCAAATACCCTAACTAAAGTATTAAAGTTATTTTTTAATTCTTAAATTAAAAAAAATACAAAAGTGGTTTTGAGTTAGTGGTTTCCTTAACTTATGAAATTTACCCTTGTTTTACTGAATGATGAAATATAAATAAGGAACACTCTCAAGAGATCAAATGCATCACTATTTCATCATCATTATCTCTGTCCTAAAATTCATGTGGTGTATTCTCAGTAGCAACTTGTCTTCTTCATCTCAACATTGTCATTTTGAGGGTTTGGTTCAACAAATAAACTCACAACTGAGTGGATCAGGTCTTAGCAGGGATGTGTCACCTCCTAGCAGGGCCACGCCACTCTCTACAAGTCTGTCGTTACGTTCTCAGACTAGTTGTCACCTTTATTAGATTGACTGTCACCTTTATCAGACCTATTGTCTTCTCTAGGAGGGCTGTGGCTCAAATCAAGCCCTAGAAGGGATGTTGTGGTTCAGATTAGGTCCTAGAAGGGTTGCGATTGTCTTCTACAAGGCTATCGTCGTCTCCATCAGGGTTAGCGTCATCATTTGTGAATGGGATAAGGACTGTAATCAAGTAGGTCCTACATTAAGATCTCAAGATTTAAAGGGCTGATCAGATCTCATTTAACAGGCTACAGAGCTTAGGGCTTGCACTAGTTGGGCTCATCTTCTTATATATCTTGGTTTGTATGCCCTAGTGGCAAATTTACTTGTGATATAAAAGTCTGCTCATGTAATCTCAGTCATCTCATGTAAAGGAAGGTTTTTCTCTGTGCTCGGGTTTTATTCCTGAAAAGGTTTCCATAGGGTAAGACTTTTGTGTTCTTGTTGATGGTTGTTTTCTTTACTGTGATTACCTATTGTTGGTTTATAATCATATGCTATTGATCTAAGTCTGCTAAAAGTTAAAAGAAGCCAACCTACAAAAGTTAAATCTAGATCTGCAATAATTTTAACATGATACCAGAGCAGGGGGTTTGAAGATCACATTCTTGAGCAGCTTATTCAATACCTACGTGAATCTTGGTGCAAATATGAGAAGTTTGCAGACCTATGTTAAGAGTTTTACGTATCTGATTTAGCAGACTTAATCAAGCAGGAAATGGTATTCGCCTCATTCAGACTAGAAGATAGACTTGAAGGGACCTCCAACTTCAATTCTTGGAAGGCTAGAGTCTTGGCCTATCCTAGAGGAAAATGATCTTGATGATTTAGTCATCAATGTTTTACAAGAACTTACAATAAGTGCAGGTAGAGCAACATTCAAGAGGAAGCAAGCCAAGGCAAGAAAAAACATCGATGATTCCACCGAGGACAATGTGATGCCTACCGTAACTCCATTAAAAATTGCCAAATAATGCTTTGATACTTTTACAAATTTGTATGAAAGGAAAGCTCTTAGTCATAAGATGGTCCTAAAGAATAAGCTTTGTACCTTGAAGTTGGAAAATGATGAATGTGTGGCTTCTTTCTTCACAAAGATCTCTTAGGTAAGGGATCAACTCTTAGCTATTAGTGTTACAGTAGATGATGATGATCTTGTTGACATTGTTGTTGATGGTCTTCCAAGTTCATGGGAAACATTTCTATCTATTGTAAATGGTCATGAAGTTCAGCTATATTTTGAAAGACTGGCACAATTGCTTCTAAGAGGAAGGAAGGATGCAAAGCAGAAATGGTGGCTCTAAGGAAGGGAATCTTTCTCTTGCTGCCAAGACAAGGAAAGGAAAGAAGTTCTTTCATCAAAAGATCAAGGACAAAAGTCCCTAAGGTAAGCGCATTGATTGGTCAAAGATAAAATGTTTCAATTGTCAAAAGATGTGACATTATGTTAGAGACTATCATAAACAAAAGAGAAAGTTCAAGGGGAAATTCCATGCATCTACTGCTACAGAAGAAGAAAACCTAAGAAAAGATAGGTCAGTGGATCTTCTAATAATCAAGAACCAAGGAAAGAGCACTATCTTGTTTCAGATCTCTTTGGTTCCATCACCAACAATGCTAAGTCTTAGCTAGTTGATAGTGGAGCTTCTAGTCATATGACAGGATTTCAAGGAGCTCTTATAGACTTCAGAAAGAAGAAGTTTTATGCTTAGGTGGAACTTGGAGATGATGCCACCTATGATATTAAAGGAATTGGTTCAACATCCTTTCAGCTAGAGGCAGGGACTATCTTGCATATCGATGAGATATTATATGTCCCTGTCCTAAAGAAGAAGCTCCTCTCTATTGTTGTTTTAGAATACAAAGGTTACCGAGTAATCTTCCTAGATAGAAAGGCCCTCTTATGGCCAAAGGATGGAGAGATGAATTCAACGACGATGATTGGAGTCCAAGAGGGAGGCTTCTACAAGGCATCTGGGCATTTCATTCAAGCATTGACCCACGTTACAATCAATTCCTGTGAGTTATGGCATCAAAGGTTTGGACACTTCCATTACAAAGCTCTTCATGGTCTACAAAAAATGATAACATGTATGCCTGAATTTTCTTTTGAGCATGATGGTATTTGTAGAGGTTGTGCTCTTGGCAAGAATGCCAAGAAATCTTTTCCTAACAGTAGCAAAAGATCTAAAAGGATCTTGGATTTAATTCATTCAGATATATGTGGACCTGTGATTGCACCTTCTATGAGTGGTTGTTTATACTATGTGATTTTTATAGATGTTTGCTCCCGCAAATTTTGGATTTATTTCCTAAGGACTAAGAATGAAACATTTGGTAAGTTCCAAGAATTCAAGGCATTGATTGGAAATCAGACATGAAGGCGCATCCATACCTTGATGTAAGATAATGGGGGTGAGTTTGAATCTCATCAATTTGATGATCATTGCAGAGAAGCAGGGATCAAGAGGGAGTTGCAAAAAGGATAAACAAGACAATCTGTGAAGTTGCCAGAGCCATACTATGTGACCAGGATCTTCCTCTATCTCTATGGGATAAGGCTTCCAGTACTGTTGTATACATCTAGAACATGAGCCCTCATGCTATTTTGGGGGAAAAAAGTCTAGAGGAAGTGTTTACAGGTAAGAAACTAGTGGTCGATCACGTGAGGATTTTTGGCAGTCTGGTCTATATCCATGTGCCAAAAGAAAAGAGAACAAGATTGGAACCTTCCAGGAAGGAAGGTATGGTTGTTGGATATAGTGAAACCTCAAAAGCTTATTGTATCTATGTTCTTGGTCAGAGATACATTGAGGTCAATATATATGTGATATTCCATGAAGAAACTGCTTTTCGTTATTCCATAGAGCTTCCAAATGACTCGGAAGCTCCTTTAGAAATCCTAGATTCTCCTCATTCTGATAACCAGAGGGAGGAATATAATGCACCGTCAGTTCCAGATGATTCCACAAAACCAGAAGAGCCTATAGAAAGGTTGCTTGAAGCTCCTCCTACCAAAAGAAGACATGCTTGGCTTCATGAAACTCTGCAGGAAGCAAAAAAACATACAGCTCCTTCAGGAACTTTCAAGGAAAGCAAGAAGCCTCAGAGGTATTTTTGTCTTATAACTTAGTTGGGCTACATCATTGATGCAAAGCCTTCCACTTATGAGGAAGCAACGAGACAATAGGTATGGGAAGATGCAATGACAGAAGAATACAACTCTATTATGAAAAATGATGTATGAGAAGTGGTTCCAAGACCAAAGGAGAAGTCTACAGTCACTTCTAAATGAATTTACAAAATTGAACATGTTGTTGATGGAAGTATTGAACAATATAAAGCAAGGTTTGTGGCTCATGGTTTCTCTCAAAAGGAAAGTATAGATTATGATGAAACCTTTGTTCCAATTAACAGATACACCTGCATCAGAATGATTATCTCCCTTGCTGCAGTTCTGGGATGGAAACTTCACCAAATGGATGTGAAGACAACTTTTCTCAATGGAAAAGTTGAAGAAGGCGGCTAGAGCAACTAGAAGGTTTTGTGATCCATGGGATGGAATCCCATGTATGAAAGTTGAAGCCTTATACGGGCTTAAACATTCTCCAAGGGCTTGGTATGCAAGAATTGATACTCATCTTCATAGCTTGGGTTTCTCCAAGAGGGCTACAAACCCCAACCTGTATTTCAAGGTTGTTCATAACCATCCCCTGATCTTGGTCCTATATGTTGATGACTTGTTCCTTACTAGAGAGGAACAACTGATAGCTCAGTGTAAGAGGGAGCTCACTTCAAAAATTGAAATGAAAGATCTGGGTCCTATGCACTATTTTCTTGGTCTAGAGGTCTAGAAAAAACCAGATCAGATCTTCCTTTCACAAGGAAAGTATGCAGTTGATGTATTACGAAGATTTCGGATGCAAGATTGCAAGCCCATGAGCACTCTTATGGTATCAAACCTCAAGAAGCTACATGAGTCAGGTTCTTATTCAAATCCAGCGGATCCTACCTTGCACTGTTAGCTTATTGGATCATTGATGTACTTAATACATACTATACTAGATATATGCTATGCAATGAGTGCACTGAGTCAGTTTATGTCCGAGCCTAGGCACATACATTGGGTAGCTGCGAAATATGTGCTTAGATACTTGAAGGGCACTATTGGTTATGGACTTAAATACACTTCTAGTAGTGGAATGATGTTACTTGGTTATGCTAACTATGATTGGGTTGGCAGTGCAGTGGACCGAAAAAGCACATATGGGTATTGCTTCAATACGGGACAAGCCATGATCTCCTGGTCCAGTAGGAGGCAAGGCTCTATAACCCAAAGCACAACAAAAGTTGAATATATGGCGGCCAATGATGCCTGGCCAGAAGTAGTGTGGCTTAGGAAGCTACTTGCTTATTTGTTTGGTGAGAAGCTTGAGCCAACTGTTATCCATTATGATAACCAGAGTTGCATGAATCTCTTAGAGAACCCAATGTTCCATGACAGATCGAAACACATTGAGATGAAGTATCACTTCATAGAAATATGGTCCAAAGAGGTGCCATGAGACTTTGGTGCATTTGTACAGATGAGCAGATAGCAGATGTGTTGACCAAGCCTTTATCCTTAACAAAATTTCTGTACTTTTGAGACAAGCTTAGTATTGCAGAGAAGGCCTCTCTCATTGAGGAGTGTTGATTTTTTAGCAGCATCGAGAGCCATTCTAGGAGAATGGAGGCACCTGATCAATTACCAAGAATATTATTTAGCTTGAGGCTAAGGAACTTGGTCAGTTACTAGTAAATTGATTCAGTCTGGGACTGAGGCACTTGGTTTGTTACCAAGATGTTGACTTTGGTCAACTTGATTCGACCTGGGGATGAGGCACCTAGTCTAGGTAGTTGATGTAATCCTCTCCTTGGTCATTGGGCTATGGGACCTCCTCAAGGGACTGGACACCCCTTGTTGGAGTAATTGGCACATAACCTTGGTGTTAGTGGGGAGAACAAAACACAGAGAAAATCTACATTTTAAATGATAATGTACATTGAGTGGGCACGTGTGGACTATGAAGACCAAGAGAAGGGCTAAGACATTGCCAAAAAATGACTTTCATAAGAAGATTGGGTTGGTAGCCCAAATAGCCCTAATAAGGTGTTAAAATCCCATCATGAAATTACAAGGACCCTAACTAAAGTATTAAAGTTATTTTATAACTATTAAATTACAAAATTGGTTTTGAGTTAGTGGTTTCCTTGACTTATAGAATTTACCCCTTGTTTTAGTCAATGATGAAATATAAATAAGGAGCACTATCAAGATATCAAATACATCGGTCTTTCATCATCATTATCTTTGTCCTTAAATTCATGTGGGGTATTATGAGCAGCATCTTGTCTTCTTCATCTCAACATTGTCATTTTGAGGGTTTGGTTCAACAAATAAACTCACACCTAAGTGGATCAAATCTTAGCATTGTTGTGTCACCTCCTAGTAGGGTTGCACCACTCTCTACAAGTTTGTCATTGCCTCCTCAAACCTATTGTCAACTTTGTCAGACTTGTCATCTCCTCAAGAAGAGTTGTCGTGGATTAGATAAGGCCTAGAAGGAATGCAATTGTCTTCTATAGGGTTGTTGTCATCTCCATCAGGAATGGTGTCATCATTTGTGAATGGGCTAAGGCTTGTAATCAAGTTCTAGTATGTCCTACATCAAGATCTCAAGGCTTAAAGGGATGAGCAAATCTCATTTAACATGCTACAAAGCTTAGGGTTTGCATCGGCTGGGCTCATATCCTTCTATCTCGTGGTATGTATGCCCTAGTGGAAAATTTACTTATGACTTAAAAGTCTGCTCATGTAATCTCAGACATCTCATATGAAGGAAGATTTTTGGTTGCGCTAGGGTTTTACTCATGAAAAGGTTTTCTTTACTATGATTACCTATTGTTAGTTTATAATCATATGCTATTGATCTAAGTTAGCTAAAAGTTAAAAGAAGTCACCATACAAAAGCTAAATCCAGATCTACTAAAATTTTAATAGATGTTATTGTGACATTTTCATGCGTCAACAAGATAACTTACATGTGTGATACATAGTTGCTATGTTTGGAGATTTCAATGCTAACATTTCAATTATGAGGATGCAAAATATTTAGGAAAAATATTCTAAATATATGCATCTTGTATTTTATGTGTGCCATGTTGTTTTCCTTATCTATCATGTTTGTTTTGTCCATTGTTTTTTATTATATTTGGGCATCACATTTTGACCCAATATATTTTGACCATGGTGCTAAAGTTACCGCACAAAAAGTTATGCTTGTTAAAGAAAATGCTTGAGAATTTGGGCATTTATGCAGACTTTGAACCCTTTGAGATCAACTTAAATATAGTTTATTGGACTTGGTTGTCGCGGATGCATATAGAGAAAAGACAATTCTTGAAGGTATTATTACTAGCCAAATATGTTGATTTTTGTAGCATCGGATAGGTACTTCCCTGTGGACAATGTTTAACAGGTGGAAGGCGTCGTTATTGACTCTCAAAATTAGAAGTTTCACTTTAGTAAAGTGAACTGTTAAAGTGATTGTACTTTTATAATTACTTTATGTAAAGTGATCTAGAGGGCCCATGGTATTTTGTATCCCAGGGTATTGACCCAAGGTATTTTCAAATGAGGGGAAGACGCACACAACAGTCACAAACACTGAGTGGGAACTCATTGCATGGTTGTAGAAGGACTTTCATCCAAGTCTGTAGGTGCATGGGTAGGGTCAGAAGAAAGGACCAAGGGGCAGTGGAGTGTTAGCAACCAATAAGATCGAAGGACAGATTTTGAGGTCTAAGGCTAGCATTCTGTCATTATATTTTCCTCAATGGACCATTTTCCCAAGAAGGGATCCCATGAATCTTATAGTTAATAAAAATCACTTGTTTGTTGGTTTTTCTCCAATTGAGGTTTTCTAGGGTATAGTAAGTATGTCGAATGTGTGTGATTACCTATGTGTTTTCACTGCGCAATTAGTTAGGATCTCACTGTGTTTGCAATTAATAATTAGAGTAAAATATACAAGACTATAGATGATATCTGGGATAAGAAAACTATGATGGTATCAGAGATAGATAAGCTTTGAACAAGAAATCAAATTTGGCGAGGAGGTTTATGAAGAATTAAAAAAAGAGGGAGAAGACTATATGGAAGTCGTCATACGTTGTTCAACTGAGTAACGAAAGTTGCAGGTATCAACAGGTGAAAGGGCTCATGAGGAAATTGTGTGGAGGCAGAGTCTATTGAAAGGGCCATGGGCCGACAACCAATGTGGCAAACAACAGAACACGGGCTCGAATTGTGAAGGTGGTTTTGCAGTTGGATGACTGGGATCGACAATAGAAGCACAGGGGAGGATCAGGCCCATGAGCAAGCCTCTAGAGTCCTTGTTGGCGCGGAGTTGAGAGGTGGGTAACGATGAAATCAGAACTAGACCAAGGTAGCTACGGGTCTGCTGGGAAACGAGAGCAGTATATCAAGGTGGATGTTGGGAGAAATACCTACGTGGAGTAGGGCGATGACATAAGCACTGGACACAAAGATGGGGTTTGAAAATGGAGGTTGCGGCATGACAAAGTGGCCACGCTTGAGACCGAGCTACAAGGGAAACAGACGAATCCAATTGAGCATCGATGGTGGCAGTGTGGTTGGACAAGAAAGCCATGAAATGCAAGGATAGAAGCGCATGGTGAGGGTCATTGGGTGTGAGTTGAGTCGGTAAGGGGAGCAGGACGAGAGGAGACATAAACGTAAGTGTTGTGTAGCGAACGGTGGCAATAGGTAGCAACTAGGGAAAACACATGGATGACTACAGAGAAACGCTAGCCATGGGCACTAGAGTCAGAGGTGGAGTAAGTGCGTCAAGCTGAGTAGGAGAGGAGTGTAATTCGCCTAGGTGAAAGAGTGAAGACTTTAGCTGCCAAGCAACCAGGGCAGTCGTCGTAAGTTTTCAGTTGCCAAGGAGAGACCAACAGGAAGCATGCTACTAGTTAGTGGATCCATAGGTTTAGCATACATATTATCATTTTTCTTAGGGACAACTTTAGATTGAGACAGAGTGATCTCATAATTGCCATTTCCAACTTCTTTTATCCTACGAGGTTTCATTTGTTCATGCTGGAAATGAGGACCATCAAATTCTAGATAATCTTCTATATACTATTGAGTCAAAAGGGCAAACGCTGAGACCATTTCGATCATTGCGGTTGTAAATTTCTCAGGGAGCACATAATCATAATCAAGTTCTTCATAGAAATCCATGTCTTTTGAAAAATCAAGGAGACCTTCACCCCTGTAGCAAGGTATTATTCCATTCGTACCATCATCTCACTAGCAATTGAGATGGTTTGGCAAGTCCATCAAATGGATGTCAAGACTGCCTTCCTCAATGGAGTGATAGCGGAGGAGGTATATTATATTGAGAATCCAGAGGGGTTTGATGTGGAGAACAAGGAGATGCATGTATGCAGACTGAATCGAGCTCTTTATGGGCTCAAGCAGGATCCTCAAGCATGGTACTCGAGGATAGACAACTATTTACGAGAGATGGGATTTCAATGAAATGAGGTTGACCACAACCTGTACTTCTTGACAGGTGAGGTACCTCTCATACTGGTCCTATATGTGGATGATCTCTTTCCTACAGTATATGTGAGGTTGATTAGTGACTATAAGTCCAACCTTGCAGTGGAGTTTGAGATGAAAGACCTTGGGTTGATGCATTACTTTTTGGGCTTGGAGGCTTAGTAGAGAGATGGATGCTTCTTCATTGGACAGAGGAAGTATGCAGTAGAGATATTGAAGAGATTCGGGATGGAGGATTGCAAACCTATGGCCATACCTCTAATTTCCAAGTGGAGGAAGATTGATGCATCAGGGTCAGACGGATTTGATCCTACCTTGTATTGTTAGCTTATTGGATCGCTTATGTATCTCATCAACACTCGACCAAACATCAGCTTTGTAGCCAACTCTTTGAGTCAATTCATGGTGGACCCTCGGAGAGTGCATTGGACGGATGTGAAGCACATACTTTGCTACATCAGAGGTATAGTGGAGTATGGATTGGTTTATGAGCACAAAGGGGAGTGTATAGTTAGCAAGCTTCACCGCTGCTGTCCCGGCAGGATGTGTAGAGGACATGAAGAGTACTTCAAGTTGTTGTTTCAGCATTGGATTAGGGGTTGTGTCTAGGTTCAGTAGGTAGTAGAATTCAGTTGCATTGAGCTCAGCAGAGGCTGAGTACATGGCAGTCAACATGGATGCTTGTGACGGTATGTGGATGAGAAAGTTACTTTCAGGGTTGTTCAAGTATGAGGTAGAGGCTACAATAGTTTACTGTGACAATCAGAGTGGCATCGGGCTATCTAAAAATCCAGTTTTCCATTACCAGAGTAAACATAGACATCAGGTACCACTTCTTGAGAGATTGTGTTCAGAGAGGAACCATTCAGTTGGAGTACATACAGAAAGATGAGCAGGTGGCACACATTTTCACCAAGGCACTTTGTAGACACATTTTTGTGAAGTTCGGGGATAAGTTGGGGTTGCTACCAAATCCCTTTCGTGTTGACATGGAGTGCAAAAATAGTAGCAATAAGGAAGGTCTTCCTGCATGCATGTGTCATTGCATGCAGAAGACTTAAATCAAGAAACTGGTTGTATTTAATTTATTTTCCTAAGTTTACTTTGGAAAATAAATTAAAGTGATCTAATTATTAATTGACTTTATGAAAACAATTTTTTATAAACTGAAAGTGAAATTAGGGTTTTCTCTTTGCATAAAGTTATAAAAGGAAGGTCAAGTGGTGGAGAGGACACACACACTTGTATTCTAACATAGACAGGATACAGACATAGAGAGAAATTCAGACGAAGGGTTTTGCAGAGAAGACAGAGGAGCTAACCAACAGGATGATCGAGCATCCAAGTAGGTTGAGGACTACACAAGAAGCAGCTGCAGAGGAAGTCGTACAAGACTGTACAGAATTTCGTACCATTTTCATACAGACCATACGAATTTCGTACAGTAGTCATATGGTTGTACGGATCCGTACAGTCACGCAAAGGTGTGATGGGTTTTAGCTGGGGTTGTCCAGTGATTCTGTTGGGTGCTACTTCGCTAGGTTTGGGTGATTAGCAGTAGATTGTAAAAGTTCCATATTTTCTCTATAATAAAATCCATATCTGACTGTTGCACCGGTTTTCCCATCTTGGGTTTTTCCGAGGATTTCCATACCCAAAATAATAGTGTCTATATTGTGATGTGATGTTGTGAATTATTTCTTAGTACTTTATATTCTGTTGCATACTTGTAAAAGATATTCATGTGTGGTTATCAGTAGAAATTTTGAATACATTATTTAGCCCAAGTTTGAATTTTAAAGGAAAATTTACACATATTCATCCACATTGTTAGTGCAATCAAATTCTAGCCGAAAAAAAATATATGGTTTCTTCTCCTGCTAGAGACAAATTTAATTGAAAAGCATCAAATATTTTGATAGCATTAGCATCCCATACTACATTTCAGTAGTTATGCAATCTATCATTCTTGGTTGCAAATTGATTTCTCACCTAAGAGAATACTAAACTAGAATCACCAATAACACTCAAACACTTAATCTTCATGTCCCTAGCAATTTCTAAACCTAGAATCAAAGATTTCTTCTTCTGCTAGCGATATCTAAAAATACCAGCTCCAACACCGTCCTTGAACCTAGCCCCATCAAAACGTATTTTCCAAATGTTGCTTGGAGGGAAAGGATGTGGTCTATCTTCTTCCCAATAATTTGCCAAGACCATAAAATTTCCAACATCGGTAGCATGCATGGCTTCATCAAACAAATGATCAGTAGTTTCTACATGTTAAATCATAGGTGGCTCATTCATTAGTTTAATCAATGCAGATTCACTAATAGGGACTATTGAGTACGTTAGATCTAATTAAATGCTACCTCTCAGTTTTGTTGCCCACTCTCTAGATAAGAGCTTTCCCCAGACATATGGAATATCAACCACCAAAACGTTCATTTTTATCTCGACATCGGGGTAAGTTGCGAGTTTCATCTTTAGGTTTTCAATTACCCCCTTAGATTCTACAGGTCGTGAATCCATGCCACAAGCATTTCCAAAGGATCGGGTTGTGGTTAACTCTAATTGGTTCATGACCTTACATGGCATAACATTCACCTCAGCCACATAATCCAACATACAATTATGGAGAATCAACTGGTTTATTTCTAAGGCAACATAGAAAGAAGGATACCTGTCTCCATTATTCATCACAGATGCGAAAAGAGAAACATAACACTATTAATTCATTCCCAAAATATTTGATGATAAATATAATTTTATTAATTATATAACGTTAATATATGATGAATTTTATTATCAAAATTATATAACCACTTTTATTTTCTCAAATGTCATCAACACATTTTTTGAAAACCAATTACAATATTAAAAAGTGAAATCATATATATTTGTTAGTGACTTGGACCATGAGTACCCAATTCTAATATTTGTAGCTTAGATAGTAAATGCACTTACACTCATATGTTTTATTGCAACAACACTCTTATGAAACATAAGAACATGATTTTAAAACACAAAAACTTAAAACATGATATATATATGGAAAACTTTGTAGAATTTCCTTATATTTTGAAGAAAATATTACAAAGTTCCCTCATTCTCTAGAAGGGAGATGATGTCAACTAGAAACCACAAGGGACTCAATTGGATTGCAACCTACAACCTCCCTATTGGTAACATGCCTTTGGTGGATAGTTGAACCAATTTAGCTAACCCTTGGGTCTCACACACACATTTTTCCAAGGAAAACCTCGTCGAAACCACCCCCACTCTTTTCTAGAATATTCAAATGGAGGGTGGATCGACTTCCAACCGAAACCACTGGTAACTTCAAATGACATAGCCAAAATTAACCTCTGACTTATGGCCTCCCCATTGGAAACATGCCTCAACAAAGTTTCAACCAATTAATCTAGCCTTTGTGTGTGTGTGTGTGTGTGTGTGTTTCCAAGTAAAACCTCACAAGATCTCTGGTATTCCTTGGTATATTGGATAGAGGGGTTTCAACCACCAACCATAATAGAGGTATGTAACCTTGAGGAACTTGATCGTATTTGAACCTATGACCTATGGCCTCCTCGTCAACAACATGCCTTGGGTGCATGGTTGCACTGATTGAGCTAACCCATGAGGCCATATATATACATGTCATTACTACTTCAAAATTTGGACATAATATGGATATCACAAATCGAATTATTGGAGCAAACCATCTTAATAATGGTGGTACTCCCTTAGTAGCCAAATAATTGGAGCTTGGAAGAGGAAAGGATCTTATAGAGGAGGATATGGAGCACTCTATATCCACTATTCCCTATGTACTTCTTTCATTGTTCTTAACACAAAAGTCTACGATTTCTCAAGCTCAACACCTTTTGATTTGAAATATTTTTTGCTTCTAATGATGTTTGAGGGACATTAAATGCTTCAAAAAGGTTTCTTTTACAATGGAAAGGGTACACAATATAATGTCACTCCAAATGAAAAATCCTCTCTAAAAGATGCAAAAGAACGCTTTATCTTCTCTTGGAGATGTGAATTTCTCATATGGGTAATCCCATTTACTAGAATTAAAAAAATAAAATTCTACTACAATATATTATAAAACATTATTCAATACATTATTAACAACTCGGCAACTTTCAATTATATTTCCTATCTTTAAATGTTCAAATTTTTTTTTTGGTAATGACCATCTAACTTTAATCATTGTCAACTCTTATATTCTTGATTTTTTCTTTCGTTTAGTGAAGGTCCTACTAATAAACTCTATGAGTGTTAATATGAAAATCCATTTTTTTATGTCTTTCCATAACAGTTTCAAACTAAGGTTCTTGATATAAATAATTGTATGGGATTGAGTGCAAGACACTCACAACTAGGGCAAAATCCACAAAAAAATCCATTGTTATTTTTTTACATCACCATACCATATATTTTGAGGATAAAAAATCAAAAAATTGTTGAAGATTCTTAAGAAAGTGTTTCTTTCATGTTACTAACACACATATCCTAATTAATGCATATTTAATTAGTTATATCCATCATAGGATGGCGCTTTCAAGTTCAAGAATTATTCTTATTATTCTCACATTTTATTAAGTGATCAAATCTTATAAATTTTATCATAGAAAAGTTAGAAATATGAAGATTCAATAAGAATAATTTTTAAGGGATCAAATCACATTGACCAAATACTCGAGTAATCTATTGGTTTTATTTTCATATCACCCATTATATACCTTTTGACAAGAGATGTCAAAGATTTTTTAAAACGCTCGAGTGTCGTTTGGGTTCCCTTGCTGATACAAGAATTATAAGTAATCTTAAGTGTAATTTTAAAACACTTAAGTGTCGTTTGGGTTCACCTCTATTCCAGCCCAATCTTTTCTAGGAGTTTGACAGTGCTTAGTATCTAAAAGGATGTAAGCTTGTAACAGGGAAATACTAACGGTTCATAGATTTAACATCTATTTACACTAGATGTAACTCTACAAATTTACTGAGCATATCTACTTCTGCAATATTCTAATCATTTAACCGATAGAACAAATTAAATAATAAAGCATGACATAACCAGAAGAATACCTGGACTAATGTAATTTGCAGTTAGTTCGACCTCTTGCTCCAGTAGCCCTTCCCGTCTGAGCATTTGTTACCAAACCAGATGAACCACCCTGCCGACCAGCTCCTATCCTGCTGGACCTAGGAAACCGATGGGTTTCCTAGCCCCCGATCCCACATACCAGTAATCCTGAGAGTAGCTTCCTTGCCTTCCGATAAATTTTCAACCCTTTAGTTAACCCCCTCCTCAATATTTTTCTTCTCCTTTGTTACAATACTACTATCTCTCTTTCTCCCATA
This sequence comes from Pseudotsuga menziesii, assembly GCA_001517045.1. Lineage (NCBI taxonomy): Eukaryota > Viridiplantae > Streptophyta > Pinopsida > Pinales > Pinaceae > Pseudotsuga > Pseudotsuga menziesii. Next base: position 38,843 of record LPNX010645140.1, read on the forward strand.
AACTTCCCAAAAGATCCATCCCAAAAACCCCTTCAAATTCCTCCGTTTATACCTTCCTCCTCCTTCCTTTGCCTTCCCCCTTCTTCCACCGCCTTCCCCCCCAAGCATTCATTTCGATCACCTGTTTTACCGTCTAATTCATATTAAAATATTGTTTATTTTGTACTTCTTTCTCAGGCAATTAAATGGCATTAATTTTAGTTTAGTTTTATTTATAGGATGGGATGTACATCCTTTAAGTATTCTTGAACTATCCAATATATGGCGGTGGACCCATTATTAACCTTATCCTTTGTTTAATATGTTAAATAAGTTTAATAATTAACAGTTGTCAGGTTGACTCTTCGTAAATTGAAGTGGCAGTTTGATTAATTTATAACATATAACCTTGAATTCTTTGTCATATATGGCAGTACTTTTATATTTATTTTTATGAATCCTATCTTGACGCATATGGTACACTCAATAAGTTAATAATATTGTACAAGGTTTTCGATTAAATCATTTTCATAATATGAACCTAATAGTTGGATATTTTAACATATCCCTTTATGGATTTTGTAATGGACACTCATTTTAGTTTAATGGCAACATAATGGTAATAATACTAATATCAATTATTGTTTATCGTAATTAATAACATTACTAATAATTATAGTAGTAATGATAATAATAATAATATTAATTGATTGTAATTAATAACATCAATTGTTTCTTTGCTAAGTACCCTAGTACTAATCTAGTACACTTTTCTTAATAAACAAGGTACATTTACTGGTTTAATTAATAATGATTAATACTTAACCATACAACTTTCCAAAGTTAAGGTTTATTAATGATATTTCATATCGGCGACACTTCTCTTAATTGTTTATTACGATGTCTACATACAATTAACAATTAGTTTTGTTGACTTATTCTTACACATGCCCTAACAACTAACCATCCATTATTTGAATTGATCAATGAGTAACTATCATATTTGCCTACTACAATTTATACGATTATTCGACATGTTATGTATTTATATATTGATACTAACGTGGGTGGGTATCCATGGATCACATCGTATCAAGAACGACAATCAAACATGCATTGTTGTTATGAAATAAATAAATCTCATGGTGACTACAACATAGTAATCACATAAGCATAGTAACATCATGAAAATGATAACATCATAACATCATAATCAGAGCATTTGCATCAGCATGATAACATCATAACATCATAATCATAGCATCTGCACAAGCATGATAACATCATAGCATCATAATCAATATATAATTAGGTCTAACATGCCAAAATATAGTTTACTCAGTCTATCTGAGTCCAACAGATGATAAGCAAATACAGTGTAATAAGATTGATTGATAAACACGTATAGTCAAAATATGGGGCGTTACAGTAAACCCCAAAGATTGACTTGGCAAGATTTAAGAAAATGCCATATTTACGACATCTTAAAAACACCTGCCTAAGATGACTTATGTGATCAGCTCTTTCTTTCGAAAAAACAATTAAGTCATCCTGATAAATTTCAATCACTTTACCTATAAGTTCCTTAAAGGCAAAGTCCATGGCTCTCTGGAAAGTTCCTCCCGCATTTAATAAGCCAAAAGGAATTATTAAAGACTTATAAGTGCCCCAAGGTGTGGTAAATGTTTTTTTATGTTGATCTTATTTATTCACCAACACTTGGTTATATCCGAAGAAACCATCCAACATGGACACCATTCCTGAACCTGTTACTCTTTGAAGCAATGTTTCCATGTCGGGAAATGGGTAATTATCTTTTAGGCATGATGTATTTAGATTCCTGAAATCTCTACATATTCTAATTGACCCATTCTTCTTTCTAAGAAAAACTAAGTTGGAGCACCACGATGAATGTCTCGTAGGTGTTGTTATCCCTACTACTAACATCTTCTGTAACTCTTTCTGAACAACAGGAGCCAACTTAGGATTTATTTGCCTAAGTTTTTGTTGGAAAGGTTTGACCTCTTTAGCCTCTTCTTTAAGGGGAATAGTGTGTTGAAACACATCTTCCCGATAATCTTTAAGTTCATCATAGCTAAAGGCCAAAACATCTATATACTCTTTGATTAGATCTATTAAGCTATTACTTTCCTTTTCCGAGGTACCTTTTCCAATTTTTATTAACTTGGGGTCTTTGTCTGTACCTATAGATTTGTAGGTTTTGAAAAAAATAGAGTTTGTGTGTGTTTATTCTTCATCACTTTGCAATCCCTACATATTGTCAAATTGACAAACTAAATTTGAGTGCTTGAAAGAAATCGTGGAAGAGTTGGACGAATGACAGTCCAGATTTCATTCTAGTGGAAAAATCGTCATTAAATCTCCGTCATGTTGGCTTAGTAGCTTAAACCTACCAAATCCTTATTTCACTTCATGTTTTGGCCAAGTTATTGAGTTAATTGTTTAAATAAGAGTTTACACAGATGGAATCAATTGGGGATCACTGTTATTTCGAAAAACGAATTGAAGAAACTAAACCAATCTGCACAAGGGAGAAGTACGGATAGTCCATCCGGATCCGAGTTTGGATTAAAAGGATCATTAATGAAGCAATCGGACACCCATGATTTGGATTTAGAGTTCAAGGTTCCTTAACAAAGGTTGTGTTAATACCGGACTAATATTTGATTTTGAAAGTAGAAACACGAGGTTTCCATCAGTTTGAAAGCTTGAAGCATGATCTATACATAAGAATTCAACTAAGAGGTCTCTACTTCTCCAAAGCTACTAGTTGAAAATCATGCAAAATTGTATAGTTGATTCTTACGATAATAACTAATTATGAGAAACTTTTTTTTGTTTGTGAACTGCATAACATCGTATTAAAAATGAAGTATTGGATTTCTTAACATTTTTGTATAGGGAGCTTAGTGTTTTTGAATGATTTACTTAGCCAATCCTTCCTCCCCTTCTTTTGTCATTCTGCCTCAACTATTCCCACTTTCCCACAGTAAAGGAGAATGTTGCTAGGTAAGTCCCTATCTTTCTAGGAAAGTAATGCCTCACTCATATCATGTCAATTAGCAGAGAGCTCACCAAGTCTCTAGGACACAACTCCATATAATCCCTATCTCACACCCAATCTCCCAGGCCTATACACACCCCGAAGGACCTAAAAAGGGGTCAAGTGCACTCTCTTGTATGCATTTTTTTATACAAATTATCACATTGCTGCCAATTTGACTCCATCAAAAAACAATTCCCATTGGAATTCTTGGAATTATTAAACAACTCCAGTAAATACAAATCCTACTTGAATTCTTGGAATCACTTGGACATAGGTGCGGGATGATGCTTTGTTGGAGGCCACTTGTCTTTAGAGGCAAGTGAGGTATTTTTCTCTCTGATGGTTCTGAGATGGTCATTGACTAAACTAGTGAGAAAACAGAGGTTGGTATTCTTTCTCATACAATTTTTAGTCTATGGAATGAATACAGGAGATTGTCATGGAACGTTGGAATGAACTTTATTTTCAAAGTCACCTTTGTGATATTTGCATGCAACAAATCAAGTATCAACTATGTCATTTGATTTTTCCAATGTTCTAGTTTGCACTTTTCTAAGTCAATATGCAACTAATTTTTACATTCAAAGAAAACTTATTAATTTTTCATAAATCAAACTCACAACCATAATTGATCAAAGCAAATAACATTGAAGGCAAAATTAGGTCAAGACAAGAAGGTTAGGTTGCCAGCTCCTGATATAAATGTATGTAACCCATACAATGGTTTGATATGGTCAAACAACTACGTTGCAATCATATAAAATAATTTGAACAAGCTCTATAAAATTGTAACCTAAAGGAACAAGAATCATTGTAAATGCTCTCCATTCCTTGTTTCAATCAATTGAATTGCCTCTAGATTCTCCTTTGGTTTTACATTCTATCTCATTGTTTAATGCAAATAAAAAAGACGTCACGCCAATCATGTTTGACCCTACTTTGCTGAGAGCTCCAGAAAAACTTACTCGCTATATTGGAGAATTAATTCCCAATCAAAACTTAAATTTTAAACACTAAATCTTTAAGGTGATAGTTTTTTCATGCATTGTGAACTAGTTGAAATATACACTGATAACTTGATGGTATACATTTTTAAAACCCTGTTTTGTGCCATTAAATATTGTTTTATGCTATTTATTAAATTTGAAGGCATTTAAAAGAATGTCAACAAATTAACATGAAAAATTAACTTTATGTTCATTAATTTGTTTAAATAAAAAAATGCAGCTTTCATTGTAACTTAAATGATTGCTCGAGAAAAGTGCCATGTAAGCCATAGTTGAAAATTTGTGAATGCCAACTTACAAAATCATATTAGTTATCAAATTATCAAGGTTTAGAGCACAAAAAATAGCCCATGTCCAAAAAATGTACATTAAGAACACATTCAATATTATGTTTCTTTTTTTTATACTGGAATTTGTCATCAACAGGGATCTTTGAAGCCAAAAAATGTTTCCACTTCTAAGATATAATTGATGCAATTTCGAAATGTAGCTCAATAGGGATTGACATTACAAAGCAACCAATCTCATAAATATTACTAAAAAATTGTAGACATGACATTAAGTCAAGTCAAAATATCATATCATCATCTAATGGATAGTTATAACATCATATATGCATGGAATGATACTCGTCTACCAAGAATCATTCACCATTTTATATTTCAGAAATTTGTGTAATTTTATGTTTACCGAGAGAGAGAGAATTGTTTCACCAGAGAGAAAATAGTTTAACTGTTAGAACTCATGAAATTCACAAGTGATGCTTTACAAAAATATGTTGTTACTAAGCACGTGGATATTCCTACAACTGTTGGTATTACACAACATTATGCAAATGCCAGGGAAAAGGAGGGTCAACCATCTTGCTATAGCTTTGGCACTCCCTGTACTAGTTGATCCTGTCTCACTTAATTGGGATCAATAGTAACTCCAATGCCCAACCTTCATGTACTACTTGATCCTTGCTCACTTTATTAGGATCGAAAAAATCTCCAAGGCCCAACCTTGCAGAAGATTTGGCACTCATTGATGTATATAGATCGATCTCCTTTGCTTCATATATGAAGTATAAACACCATAACTCTTGCTCCACTACCCAACATTCCTATACTAGTTGATCTTGGCTTCCATCAAGAAGTGTATTAGTATCTGCATCACAACCCACATATCAAGAGTATTAGTACCTTCTTATGTTAACTTTAATTATGCTACTTACATATTTTTACTTCTCTACTCTTCATCTCGTTCACCCTCTATATCAACTAGTACAAGAGCCACCCAAATGACCACAACATGCATCGAAATTCCATATCACAACTATGGGAAAGTGTGAGCATAACTCTAGTCATCTTCTCAACTTTTGGCATTAGGATTAAAGCATATCGACCTAATCTAGGCCCCAATGCTCGAGGCCTCATCTGCCTAAGCAAGCATCTGCTCTAGTACACTAACTCGCATACCCCTAGTATCTTGATAGGATGGTCTAGACATTCTCCCCAAAACCTACATAGTACTCAATCATAGGCATCAAAGTCCAACAACAAAACATCATCGACGAGTAAAACTCTAGCCCCTCTCCGGGACATCGACGTCACCACTCTAGTATCATGTACTTTGGCTTTCTCAAGATGTCACCATGTCCATCAAGAATCATTCAAGGAAAAAGAACCAATGGCATAATTATTGATTAAGTTTGCTCCCATCCCATAAGGTGTTACTTGCAATATTCTCTTTTGTAGGTAAAGTCTCCCACAAGGTCCTTGAACAAACTAGCCCTCTTGTCCGATTGTTGGATTACCTGCAAATCATCTCCTCACAACACTACAACAAATTTGACTTTAAGGGGGGGTTGTCTTCCCCCTCCAAAAGTAACTTTTGGGGGTGGTTTTGGCTTTGGAGGCAGTCTTTACAAAACCGCCCCTAATAGCATCGACGCTAAAAGTTTGCAATTTTAGGGGCGGTTTTGGAAGAGATCAAAACCGCCCCTCCCCACCCCCTAAAATGACTTTGAAGAGCGTTTCTAAACCCCCCTCATAGACACCTATGGGGGCGGTTCCATCCCCCCCCACAAGTCCTTATTAGAAACCTTTGAGGGCAGTTACAAACCCCCCTCGTAGGTACCTACGGGGGGCGGTTTGTAACCCCCCTACAAGGGTGGTTCTAAAACTCCATCTTACAAACCTTTGGCGGTGGTCTAAACAACCCCCCCCAATAGCACTGACGCTAAAAGTTTGGACTTTTAAGGGCGGTTCGGGAAGAGATCAAAACCAACGCTAAAAGTGACTTTTGGGGGCAGTTCAAAACCCCCCCTAAAAGTATTTATTACAAAACTTTGGGGGCGGTTATAAACCCCCCTCATAGCTACCTACGGAGGCGGTTCGAAACCCCCCCAAAACTCTCTACTAACCTTTGGGGGTGGTTATGAACCCCCCTCATATAAAATTACAAGGGGGGTTTTGAACCCCCCTCGTTGTAACATACAAGGGCAGTTTTGAACCCCCCTTGTAGTGACATATGAAGTCAGTTTAGAACCCCCCTCGTAGCAACATACAAAAACGGTTTGAAACCCCCCCCTATAGCCATAGAGAATCATAATAAGATATATTTTATAAAAAATAACAATATTGCAATATCATTAGGGCACGAAGGAATCGAACCTTCAACCTCCCGCTTGTAAAGCAGGCGCTCTTCCATTGAGCTAGAACCCTTTAAGAATTGGGGAAAGGGGCAATATTAACACCAAGATTGCATTGTTTATAATTCTAAGAAAAGACTAATATTCCCAGCATTGTTTCTGACTCGAGAGATCTAAGGAAGTAGTCTGAATGAAGGAGCAAAGAGCCAAATAAGGATGCCTCTTGTGACTTGTATCTAAGTCAACAAAGGATAGACCCTTTGTTTAGAGGAGGCTATCCTCAAAATACACTATAGACATAGGAGATGAGTTCTTGGTGCTCAAGTGTCATGCGGAGCCGGCTAGTTCTATTCTAAACGGATGGGCATAAGAATTGCAACTTATCATCTAGTATCAAATATTAACAAATTGTCTTAGTACAAAAACAAAGACTTAGATAGAATGCATATGTAATAAGCACAATACTTCCTTAGTTTAATCAGACCATAATCTAGTGTTAAGAAAACAAAGGATACATTTGGCTAATCCCCTTGAGATCTCTACGAACTTACCATGATTGTAGAAACCATAAATGAGAAAATTTTCAAAGTTGCTTACCATGTGTACCACCCATAGTTTTAAAAATCGGAATCGGTCGAGGGTCAACTCAGAATCGGAATCGGAATCGGTAATGAATCGGTCATAAATCGGCCGATTTGAATTTAATGAATCGGTTTGCTAAAAAATACATCAAATACTTAAATTTTAAAGGAAAACAACATTTTCAAGATTATAATGCATTGTTATTTGATCATATTAGCCACATTTTTTTAATTTCAAAGTTTGAAAGGGTTAGGCACCCCGATGTCTCTTCTTGTGGACTGTCTGGCACCCTGTCATACTGCTGCCACTGCTGATAATTAGGACAGTAGGATTTCAGACCCTTTGGTCTCCTTAAAGTGGTGCAATTGGGAGAGTTTTTTTGGCTTCTTTAAATGTTCTCTTAATATTGGTGAACTGTCAGTGTTAAACTAGTTGGCATGGTCATTACTAATTAGTATTACAAACTTACTGCTGTCATTTTGAATAATCTTTTGTTAAATTGTTATGATATCCTGCTAAATGGTGATAAAGTTCAGACTTTTAAAATGTTGTCTTGACTCTTGATTCCAAAAGGTGAAGGTGACAAAGCTTGTTAACAACAAAAAGGGTTTACTGGTGGGTATTTTGCCTAGTGGATACTACCATCCTCCATTTGGAAAACTGGAGAAAGAGGGGAAATTCCTGTGGGGCGTTGGCAAGTTACCAGTATTCTCACTTGGAATGCTTATTACATAAATGATAATACACAAGCAGTAAGAGAGTAAAATTTAAAATTGATATTGTTTACCCCACTTCACTATAAACACCATAAACAGAAAGTAAAGTCTCAATGTACAGTTTATCCACAGTGCATTGTTAACAAGTTTTTCAAATATGGAACACGCTTTGGGGTAGGCAGGTGCTGCTTGCTGCACTCGAAATCCCAGCTCCATGTTCCATAATTGTACAACAGTACTAGATACATTTGTCACTGCAAAGATAACAGCCAGATCTCTCTAAATCCCAATATTTTCTTACTTGGGTGTCAAGGTCTTTAGGTCATATTAAACATCCTTACACAATGAAAAGATAGCATGGGTTTACTTTGAGTCAAATATGTGCTTTAGAGGTAAAATGTCCCCAGTCGGCCTTCGAGCAGTGCAAGTGTACACAAATCCTAGTATGATAGTAATTATGACAAAATTGCACTTTCACACCGGAAAAAATTCTACAAGGATTTCTAATGTAAGTTTCATAGAGTTGCAAGAAACTTTTGAACATTGTTTCTCGGCAAGAACCAGGGTCATGGAATCCATGTTCTTCTGAATGTGAGAATAACTTTGCATAAACTACATTATACCATTAAATGAGCCTTCAAAAACAAAAAAAATTGGCCTTTTTCCAAACCGGACCGGTCAGGCTCCAAACCGGCCGGTTGGACCGGTTAGATACCGAACTGGACCGGTTTGGTACCAAACCGGCCGGTTCGGTAACTAACCGGTCCCCGATCCGGTTAACCGGCCGGTTTGACCCGGTTTGGTTCCGAACCGGTGAACCAGCCGGTTCCGATTCCGGTTTGGACGATTTTTAAAACTATGGTACCACCCAAGCTCTATGCTGAGTTGTAACTTTCATTTCAGAAAAAATCTTCTAATATGGGTACTGGACTAGGCTGATTACAGTCCTCACTATAAATAGTCCCTGCAACACCTTCAAAATCATCCATGTTTGTATAACCAACCCTACCTCGAGAAGAAATATGGCCAGGTCTAGACAATCCTCTAGTCCGTCCACTGTCAGTAATGATGTTTACCTTGTCTACCACCTGAAAGTTGCATGAAACTGTTAAATAATATTCAAAAAATAGTTGCAAAGTTCAATAACTTTATTTGACATCCAGCTGTGTAAGCAATCAACTTACGGCCTCCAAACTACCATTCAAATTATAATGCATGATTACTCAACTCAAATGAAATTGATGGATAGTTTTGAAGGCTTGACATATTTATGAAATGCAGAAGTTCCCCACATACTTAAATACAAAGAATAGAATGTTGAATGAATAATTTACAAAGCACACTACTAATTAAGGTTTTGCAAATGGGATAACAATCTAAGTGGGCTTGACTAGGGGAAAATCTACATGGTTAAGTGCACTTGAGCCAGGTGTCTTGGGATGGATGACCTTCCCAAGAAGTCATGGTTAACAGGTGCAAGTCCTGATCTTCAACACAAGCAGGATGAGTTTCTACCAAACTAATTAAGGAATGATCAATCTTGTGCAATCTTTAAATATCTAGAATTGCACCCATTATCCACTTTCTGCAATTTCCAAGTTTGCAAAAGAAGTAGAATCACGTAGTTCTACATCAGCATCTAGTTCTTGGTTCTCAAGTGTCATGTAGAGCTAGTCAGTTATATTTTGAATGGATGAGCATAAGCATTGCAGCTTATCATTTGGTATCAAAGGTTAACAAATTGTCTTAGCACAAAACAAAGACTTAGATCGAGGGAAATTGTAATCAGCACAATACTTCCTCAGACAAGAATCTAGATAAGCAGAAATTCCTATGACAGAATGAACATTGAGATCTAGGACACTGGCTACACAAAGTTGAAATTGGTATTTATGACAAAAGAAACTAGCAACACTCTAGAGCCAATCATTGAGTTTCCAAATCAACTTTGGGTGATAGGAAACATAAGATAGCCGATGAAAACATGATCTCAAACTCTTGTTTGCAGCAGATGTACTATGCTTTTCATATGACAACCAAAAAAGGACAAGACATTTTTTTTCAAAAAAGGTCAAGTGTGATGCTTCGGTTGTGTTCTCTGTTGTTTTCATACTAGACATGGTTAATTGTATGGGCCCTTATGACTCTAAGCTCTATCTGCATACATATCTTATTTTTACAACTACTTCCAAAGATGGGTGGTGGAAGCATCCTATCTTCCTACATACATGGATCAATGTATAAAATTTTGCACCAAATAAAACATTGAACTGACTCTAGAGCCAGTGCGTGGACATTTTATTGTTCTTGACATCTTTACAAGAAATAAAGATGTGCAATTATTAGGGTCATGATTCATTCTAATCTCAAGTTTGAAGTAAAGTTAAAACCTCTATCATCCTGATTCAACTTGTTTAGTTTCTAACATTAGGCAGGCAGACAATTTACAAAGAATCATGGAACTCAATGCCACCTCTCTCATGTTTCCTTGTGTTAAAACAAAAAATTTCACATAATGGTAAGCAGATGAGTGAGTATATTGTTTTAAGAGAATCCTATATGCGGCTTCTTGGGAAAAGTACTGAAGGAGATTGGTGCATTCTACAACGTGCTCCATGAAATTCTGATTCAAAAATATATGCAGGTTCCATACATATAACAGCAATTACTAACTGTCCTTAATCCTCAATGCAATCTTATAAACTCAAACGATTTCTGGGAAAGTTAATCCTTCAAATTCTTAATTTTAGTTGTTAATTTCTGGTCCACGGATGTAATTTATACAATCCCTTTAATGATATTAAAACAAAAATAAATTATCTAGCAGATATTTAAAAGTGGATTTATTGCTGGTTTGAATTGCTATATGTTTAGTTCAATTTGAGAGTTTAATTGTGCAAGTTGTTCATAATTGATGTCGCCAGCAGAGTTTTCTCCAGCAACAATTAAAACTGGAACAGCTCATTAATATGGCAAACAGATACATGCATCCCTCTGCATGGATTCATGTGGAACAATTCTCAATTTTAATTTTTCCTTTATATCAACGATCGTAATAAATTGTTGGAGTTAAAAAGAAAGTTGGAATTCGGAGAATTGATATCAGCATGACAGGTATGAGTGGTGATATGACATAATTTACTATCCCTTAATAGCTGATATAGGTAAAACTCGACAAGGTGTAATAAAAGATGGCAAATCCAAGCTATCAATAAAACCCTGACTGCAATTTATGGAGGGCAGATAAAGAAGCATTGCTCAAGGAAATCATAGCCTCCATGGAAAACTATATGGAAATATTTGGGCAAATTTTGAACATTTTAAGAACTGGAACATAATCCCTATGGCTCGTAGAAAGGTTGCATAACATCAGCAACACCACAGAAGAAGCGCTGGAAAATATGGACAAAGTTTGTTACAGCTTTCCTGTGGTCTCACACAAGCCTGTAACTCTAAAATCCAAATCTCATATCTCTACTATGATTTCAGTTACTATGATAACCATGATGTTGATTATCATCCTCATTTTTTCTGGCTCAATTACACACATTTACCTGCTTGGGAAAATGATTGATTCCCTAGTAGTAGTAGTTAGAGAGCCAACTACCATGGTTCAGATAGACAAATGGTTGTTCTATATTGACGCCCATAGTCCCCTTCCTTGCTCCGCCCACTAGCTAGGCGTCACCTCAGGCCTCACTCTAGCACCAGCACAAGCTGCTAGGCTACTAACTCTATCAACAAGTCGATGCATTCTCTTGTATGTAGTATGGGGTACAATTCCTCTTATCTCGGGCATGGAACCCAAGGGTACATATATTTCGGGTATGTCTGTATGTCTATGACTGACCTTCTATCAACGACTGGCAAATGACCTTAAGTCAAGTACTCCCGTCTCTCGGCAATGACCTTCGGGCTATGAGTGGCAATGACATTAAGTCAATCACTGACTATTGGCTATCGGCTATGACCTCCTGCTGGCTATGATTAACTGTATATTGTCTATTACTTCTGACTATGATCGCCTGGAAATGACTAGAGCTTCAGCTACCCTACCTTCTAGCAATGACCTTATAGCTATGACTGGTTGACTATGACCATTGGCTACTACATTTGTATTTATTTCTTTTAAGTTTTGAGATACAAGATTTTACTGAAGTGCACTAGTATGTTGTTAAATAGGGTATGGTTAAGCGAGAAACAAGGTTTGCGTATAAACACCCTGCAAATGAGATAGTATTAAAAATTGAGGAAGCTGCAAAGCCTCTTGGATTCAATGTGCAAAAGTGAAATTAAAAGGTAGAACAATCATTTCGTCCATTGCAGCTCAAAATAAAATGACTTCTTCCAGTTTTACTTTCCTCACTCATTGGCATCCATGCAAAATTTCGAAGTACTTTAGCCTTAAATGTTTGACCCTTAAGAAGAACTAATTTTGCTAGGAAAGTGGATCATTATAAAGAAAGTATGTTTTTTTCCAATTTTGATGGAGTTTCCCTTCTTGCTTTCAGATGAAGATGCAAGGTTCAAAGACTGGAAGAAAGGGCCATTTGAATGTAGCTACAGAGGTAATAATTTAAAATATGGTACTAATCCTCATATTGTCTCAAGAAGAATTGTATGCTAATCCTCATATTGCAATTTCTTTTGGAGTTTGGAGCTACGTGTTTTTGTTTCCCACATAGTTTGTATACCGGTTGGGACATTGATTAGAATCATCTCTAATCTGTTTTCCTTGTGCTTCAGGTGCTTGAAGTAGCTCCTTCTGTTTACATGATGGAATTTTGCAAGGCTGGAGGTAATACCTTGGAATTTCACAAGGTGAAGAGCAGTTATTGTTTCAATAAGGATGTGTGAGGTGAGACAAGGAGGAAGGGTTTTTCACCCAGTCCCTGATAAGCATAAGTGTACTTACAGCTGGAACGTTGCCTGATAAGCATAAGTGTACTTACAACCGGAATGTTTCCTTCAATGAGCACATGCCCTTCCCTTGATACTCTGCTACTTGGGCAGGTGAGAATCATTTCTTTATTATGGTTTTGTGGGGAAAATACCACTAAGGATATTTATTTTAAAGGAACATATACCAATACTGATATCTTTTCCATAGTGACTTGGCAGTGGGAAGAAAGGATGCAGAGGGGTTTGTTCCGCTATGATGTCACTACTTGTGACACCAAGGTTGGACTTATGTTACAACCATTTTTCCAATTATCAGTTGTTTGAAGAATACACTTTGTAGAATATTCTTTTTCTAACAACTGATTCTATATTTAAGGTATGTTCAACTGTTCCAGTTTGGTATGGTTTTGGGAGTAATATTTATAAAGACAAGGTTTGATACAGATTATATCCCCAAACACTGTTGAAATGATTGTAGGTCATACCCGGTGATTATGGTTTCATTGCTCAGCTGAATGAAGGGTGCCATCTTAAGAAACGTCCCACTGAATTTCGAGTGGACAAGGTGCAGCAGGACTTTGACCCCAGTAAATTCAACTTCAGCAAAGTAGGCCAGGAAGAGGTGCTCTTCCGTTTTGAAGAAAGTGAGGAAGACAAAGTTCATTACTTGGAAAAGGCCTCTGTCTTGGACAGTCCAAACGTGGTTGCTATCAATGTAAGTGGAATTAACGATGATGGCAGTACCTTTTATGCAGGGTTTGAGGTGTTTTGAATGCTAAAAGATTATGTTAATCGATCATCTCAGGTGAGTCCAACTGAATATGGGCATGTGCTCCTCGTGCCAAGAGTGTTGGAATGCTTACCCCAACGCATTGACCATGATAGCTTACTGTTAGCTTTGCATTGAGATTGACCATCTGGGAGCTTTTGCAACTATAAACCATCTGCATTTCCAGGTGAGACTATTGTTAATACATTGTGTTAGTTACAAAATTTGACTTTTCTATGAAATGCTCTTTATCATTTATGCGCCTTTTGAACAGTAAAGAGATGTGGTTAAAGAATACATTGTGTTTTCCCTGTTCGGTTCTTCCTTTCAATAACTCTTTCTGGATTGTAGAGATAAGATTGCAATGATGATATCTAAAAATTTTGAAATTTTGCATATTGAATCGAACATTGTGGCAGGCCTATTACTTGGCCCTTCCTTTCCCTGTAGAAAAAGCACCCACAAAAAGAGTACCATGGCAGTCTGAGAAAGGTGGGATCAAGATCTTTGAACTGTGTGTTACCCCCAATTTGACAGGGGTGTCCAAAGTTTTTTCACATGGATGGAAACTCCTTTCTTGAGTTGTTACAAATCATGCATAGCAGCATAGCTTCTTCAGGACAGAGCATTTTTTACAGCAGTCAGTGTGCCCTATCAGACTGCAAAGAAGACAATACAAAACCTCTGCTTAGAAATTTTATTAGCCATGGTTACAGCCAATTCAGCTCCCTCAAAAAATCACGATTGGCCTTCTATCACTCCAAGCTTATTTGCTTTATTCCAGACCATGCAATCTATTGTGGTATATATGCCTGATCCAGAGAAACGGAAGAAGGCATTTTCTGCGCTAGCAAAAGCTTCACTTTTGTTAGGCATTATTAAAGATGGTTATTTCAACAATCCAGAAGCTACTGCTTCAGTTCTGGATGTGCATGGTTGGCCACTTTAACAGATATTCCTCTCCATGTAGTATAGCCATTGGAGCCCAGAATGCTTGGAAGTCTGAAGCTGGGTTTGGCTGGTGATCATCAGTATATAAATGCAGACCTTGCAGTGGCCCTCTGTCATTCATGGCTCAGGGGAACTGGACATTCTGAATATTTTAATCCATGGAGTGCAACTGAAGAAGGTTACTTGCCAGAGCTCTTCAACGAAGGGCTTGCAATGGCAAATATTCTAGGTTGTGCACAGGTTATTCCTGATTCGTATGTAATGCGCAATAAACACTATAATATGAAAGAAGCTGGAAATGCTGATTCTGTCCGGAAAGCATGGAAGCATATGCAAAGTGGTTTTCACATGCGATAAGAACAGAGAGAGAGGCACTTCTAGAGACTAGAGGTGGGATCAGTGACACCCAAAGCTCTAGTAGAATATTGGAAAAATTTTGCCACCAGCATCAGAGTACTTGAAATTCCAAAATGAAGTCAAAACAGGTTGTGCTCTTTAACTGTATGTCCGTACGAGACCCTCAGTTACTCCTCTCTCGGCTAGTCAACACTCGTGATCTCCATGGAGTGCATTTTCATAGGGCCCTTTTTGTGCAAAGTCATTCATCTTTTACACAATTTCGTTCCAGTACAACACATAATTCTCCAAAGATTGACCTTTCAAGGCAGCTCTTCCTACAAAGAACATGGGAAAACATCTACTGGAGTACAAGATGCAAAGGGAAAAAGTGAGAAATCAGTTACGAAGCCCATCATTGTTTCCATTGTCCCGAAGATGACCGATTTTGATCACAAGGCTCTTCTAGAGGAATGGGTGTCTAGCAGGTCAGTTGATGTGTCCCATTGACCGCTGGTTACACGAGCTCAAAGTGATGCGTCAGCTCAAACCTCATCCGCAAATAGTTTCTGTGGTGTTTCTAATGATGGTCTCGAGACTCTATTAAAAAAAAAAAAGGTCTCTAAGGATGAGGTGCTGGAGGTTACTTCTCCTCTTCGATCTCGGGCCATGGTTCGAGATCTTTTCAGCTTCTGGGCAATTTCAAGATATCTCTGCTTCTACAGAATCATGTCAAGCTCTTGAAGATTCCCTATGTTCTTCAATGAATATATCAGTTGTCATAAGCAAGGCAAGAAGGAATTTTTCATCCATTGCTAACCGACCGATCACGCAGAAATTGAAGTGCCTGCAGACAACCGAGCGCGTGGAATTTTCTTATTGACAGCCGCGGCCTTCTTGGGATATCTTCACGTCACAGCTCAGGGCAAATACATCAACTAAAAACAATTGGATATATGGCGACCAGTTAAAGACGCCATTTCATGCCAAATTCGAGTATAGCAACGGTCGACTTCTTAACGTTTTACTGACAGAACACGCCAAAGTTAAAAACGCCACCACTGGGCAGTCTTCTCGCTGCTACGTGAAGTTTGGAAGGCTTGGGGGCCGGCTCTATATGTGATTTTCCCATCGTTGGCAGCCGAGGGCATATGAGCAGGAGTTCACCATCACACGCCAATTTGTTTTAGCGACAGAGCTAAAGTTTGAAGTGGTCGACGTGTTAAATAGTCAATTTCATAGCTGCCTGAGTTGGGGGGGTTACATTGCCACCTTGAATGGTTGGCTTGTCCACGGGGAACCCATTTTCTCACTAATTGCTGAAAAACGCCGAGTCCTGGCAGCCGATTCAGTTTTGAAAGCTGGCAGCCGTAACAAGAACTAGGCATTTTCCTCCAAATGGAGCTGGACCCCTTTCTCATGGGTTTTATCGATAGCCAATTGCTTGGAGTTATGTTTGTAATCAACTCTTGCTTTGGTGTCTTTTGGGTTAAGTAGGTTTCAAAGCTCTCGCCAATATCTAGGGAGATTTAGTAACATCTGGTTGAAGTAGGAATCGTGTCAATAAAATTGGCATAGTCTTGTTTTTAGTGGGAGAGAAAAGTGGATTTAAAATCACTTTTTCCAAATTTTTATTATTTTATTACATTTTATTTTTAGACTTTTTGGAGAGCCTTTTTGGGCCTATAAAAGCATAGCTCTTCATTGTTGAGTTTATGGACATGTTGGGTTTCTTTGTGGTAATCTTGTGTTTTCATGAGTTGTAGACTAAGCCGGCATAGAAGGCTAAGAATCTAGCACGTTGGGAAAGCATTTGCAGCTGCCAAGTTGCTTGTCGCCGTTATGTTCTTGGAGGTCTAGGAGTAATAGAAAGTAGTCAATTATACTATCATTTTCCTGGCCTTTGATTATGGAGCGGACCAACATGATCTCCCTTCTGCAAAACACAAAGTTTTCTGAGTCCCCTTCTAACTCCATTCGCCCTTTTGATACTGGCACTGGCATTTCCCTCGAAGATTGATCCTCCCTTCCCTTCCTGCCCATCAATCCGACTTATTTTCCTTTCTGCTACCCGAGTTTCTCTAAGGCAGCCTCTTCAGATCACCGTGCCCTCAGCTGCACCTGCCTTAGAGATCCGAACTTAGGGAAACCCCCCTAGAGCTGGAGAAGAGCCAGCCTGAAGCGAGGAGAGAGAAGGTGTGGTGACATTGGCCTCTCTCTCGAGAAGTTGTCACCGGGTCGGCGCGCCCGCGGTTTGGGCTTTCGGCACCCGCGTGCCAGTTTCAGGCGACAACACTCTGCAACTATCCTGTGAGAGGTCTGGTTTTTTAAGGGGGTAATACTTTGGAGGACCTCTACAATGTCGTTGGAAACTCCTACATCTGTCTTTAAGATAACAACATACCATACAATGTGCTCATTGCAAATTATGGCAAAAGAGTCTTTCTGTTTCCTAAGGTACAATGTAGTAGCATCTTACCATGGTTCCAATTTTGATTGCTTCCTCAGGTACAATGCAGTAGCATCTTACCATGGTTCCAATTTTGGCTGACGGTGTTGTTGAGACATTGTTTCCTTTTGTGAGGTTTAGGATTTGTTGGTATATTTCTGAAAATCTTGAGCTGTTTCTGTGACCAGTGCTATGCAGAGAAACAAGCTTTGGGAGAAGTGAACCAAGAGATACTAAACACTCAAGTTAATCCTGCTGTGTGGGAAATTAGTGGACACATGGTTTTGAAAAGGAAGCAAGACTTTGACAGGGCTTCTGAGGGCTATGAATGGAAATTACTTGCTGAAGTCTCTTTGTCAATGGAAAGATTTGAAGAAGTTAAAGCTTATGTTTTGGAAGCAGCAACTACTAAATAGGTGCAAGTAGAAGATGGGGAACAAGCTGATGTTGTGGAACATGAGGTTCCTCGTTATGATTCCTCGAAGATTAACCATAATGCCCCTGTGCATATGAATGAATGACTCGTGCTACAGTGATCGAACTATTTGCTTTCTGTTTTCAAAACTATTATCTTAGCAGGACCTTGGTCCTTATCTATATGCTACATATTGCATATAAAACGCTAGTTGGACAAACATATCTATATTCATATATTTTGTTCTTCTTGTATTTGTATACAAGAGCATGGAAATTTGGCTAGTTTACTGTTATTTATATAAAACTTGTTGCTCTTTTATTTATCTTATGGCTCGAAATTAAACTATTTGCAATGCGGCCCATGCTGTTTATGTTAGGAGATTTATTAAATCTCTGTACTGTATTTATGCAACTTTTGGCTTTGAATGTTTAGAGTAGTTAGTATTTTCTTTTTGGACGTTATAGGAGCCCTTGTATTAACTGTTCAAGTGCATATCATTTCTAGCCTGTAGAAATGACATACTTATCTTGTTAAATCCCTATGATTTTCCACAACCAGTGCTATTCTAAATTATGCGATTTTAATTTATCACATTTTTCTGTTTATCTTCATTTTATATGTCTTAGGTTGGTGTTTCCATCAGTTTGCAGTAAAATGATGACTTCAGAGTGCAAGAAAAAACTGCCCCACCGTCACTTTCTGAAGAAACAACATCTGCTTTATTTTTTATTTTTATTTTCTGAGAGGTATGTGTATCTCCTGAATTGAAGCTGATAAAAATGCTAGTTCATCATATCAAGTAATATTTCAAGGCACCACTTGGTGCATCAACAATCCAGCATATAGTCAGTACTAAGAGGTGCTAGGAGGCTAGGTGTAAAACCCAAATGGTAGCCAGCTTTGCCAATATATAAAGCTCAACCCAAAATTTCACCTGGTAGCACTTTGGCCAATCTTATGAAGCTAACACAAAATCCAAATAGTAGTTAGCCTAGCCAATAGTAGGAGGGTAGGAATCAAATCTAGATGGTAAGCTAGGGTGGATATTCACTACTATTTCATACCACCGAATCTAAACGATAGCCTACTACAAGAGTGTCAAGAGTGTTCTTTCTCTTAACAGGGATGGAACTTGAGATGGGTATGCGTCCACTTTGATTAGTGTTTCACGGGGACGCATCCCCTAGGGTGGGGAACGCGCCCCCTTGCTCCCCCATGCTTCCGAGATGGGGAAACGTTTCCCCATGTCCCCCTTTTGGGGGAAACTCCAGGAAACGCGATCCCCGGAATGCATTTCCCCTGGGGGGACTTCTAGGCGTCCCCCCATCCCCCCCCAAATTTTCATTTTTCACAATAAAAATAAATGCAAATTAAAATATTAAAAAAGTGTTTAAAAAATTAAAACATAATTAAACGAAGTTAAATTAAATCCTAGACTAACCTAAGAGTCTAAGATCTTCCTAAACGCTATCCTCTCACGATTTCATTTCATAATCATATTGCGACTAAACTTGGAGCAGTCGTCACTGTTCTAAGTTCTGACTTCCTTTGTGTTCATTGTTCGGTATCTATTTGACTATTTCAGACTTTAGCATTTGTTGCATTATCTTTTACAAATTTGAAATTTGAATTTAGATATACTTTGCATAATGATAATTATGATATTTAGTTTTTAGATTTTACATGGGTGTAGTAACATAGTTCAGTATCATTTACAAATTTGAAATTTGATATGCTAATAAGTAATAGATGTACACCCAATAATGATGAATTTAGTTTTTAGTTTTACTTTTTACATGGTAATAGTCATTGCTGGGATTTATCATTTTTATATTTTAAATTAATTTTTATGACTCCAACGTCCCCCTGTTTCCCTGAAATTTCCCTAAAATTTGGGGTAGCTTCCATACGTCCCCCTTGTGCATTTCCCTGCTCCCACGCTCCCTCGCCCTGGAAACTCCGTGGACCATTGACTTTGACACTACATTGGCAGGTCTATATGGATCCCAACAGCTCAAGTTGAGTAAGGTAAGCAACCTTCATTAGTCAAAATCAAGTGTACATAATTCCATATATGGGATGTAATTTCTTTCTCTTCTTCAACTTACTATAATCTTCTGAAATCCACTTTAACTTTTGAGGTGTATCTCTTGACACGTATGGGGTGACTTGATCATTATTTCTTATGTGATCTTCCATCACATCCAGCATTTCCATAGATGAGATCTATGATTTGCTAATGGATATTTGACAGAAACACTTCCAACATGCCCAGTTCACCAAGATATGTGCCATGTGCTAGAGATTGATGGGAATATATGTTGATTTTTTCCTAAGCAGCATACATTCTATTGGAGAATGGAGACATCTGGTCAAGTACCAGGATGTGGAACTAGTCTAGCATTGGGGGAACTCAGCCTTGAGCTGAGTAGCCATCCTTTGAATGGAGACATCTGGTCGAGTACCAGGATATGGAACCAGTCCAACACTCGGGGAACTCAGCCTTGAGCTGAGTAGCCATTCTTTGAATAGAGACATTTAGTTGAGGACCAGGATCTGGAACCAGTCCAACACTGGGAGAACTCAACCTTGAGCTGAGTAGCCATTCTTTGAATGGAGACATCTGGAAAGTACCAGGATGTGGAACCAGTCTAGGACTGGGGGACTCATCGTAGGGTCGAGGGCCATTCTTCGGAAAAATGGAGGCACTTGGTCAGTTACCAAGTATTTGACCTTGAGTCAAACGATGCAGCCTAGGGTTGAGGCACCTGGTTAGTTACCAGGACATCACTATAAGTCCTAGACGGGTCTAGGCATGTGAGGCACTCCTACCCTCGATCGGTGGACTTTGTGACCTTCTCCAAGGATTAGCTACCCTTTGTTAAGACACCTAGTACCCGATCTTGGAGGCACAAGGAGTTTGAGATAATAGCATTAGTTATTCTCTCTATTTATGATGATGTGCTTTGAGTGGGTATGAAGGACCCCTATGACCACTTGCATTGACTACAGGGCACTTAAATAAGAATAAAAGATAAAAGTAAAAAATACATAAGGACCCTTGGACCACTAAGAAGTCAAAGTGAAAATACAAAAAGACCTTTAGTACCACCAAAGGTAAAATTCAAAAAGTAAAAGAATAAAATCCTATTATTTTATTCTTTTGTGTATGGCCCACATACAAGGAACTCAAAGCCTATAAAAGAAGATCAAGTTCATTTCATTTACACACACTTCATCATCAAGCTTGACTGCTCCCTTGAAGGCTGACGATTTCGCTGGTCTACTACAGTTGTTGGTGATCTTTGTTGTTGTGCCCTAGCATGGCGGTTTTGGCTAGCTAGCGCATCACTTCCTCTTGCATACATACCCTAATCAACTAGGGTATCCTTCCTTACTATTCATGGTCAGCCAGGAGCAAAAGTAGGGCATCTTCTAGGCAGCCCTAAACTGCCCACAAGTTCAAGGAAGCACCCTAATTCCTCACAGGCAGGCATCTCTTCACTCAAGCATAGTGATCCCAGTGACAGGAAGCCTGTTTACTACACGAGCAGGCTAACCCTAACAACAACAGCCTCATCTTGATCTCGGAAGGTTATATGGGCAGCTACAGAACCCTCAGGCAGGCTTCGGGCAGGAGGACAGGTTCACAGGCAGCCTTAACAGACCTCGGTCTAGGTTGCTAGAGGCTCTGGGCAGCCTTCGCCTCACTTGGGAAGCAGACAGTGTATCCAAGCAAACCTCAGACTGTTTGCTGCATTCACGGGCAGCAGAAAAAACACTTCCGGGCAGAAGAACAGTAGATCCAGGCAGCAGAACTGTAGATTCGGGCAGCTGGACAGAAGATTCGGGCAACAAGAAATTTCATCCGGGCAGTCTACTAGAAATTTCGGGGAGCCCTCTGTTGACTTCGGGCATCAAAAAGAAATATGGACAGTTAGCCCTAGATCTACATTTTTGCGCGATTTGAGGAACCATATGATCCCTCACTGAGTCTACCAAGATTCTTCTTTCTCTTGCATTACTCTTCCTCCAATGAGACTTGCCTTCTTCAACGTCTAGTTCTAGAACCTTCTCATTGACAAGCTTTAAGAGATCATTTTCTTCCAAGATGCGAAATATAGACTTCCAAAAGATGAAGTTTGTGGCTCCATCAAGATGATCTTCAACGTTCATTCCAATCATCTTGCCTGCAGATTTGAACTAGAAACCCTAGTCGGAGCTAGGTCAAAAATGATGTTTGGAATCTTGTGAAACTGAATTCAAAGGTTAATGTGCCTTATCAAGGCGAGTTGAGAGGAGATAAGATCGAGCCAAAACTATAGACCGAAATTGGGTCAAAAATGAAACTTCTCAGCACTTGATTTTTCCTTCATCAATGCGCCTTCCCTTGGGTGAAGTTTCCAAGTCACTTTTTCTCCTGGATTGGTGAGGGGAGGCCTCAAAATGTCAAGCCCTAGATTTCGACAATGCCTTCTAGAACTGCTTTGATACCATGTTAGAAATTGGCAGTTGTAAAACGAAGATGACTAGAAGAAAGACAGAGCACATAAACAAACTGGGTGTGGAGCTCGTTTAACCACGATGATGATCTATCACCTCCCAACCATAGACAATACAACAGTTTTGTCTCCGCCGAGTTCAGACCTTTAAATAAAGAACGATGTACATCCAAATGAATGTTGACCGAGCCTAAATTCTACTCCCAATGGCCTTTAAATGTCATTCGTCATACACCCTTGTAGGTCGATTGTGGGCCACAATAGTGTCAGTGGCCAAGCCTGACTTCTATCCCCGACGGCCTTAAAATGTCTTCCAGTATACACCCTCAGTAGTCGGTGGTGGACCACCAAGGTGTTAGTGGGCACCCACTAACACCTTGGTTGTCCACCACCGACCACTAAGGGTATATAATGAACGACATTTGAACGTCGTCGCCCATACAAGTCAGGCTTGGTCATTAACAATCATCATTCCATTAGGGTTTTGAACATCTTCATAGTCGTCTTCTTTTGTGAGATTTGAGGAACCAAATGATCCTTGACTGAGTCTACCAAGATTCTTCTTTCTTTCGCATCACTTTTCCTCCAATGAGACTTGTCTTCTTCAGCATCTGGTTCTGGAACCTTCTCGTTGACAAGCTTTAAGAGATCATTTTTTTCCAAGATGAGAACTCTAGACTTCCAAGAGATGAAGTTTGTGGCTCCATCAAGATGATCTTCAACCTTCATTCCAATCATCTTGTCTGCAGATTTGAACTAGAAACCCTGGTCGAAGCTAGGTAAAAAATGATGTTTGGAATCTTGTGAAACTGAATCCAAAAGTTAATGTGCCTTATCAAGGCGAGTTGAGAGAAGATAAGATCGAGCAAAAACAATGGACCGAAATTGGGTAAAAAATGAAACTTCTCAGCACTTGATTTTTCCTTCATCAATGCGCCTTCCCTTGGGCGAAGTTTCCAAGTCACTTTTTCTCCTCGATTGGTGAGGGGAGCCCTCAGAATGTCAAGCCCTAGCTCTCGACAAAGGGTTGTAGAACTGCTTTGATACCATGTTAGAAAATTGGCAGTTGTAAAACCAAGATCATTAGAAGAAAGATAGAGCACATAAACAAACTGGGTGTGGAGTTCGTTTAACCATAGTGATGATCTATCACCTCCCAACCATAGACAATATAACACTATTGTCCCCCTCGAGCTCAGACCTTTCAATAGAGAACGATGTACATCCAAATGGATGTTGACCGACCCTAAATTCTACTCCCAGTGGCCTGTAAATGTCATTCATCATACACCCTTATAGGTTGATTGTGCCACAATAGTGTGAGTGGCCAAGCCTGACTTCTATCCCCAATGGCCTTAAAATGCCTTCCATTATACACCCTCAGTGGTTGGTGGTGGATCACCAAGGTGTTAGTGGGCGCCAACTAACACTGTGGTGGTCCACCACCGACCACTAAGGGTGTATAATGAACGGCATTTGAACGTCATCGCCCATACAAGTCAGGCTTGGCCATTAACAATCATCATTCCTTTAGGGTTTTGAACATCTTCCTAACCGTCTTGTTTTGCGAAATTTGAGCAACCAAATGATCCATGACTGAGTCTACCAAAATTCTTCTTGCTCTGGCATCACTCTTCCTCCCATGAGACTTGTTTTCTTCAACGTCTAGGTCTGGAACCTTCTCATTGACACAAGCTTTAAGAGATCATTTTCTTCGAAGATGAGAACTCTAGACTTCCAAGAGATGAAATTTGTGGATCCATCTAGATGATCTTCAACGTTCAATCCAATCATCTTCCCTGCAGATTTGAACTAGAAACCCTAGTAGGAGCCAGGTCAAAAATGAAGTTTGGAATCTTATGAAACTGAATCTAAAGGTTAATGTGTCTTATCAAGGCGAGTTAAGAAGAGAAAAGATCGAGCCAAAACTATGGACCGAAATTGGGTCAAAAATAAAACTTCTACGAACTGTATTTTTCCTTCATCAATAGATGCGTCGTCCCTTGGGCGATGTTTCCAAGTCACTTTTTCTCCATTTGACTTGATAAAATCGAGCGAGTTGAGAGGAGATAAGATCGGTCAACATCCATTTGGATGTACATCGTTCTCTATTGAAAGGTCTGAGCTCGGGGGAGAAAATAGTATTGTATTGTCTATGGTTGGGAGGTGATAGATCATCACTGTGGTTAAACGAGCTCCACATCCAGTTTGTTTCTGTGCTCTGTCTTTCTTCTAGTGATTTGGGTTTTACAACTGCCAATTTCTAACATGGTATCAAACCAGTTCTAGAAGCCATTGTGAAAAGCTAGGGCTTGACATTTTGAGGCCTCCCCTCACTAATCCAGGAGAAAAAATGACTTGAGAACATTGCCTAAGGGAAGGCGCATCTATTAATGAAGGAAAAATCCAGTTCTAAGAGGTTTCATTTTTGACCCAATTTCGGTCCATAGTTTTGGCTCGATCTTATCTCCTCTCAACTCGCCTTGATAAGGCACATTAACCTTTGGATTCAGTTTTACAAGATTCCAAACTTCATTTTTGACCTAGCTTCTACTAGGGTTTCTAGTTCAAATCTACAGGCAAGATGATTGGAATGAAGGTTGAAGATCATCTTGATGGAGCCACAAACTTCATCTCTTGGAGTCTAGAGTTCTCATCTTGGAAGAAAATAATCTCTTAAAGCTTGTCAATGAGAAGGTTCCAGAACCAGATGTTGAAGAAGACAAGTCTCAATGGAGGAAGAGTGATGCGAGAGCAAGAAGAATCTTGGCAGACTCAATCAGGGATCATATGGTTCCTCAAATCTCGCAAAAGAAGACGACTATGAAGATGTTCAAAACCTTAAAAGAATAATGATTGTTAATGGCCAAGCCTGACTTGTATGGGCAATGACGTTCAAATGCCTTCCATTATACACCCTGAGTGGTCGGTGGTGGACTACCAAGGTGTTAGTGGACGCCCACTAACACTGTGGTGGTTCACCACCGACCACTCAGGGTGTATAATGAACGGCTTGGCCATTAACAATCATCATTCCATTAGGGTTTTGAACATCTTCCTAGTCGTCTTCTTTTGTGAGATTTGAGGAACCGAATGATCCTTGACTGAGTCTACCAAGATTCTTATTACTCTCGCATCACTCTTCCTCCAATGAGACTTGTCTTCTTCATCCTTTGGTTCTGGAACCTTCTCATTGACAAGCTTTAAGAGATCATTTTCTTCTAAGATGAGAACTCTAGACTTCCAAGAGATGAAGTTTGTGGCTCCATCAAGACGATCTTCAACCTTCATTCCAATCATCTTGCCTGCAGATTTGAACTAGAAACCCTAGTCGAAACTAGGTCAAAAATGAAGTTTGGAATCTTGTAAAACTGAATCCAAAGGTTAATGTGCCTTATCAAGGTGAGTTGAGAGGAGATAAGATCGAGCCAAAACTATAGACCGAAATTGGGTAAAAAATGAAACTTCTCAACAATTGATTTTTCCTTCATTAATGCGCCTTCCCTTGGGCGAAGTTTCCAAGTCACTTTTTCTCCTGGATTGGTGAGGGGAGGCCTCAGATTGTCAAGCCCTAGCTTTCGACAATTGCTTGTAGAACTGCTTTAATACCATGTTAGAAATTGACAGTTGTAAAACCAAGATCATTAGAAGAAAGACATAGCACATAAACAAACTGGGTGTGGAACTCGTTTAACCACAATGATGATCTATCACCTCCCAACCATAGACAATACAACACTATTGTCTCTCTCGAGCTCAGACCTTTCAATAGAGAACGATGTACATACAAATGGATGTTGACCGAGCCTAAATTTTACTCCCAGTGGCCTTTAAATGACATTCGTCATACACCCTTATAGGTCGATTGTGCCACAATAGTGTGAGTGGCCAAGCCTGACTTCTACCCTCGACGGCCTTAAAATGTCTTCCATTATCCACCCTTAGTGGTCGGTGCTGGATCACCAAGGTGTTAGTGGGTGCCAACAAACACTGTGGTGGTCCACCACCGACCACTAATGAACGGCATTTGAACGTCGTCACCCATACAAGTCAGGGTTGGCCATTAACAATCATCATTCCTTTAGGGTTTTGAACAGCTTCCTAGTCGTCTTCTTTTGCGAGATTTGAGGAACCAAATGATCCCTGACTGAGTCTACCAAGATTCTTCTTGCTCTAACATCACTCTTCCTCCCATGAGACTTGTCTTCTTCAGCGTCTGGGTCTGGAACCTTCTCTTTGACACAAGTTTTAAGAGATCATTTTCTTCCAAGATGAGAACTCTAGACTTCCAAGAGATGAAGTTTGTGGCTCCATCAAGATGATCTTCAACCTTCAATCCAATCATATTCCCTGCAGATTTGAACTAGAAACCCTAGTAGGATCTAGATAAAAAATGAAGTTTGAAATCTTGTGAAACTGAATCCAAAGGTTAATGTGCCTTATCAAGGCGAGTTCAGAGGAGATAAGATCGAGCTAAAACTATGGATCGAAACTGGGTCAAAAATCAAACTTCTACGAACTGAATTTTTCCTTCATCAATAGATGCGTTTTCCCTTGGGCGATGTTTCCAAGTCACTTTTTCTCCATTTGACTTGATAAGAATCAAGCGAGTTGAGAGGAGATAAGATCAGTCAACATCCATTTGGATGTACATCGTTCTCTATTAAAAGGTATGAGCTCGGGGGAGACAATAGTATTGTATTGTCTATGGTTGGGAGGTGATAGATCATCATTGTGGTTAAACAAGCTCCACACCCAGTTTGTTTATGTGCTCTGTTTTTCTTCTAGTTATCTTTGTTTTACAACTACCAATTTCTAACATGGTATCAAACCAGTTCTAGAAGCCATTGTGAAAAGCTAGGGCTTGACATTCTGAGGCCTCCCCTCACCAATCCAGGAGAAAAAATGACTTGAAAACATCGCCCAAGGGAAGGCGCATCTATTGATGAAGGTAAAATCCAGTTCTAAGAAGTTTCATTTTTTACCCAATTTTGATCCATAGTTTTGGCTCAATCTTATCTCCTCTCAACTGGCCTTGATAAGGCACATTAACCTTTGGATTCAATTTCACAAGATTCCAAACATCATTTTTGACCTAGCTCCTACTAGGTTTTCTAGTACAAATCCGCATGCAAGATGATTGGAATGAAGGTTGAAGATCATCTTGATGGAACCACAAACTTCATCTCTTCGAGTCTAGAGTTCTCATCTTGGAAGAAAATGATCTCTTAAAGCTTGTCAATTAGAATGTTCCACAACCAGACGCTGAAGAAGACAAGTCTCATTGGAGGAAGAGTAATGCGAGAGGAAGAAGAGTCTTGGTAGACTCAGTCAGCGATCATATGGTTCCTCAAATCTCGCAAAACAAGACGACTATGAAGATGTTCAAAACCTTAAAGGAATGATGATTGTGGACCACCAAGGCGTTAGTGGGCGCCCACTAACACCTTGGTGGTCCACCAACGACCACTAAGGGTGTATAATGAACGGCATTTGAACGTCATCGCCCATACAAGTCATGCTTGGCCATTAACAATCATCATTCCTTTAGGGTTTTGAACATCTTCATAGTCGTCTTCTTTTGCGAGATTTGAGGAACCATATGATCCCTGACTGAGTCTACCAAGACTCTTCTTTCTCTCGCATTACTCTTCCTCCAATGAGACTTGTCTTCTTCAGCGTCTGGTTGTGGAACCTTCTTATTGACAAGCTTTAAGAGATCATTTTCTTCCAAGATGAGAACTCTAAACTCCAAGAGATGAAGTTTGTGGCTCCATCAAGATGATCTTCAACCTTCATTCCAATCATCTTGCCTGCAGATTTGAACCAGAAACCCTAGTAGGAGCTGGGTCAAAAATGAAGTTTGGAATCTTGTGAAACTGAATCCAAAGGTTAATGTGCCTTATCAAGGCCAATTGAGAGGAGATAAGATCGAGCCAAAACTATGGACTGAAATTGCGTCAAAAATGAAACTTCTCAAAACTGGATTTTACCTTCATCAATAGATGCGCCTTCCCTTGGGCGATGTTCTCAAGTCACTTTTTCTCCTGTATTGGTGAGGGGAAGCCTCATAATGTCGAGCCCTAGATTTTCACAATGACCTCTAGAACTGGTTTGATACCATGTTAGAAATTGGCAGTTGTAAAACCAAGATCACTAGAAGAAAGACAGAGCACATAAACAAACTAGGCGTGGAGCTTGTTTAGCCATAGTGATGATCTATGACCTCCCAACCACAAACAATACAATACTATTGTCTTCCCCAAGCTCAGACCTTTCAATAGAGAACGATGTACATCCAAATGGATGTTGACCGAGCCTAAATTCTACTCCCAGTGGCCTTTAAATGCCATTCGTCATAAACCCTTATAGGTTGATTGTGCCATAATAGTGTCAATGGCCAAGCGTGACTTCTATCCCTCAGTGGTCGGTGGTGAATCACCAAGGTGTTAGTCGGCACCCACTAACACTGTGGTGGTTCACCACCGACCACTAAGGGTGTATAATGAACAGCATTTGAACGTCGTTGCCCATACAACTCAAGCTTAGCCATTAAAAATCATCATTCCTTTAGAGTTTTGAACATCTTCCTAGTCGTCTTCTTTTGCAAGATTTGAGGAACCAAATCATCCCTGACTGAGTCTACCAAGATTCTTCTTGCTTTGGCATTACTCTTCCTACAATGAGACTTGTTTTCTTCAGTGTTTGGTTTTGGAACCTTCTCATTGACAAGCTTTAAGAAATAAACTTCTTCCAGGGTGAGAACTCTAGACTTCCAAGAGATGAAGTTTGTGGCTCTATCAAAATGATCTTCAACCTTCATTCCGATCATCCTCCCTACAGATTTGAACTAGAAACCTTAGTAGAAGCTAGGTTAAAAATGAAGCTTGGAATCTTGTGAAACTGAAGCCAAAGGTTAATGTGCCTTATCAAGACGAGTTGAGAGGAGATAAGATCGACCCAAAACTATGCACCGAAATTGGGTCAAAAATGAAACTTTCAGAACTGGATTTTTCCTTCATCAATAAATGCGCCTTCCCTTGGGCGTAGTTTCGAAGTCAATTTTTCTCCTTTTTTGTGAGGAGAGGCCTCAGAATGTCAAGCCCTAGCTTTCGACAATGGTTTCTGGAACTGCGTTGATACCATGTTAGAAATTGGCAGTTGTAAAACCAAGATCATAGGAAGAAAAACAGAGCACATTAACAAACTGGGTGTGGAGCTCGTTTAACCACGGTGATGATCTATCATCTCCCAACCATAGACAATACAACACTATTGTCTCCCCCGAAGCTCAGACCTTTCAATAGAGAACGATGTACATCCAAATGGATGTTGACCGAGCCTAAATTCTACTCCCAATGGCCTTTAAATGCCATTCGTCATACACCCTTGTAGGTCGATTGTGGGCCACAATAGTGTCAGTGGCCAAGCCTGACTTCTATCCCCGATGGCCTTAAAATGCCTTCCATTATACACCCTCAGTGGTTGGTGCTATACCACTAAGGTGTTAGTGGGCGCCCACTAACATTGTGTTGGTCCACCACCGACCACTAAGGGTGTATAATGAACGGCATTTGAACGTCGTCGCCCATACAAGTCAGGCTTGGCCATTAAAAATCATCATTACTTTAAGGTTTTGAACATCTACCTAGTCGTCTTCTTTCGCGAGATTTGAGGAACCAAATGATCTCTGACTGAGTCTACCAAGATTCTTCTTGCAATCGCATAACTCATTAACAAGCTTTAAGAGATTATTTTCGTCCAAGATGAAAACTCTAGACTTCCAAGAGATAAAAGTTTGTGGCTCCATCAAGATGATTTTCAACCTTCATTCCAATCATCTTGCCTGCAGATTTGAAATAAAAACCCTAGTAGGAGCTAGGTCAAAAATGAAGTTTGGAATCTTGTGAAATTGAATCCAAAGGTTAATGTTCTTTATCAAGGCGAGTTGAGCGGAGATAAGATCGAGCCAAAACTATGGACCGAAATTGGGTCAAAAATGAAACTGCTCAGAACTAGACTTTTCCTTCATCAATAGATGCGCCTTCCCTTAGGCAAATTTTCCAAGTCACTTTTTCTCCTGGATTGGTAAGGGGACGGCTCAGAATGTCAGGCCCTAGCATTCGACAATGGCTTCTAGAACTGCTTTGATACCATGTTAGAAATTGGCAGTTGTAAAATCAAGATCTCTAGAAGAAAGACAGAGCACATAAACAAACTAGGTGTGGAGCTCGTTTAACCACGGTGATGATCTATCACCTCCCAACCATAGACAATACAACACTATTGTCTCCCCCGAGCTCAGACATTTTAATAGAGAACGATGTACATCCAAATGGATGTTGATTGAGCCTAAATTGTACTCATAATGGCCTTTAAATGCCATTTGTCATAAACCCTTGTAGGTCGATTGTGGGCCACAATAGTGTCAATGGCCAAGCCTGACTTCTATCTTCGACGGCCTTAAAATTCCTTCCATTATACACCCTCAGTGGTCGGTGGTGAACCACCAAGGTGTTGGTGGGCGCCCACTAACACTGTGGTGGTCCACCACCGACCACTAAGGGTGTATAATGAATGGCATTTCAACGTCGTCGCCCATGCAAGTCGGGCTTGGCCATTAACAATCATCATTCCTTTAGGGTTTTGAACATCTACCTAGTCGTCTTCTTTTGCGAGATTTTAGGAACCAAATGATCCCTGACTGAGTCTACCAAGATTCTTCTTGCTCTGGCATCACTCTTCCTCCAATGAGACTTGTCTTCTTCAGCATCTGGTTCTGGAACCTTCTCGTTGACAAGCTTTAATAGATCATTTTCTTCCAAGATGAGAACTCTAGACTTACAAGAGATGAAGTTTGTGGCTCCATCAAGATGATCTTCAGCCTTCATTCCGATCGTCCTGCCTACAGATTGCAAATAGAAACCCTAGTAGGAGCTAGGTCAAAAATGAAGTTTGGAATCTTGTGAAACTGAATCCAAAGGTTAATGTGCCTTATCAAGGCGAGTTGAGAGGAGATAAGATCGAGCTAAAACTATGGACCGAAATTGGGTCAAAAATGAAACTTCTCAGAACTAGATTTTTCCTTCATCAATAGATGCATCTTCCCTTGGGCGAAGTTTCCAAATCACTTTATCTCCTGTATTGGTGAGGGGAGCCCTCATAATGTCAAGCCCTAGCTTTCGACAATGGCTTCTAGAACTGCTTTGATACCATGTTAGAAATTGGCAGTTGTAAAAACAAGATCACTAGAAGAAATACAGAGCACGTAAACAGGCTGGGTGTGGAGCTCGTTTAACCACGATGATGATCTATCACCTCCCAACCATAAACAATACAACACTATTGTCTCCCCGAGCTCAGACCTTTCAATAGAAAATGATGTACATCCAAATGGATGTTGACCGAGCTTAAATTCTACTCCCAATGGCCTTTAAATGCCATTAGTCATACACCATTGTAGGTCTATTGTGGGCCACAATAGTGTCAGTGGCCAAGCCTGACTTCTATCCCCGACGGCCTTAAAATGCCTTCCATTATACACCCTCAGTGGTCGGTGGTGGACCACCAAGGTGTTAGTGGGCGCCGGCCTTAAAATGCCTTCCATTATACACCCTCAGTGGTCGGTGGTGGACCACCAAGGTGTTAGTGGGCGCCCACTAACACTATGGTGGTCCACCACCAACCATTAAAGGTGGATAATGAACGGCATTTGAACGTCGTCGCCCATAAAAGTCAGGCTTGGCCATTAACAATCATCATTCCTTTAGGGTTTTGAACATCTTACTAGTCATCTTCTTTTGCGAGATTTGAGGAACCTGTTACCTTCCATTTGGACATGGGCGCCCATAGAGATCACTGTAAAAAGCTCATGAAATGATTACATCAGTCGTTCAGCACCTTGCACAGAAATGGGTGTGTTACCACCCTGTTACCCCAAGGGGCAGAGGTATCCACATGCCAAGTGCTTTCACTTTTTGAGGTGACACCATGCAGGTAGGACAATTTCATATTTCTGTTAGCAGCAGAACTAAGACGGTATCTAGATGGCTCCTAAGGTTTCGAGCAATTCAGGGTTGTTGAGGGACAATTTTTTGCAGCATGTCTCGAGAGAGAACCACAAGCTCAATGAGGACTCATCATCATACGTGGCACAAATCAGTGAACTTGAGGAGCAATTGTGCATGCTGAAGAAGCAGAAAAATGGACATTGGAGGAGTGAGGACATCTATTTTATTTCTTGATACAAAAGGTTTTGAAAGTGTTGGAAAATCCAATGTCTATGATGACAAGATCTTTGCTCTAGCAAACAATCATGAGTTCTATTCTCATCTAGAATCTGCCTGAAACAGTCCGTGAAGCTAATATATGTCGACTATCCTTTGTTGTTGAGCTTGCACAAGTGTTTTATGGCAGAGTGAAGGGAGGTGACATTGCTTTTCAACCAGCCAAGCTTTTATGACTTATCCAACGTGATTTCCTTGAAGGAAAGACTGTGCAGCAAATGGTGAATGAAGCTCTCCAACAAGTTCCCAATCTTACAGGATTTGCTATTTGTGTGGAGCATATGCACGAATTGACGCTGCAGCTGGTAACATTGATCTAGCACGGAAAATTTGTGATATGGCTCTATGCTCAGTTACTGACCTTTCCTTGGATTGTCAGTTGAAAGCCCCTATTTTGTATCTCTCTTATGCTGAAGCAGAGCTTGCAAATCATTCCAGTATTGGCAGTGATATTGGTGTGTCTTCTAAAGAATCTAAACAACATGTAATTTACATTCTTTCTTGCTTAGGAAGTGGTGGAAAATACTCTGCATATTTGTCCGAGCATCAAGTTTCAAGTACACAGTTATTGAAAGCACGCCGAGGGTTTCAAGAGCAATTACGAAAGCTTCGCTCATTGTGGGCTTATGGAGACATAAAAGAGCATTCTACATATTTGGTAGCTGCAATAGCTTTGTTTGAAGATTTAGCATCTGGATGGGAAGTTGCTGATGGAGTATTTGAATATGCCTTTTCCATGACATTTCCAGGCAGGCGTCATCAGAGTCGTCAGCTTGAAGCATTGTATCTACGTTATATTCAGATGCTTCAGAAACATAAAGGGTCTCTAAAACCCGCTCAAACATGGGACATCATAGTGCAAGGTCTCAATCAATATCCTTGGAATGCAGAAATGTGCACTTCATTGATATGTTGTACTAGCTCCCTGCCAGCCTTCACAAGCAAGCGTCGTCTGCTATTTGATGACCTCTGACTTTCTGCCTTGTCTTTTGAACTTGGGAGAGTAGGTTCGGGACCACGCATTCACAGACTATTTGAACGGGCTCTAACTGATCAGGACACCCAACAGTCATGTAACTTTATGGCGATGCTATCTGGCTTACGAGCTCCATGTAGCAAATAATCCTGATGCTGCTCGGCGCATATTTTTCAGAGCCATTCATGCTTGCCCATGATCAAAACTGTTATGGCTTGATGGCTTTCAAAAACTAAGCAAGCCCTCCTATTGCCACTTCGTCTCTAGTTTGAAGTGGCTATGAGAGAGTGTCGGTCTTGGCTTCATAGCATCTTGTCCTTCTTCTTCATTATTCCGCTTCAGCCTCAACAAAGGGCTTGTGTATTTTGAGCGAAACGCTTGGCGTTTTTCATGCAACATATGAAACCTCGGTAAAGAACTGCTTTGATACCATGATAGAAATTGGCAGTTGTAAAACTAAGATGACTAGAAGAAAGACAGAGCATATAAATAAACTGGGTGTGAAGCTCGTTTAACCACGATGATGATCTATCACCTCCCAACCATAGACAATTAAACACTATTGTCTCCCCCGAGCTCAGTCCTTTCAATAGAGAATGATGTACATCCGAATGGATGTTGACCAAGCCTAAATTCTACTCCTAATGGCATTTAAATGCCATTCATCATACACCCTTGTAGGTCGATTGTGGGCCACAACAGTGTCAGTGGCCAAGCATCACTTCTATTCCTGACGGCCTTAAAATGCCTTCCGTTATACACCCTTAGTGGTCGGTGGTGGACCACCAAGGTGTTAGTGGGTGCCCACTAACACCTTGGTGGTCAACCACCGACCACTGAGGGTGTATAATGAATGGCATTTGAACGTCGTCGCCCATACAAGTCAGGCTTGGCCATTAACAATCATCATTTTGTTAGGGTTCTGAACATCTTCCTGGTCGTCTTCTTTTGCGAGATTTGAGAAACCAAATGATCCCTGACTGAGTCTACCAAGATTCTTCTTGTTCTGGCATCACTCTTCCTCCAATGAGACTTGTCTTCTTCAGCGTTTGGTTCTCGAGCCTTCTCATTGACAAGCTTTAAGAAATCATTTTCTTCCGAGATGAGAACTCTAGACTTCCAAGAGATGAAGTTCGTGGCTCCATCAAGATGATCTTCAATCTTCATTCTGATCATCTTCCCTGCAGATTTGAAATAGAAACCCTAGTAGGAGCTAGGTCAAAAATGAAGTTTGGAATCTTGTGAAACTGAATCCAAAGGTTAATGTGCCTTATCAAGGCTACTTGAGAGGAGATAAGATCGAGCCAAAACTATGGACCAAAATTGGGTCAAAAATGAAACTTCTCAAAACTGGATTTTTCCTTCATCAATAGATGCGCCTTCCCGTGGGTGAAGTTTCCAAGTCACTTTTTCTCCTGGATTGATGAGGGGAGGCCTCAGAATGTCAAGCCCTAGCTTTGGACAATGGCTTCTAGAACTGCTTTGATACCATGCTAGAAATTGGCAGTTGTAAAACCAAGATCACTAGAAGAAAGACAGAGCACAGAAACAAACTACGTGTGGAGCTCGTTTAACCACGGTGATGATCAATCACCTCCCGACCATAGACAATACAACACTATCGTCTCCCCCGAGCTCAGACCTTTCAATAGAGAATGAAGTACATCCAAATGGATGTTGATCGAGACTAAATTCTACTCCTAATGGCCTTTCAATGCCATTCGTCATACACCCTTATAGGTCGATTGTGGTTCACAATGCTGTCAGTGGCCAAGAATGACTTCTATCCCTGACAGCCTTCAAATGTTGTTCATTATACACCCTCAATGGTCGGTGGTGGACCACCAGGGTGTTAGTGGATGCCCACTAACACTGTGGAGGTCCACCACCGACCACTAAGGGTGTCTAATGAACGACATTTGAACGTCGTCTTGGATACAAGTCAGGCTTGGCCATTGACACTGTTTTGGCTCACGATCGACCACTAAGGGTGTATAACGAATGGCATCCAAAGCCCATCAGGGCTGTAGTGTCTAAGCCTAGATTCTATCCAATACAATATATAGGAATTCACTAGCCTCCAAAACCCTAATTCTCAAACCGATATTTTCTATACGATTGTTGTAGGTCACATAGGCTTGATCCAGATGGATATCGATGGCCACCCACTTGTTCCACTACCTCGGAGTACATCTTTCAAGTTTGGCGGTTTTTTACTTTTTTTTCAGGTCTTGATCTTCGGGGCCATTTTGAGGTCCTAAACGATTTTTTTTGGCGATCCATTTTCCAAAGTAATTAGCTAAAAAGTATAGCTTTAGCTAATTACTTTGGAAAATGGGGAGTAAGAGTACCTGCCTTTTTTTTTCTCTTGGTGGCTTTTTATTTCTCCTTACCCATGCATGACTTTGCACTTGTTTAGCTTCCCAATCAGTAAGCCTTACTTCCCATCCTGCCCAATCCTCTTTAGTGCTTTTGTTAACCCTCATATGTTGGAGATATGTTGACCAAGCCTAAATTCTACTCCCAATGGCCACTGACACTACTGTGGGCTCCCATTTCCTTCTTGTAGGAATCATGAGAGTCCTCTAGTCTTCATTTTCTTGTTGGAAGATCATCATAATGTTGATATTCATATCATCACCTAATTATGGAGAGCACTAGAAGAAGAAATTCGAACAATCATCATTCCGTGACTTCTTGTGACGAGTGTCTTCATCAACATCAACGGTTGAGGCTTCATGCTTCCTTTTGTTTAGACTTCTACAATTTCTGGCAAAGTGCCAATATGTTGATGAAGCATTGTATATGCGAGAGATCCTTCTTCTTCTTATTTTAATCTGGAGAAGGACTTGATCTCCTTTCTTGGTGCTTGTGATTGTGAAACTTTCTTTTCTTTTCCTTGCCTTTCTTGGCATGGGCCATGAATACTTGATTCACCTCAAGTTGAGTGCCATGAAGTCTTGTTCTAGCTACAATCCTTGTTTCTTCATGGGTGCAATTTGCCCATAACCTGTCAAATTTGGGCAACTTGGTTCGACCACTTATGGTTTGAATGAATGACTCCCAAGATGTTGGAAGACCATTTAGAGTAGTCATGATAAGCTCCTTATCATCAATGGGTTCTCCACTAGACCTTAGCTTGTCCATTAGTTCGATGATCCTCATGAAGTATGAGGAAATTGGTTTCGACTTGGACATCTTCATATTTGATAGTTGGTTCCTCAACGGGAGAGTCACATTGATGATATTGTGCTCAAATAGCCTCTTTAGGGTTTTGAACGTCTTCCTAGTTGTCTTCTTTTGCGAGATTTGAGGAACCAAATGATCCCTGACTGAGTCTACCAATATTCTTCTTGCTTTGGCATCACTCTTACTCCAATGAGACTTATCTTCTTCAGCTTCTGGTTCTTGAACCTTCTCATTGACAAGCTTCAAGAGATCATTTTCTTCCAGGATGAGAAGAACTCTAGACTTCCAAGAGATGAAGTTTGTGGCTCCATCAAGATGATCTTCAACCTTCATTCCAATCATCTTGCCTGCAGATTTGAACTAGAAACCCTAGTAGGAGCGATGTCAAAAATGAAGTTTGGAATCTTGTGAAACTGAATCCAAAGGTTAATGTGCCTTATCAAGGCGAGTTGACAGGAGATAAGATCGAGCCAAAACTATGGACCGAACAACACAAAACCTAAAACCCTAATTTCCACAATAACTATGGCAACTGCGGAATTGGGTCAAAAATGAAATTTCTCAAAACTGGATTTTTCCTTCATCAACAGATGCACCTTCCCTAGGGTGAAGTTTCCAAGTCATTTTTTCTCCTGAATTGGTGTTGGGTTGGCCTAAATCGTCGGGCCAACCCAACACGACGCCACCACATGAAGTTCCCCTATTTAACATTATGTCGATATCAATTCCCAAAGCACACGGATACCATATAAGGGTAAAACTAGAGTTACCCAAATTTGATGGTTGCGAGAAGCAATGCATCACATGGATCAATAAAGTTGAGAAATACTTTGATATCCATAACATACCCTACGATAGCGAGAAGATTAAGTACGCCACCATTTAGTTAGAGGGAAATGCGTACAATTGGTACATGTGGTGCAAGACGACAGCTCGAGTGTGTTCCTTTAATTGGAACACCTTTAAAAATGATCTTCTTAAAAGGTTTCAAGGCGTAAGTGAGAAAAACTTATTTTCCAAGATCACCAGGTTGCAGCAAAAATGCAGTGTAGATGAGTACACATGTGAATGGGAAGCTTTGGAAACTTGAGTTCCAGAACTAACTGATGACCAACGTCTACAAACATACATACATGGACTAAAACCGCACATTCGGGAAGAGTTAGAATTACACAACACTTTTACTATGGAAAAGGCACGACGTAAGGCCAAGATCATCGAGAACAAGTTTAAACGATCCACTCAAGGTAACTTTGACAAATACTGCTCCAACAAGAATCCTCCCCAATCAGTGAATACAGGAACTTCACGGTATATGCCACAACATCTAAGGGAAGGGGAAAAACCTAGTTTAGAATCCTAGAGAGTGAAGGAGTCAAGGTTTATGCAATCTCAGTTGCAGTTCTAGATTGGTTAGACGAAATCCGAGGATAATATGCCAAGGACCCAGACACTTGTGCCCTAATCAATGACCCTAATCAAGGTTCGCGGTTTGAATGGAGGGATGACATCCTTCGGTATAAAGGAAGGATATACTTAAGCCCTACATCTCGGTTTAAAACCACGGTGTTGGTAGAATCTCATGACTCCCCAAATGCAGGCCATGTAGGTTTTTTCAAAACTTACTACAATGTTAGACAATCGTTCTACTGGAAGGGGATGTATAAGGACATTAAAAAATATGTAGTCGAGTGTGATACCTATCAAAGAAACAAAAGCAAAAATTTCATGAATCCAGGGCTACTCCACCCGCTTCACATACCAACCCAAAAGTGGTAGGAAATTTCCATGGATTTTATTGAAGGGTCACGCATATCCGAAGGCAAGGACCAAATATTTGTGGTAGTGGATCGCTTAAAAAAATATGCACATTTTATGGGTAATAAGAAAACCGACTCTGCTAAACAAATCACTGAAGTATTATGTAATTTTTTTTATAAATTACATGGATTCCCGAAAATCATCATTAGTGACGGAGATGCCATATTCTCAAGCAATTTTTTGAAAGAATTCTGCAAACAAATTGGGACTACTCTTAACATGAGCTCAGCCTATCATCCTTAAACAGATGGACATACACAAGTTGCTAACAAATGTGTGGAATCCTTTCTCTTTATTTTTGTCATTGACACACAAAACATATGGATACAATGGCTACATCTTGCAGAATGGTGGTATAACTCCACCTATCATACGTCAGCCAAAATGACACCTTTTCAAGCATTGTATGGTTATGCACCTCCCAGATGGAAGGAACTCGTTCAAGGCGATGCAAAAGTACCTGCATTAAAAATTCAACTTGAATAAAATTAGAAAGTAATGCAAGTACTCAAGGATAATTTAGCTATGGAACAAAATCGTATGAAACAACAAGCAGATCAACATAGAACAGAAAGAGAGTTTGAAATAACAGAGTGGGTATTTGTAAGACTTTAGCCATACAAACAATTGTCACTCAGACAATAAGGAAATAATAAACTATCTCCCAAGTTTTTTGGGCCATACCAAATTATCTGAAATATTAGCTAAGTAGCATATGAATTGAATTTACCAGATAAGAGTCAAATTCACATTGTTTTTCATGTCTTGAATCTTCAAAAATTATTGGGTCAACATCAAACTACTCAAACGACACTTCCTACCTTGGACGAAGAATGAAAACTTGTATTACAACCAGAAGCCATCATCAACACTACAGAAAGAAGACTATGTTCTTGCATCATCAAAGATTACCTTATTAAGTGGAAGAATTGTCCAGAAGAAGACGCTTCTTGGGAAACATACAAGTTCATTCAGCAATACCCATCATTACCATGCTTTAAAGACAAAGCATTTTAAAAGAAGAGGGCATTGTTATATATATATATATATATAAATAATTAGATATATATAAAGAAAAGCAAATAATAAATAAAAATATAGTAATGCTTAAAACTAAAAATTGTATAATAAATTGTAATTAGTCATGAAAACACATGACTTTATGAAAATTCATATTCATACCCCGTAAAACACATATATGCGGGATTTCTATTGTAAATTAATTATCATCGAGAACTTTATCAATAAATATTTATTTTCTCAGTCAAAATTGTTTCAGCGGTGAATTTTTCAGCTCAGGTAGGTCCCTCAGAGGAGTCCCATTGTGGAGTCACTAGGTAAACAAGTTACCTTGTTCACCGAAAAGGTAATGTCATAAGAGAGGTGAGTAATAAAATGTAGTGATTGTGTAGACTTAAACCAATTGAAAAATGCAATAACTAAATTTAAACCAGATGTGATGTGAATGAAAAGATAGTAAGTGCATTCACGGACATCGAAGGTAAGTAAAATGAACCAAGGTAAGCCTCTACCTTCCTAACAACAGTGCCAAAAATGTTACCATGAATCTTGTTGCGCTGAGAGGTGCTCTATAGCCTGGTATGGGGGAGATCTTGTAACGCAACGTTCCTCATGTAAATGACGGCTATAAATTTTATGAGGGAGATGTTGTAACGTTATGTAACGTTCCTCATGTAAATGTCGGCTATAAATATTTACTTCTATTTACTTATGATTGCCGATTATGAGGTAGATGTTGTAAAATTATGTGAGGTTCCTCATGTGAATGTCAGCTATAAATATTTACTTCTATTTACTTTTGATTTTAGATTATGAGGGAGATGTTGTAACTTTATGTAACATTCCTCATGTAAATGTAGGCTATAAATATTTACTTCTATTTACTTATGATGTATATTTAATTAAAAGTAAATATTTGTTCACGCCCATTAAAGTTAAAATTAAAACTTATGGAACATATCTTGTAAAATTATGTAAAGTATGTAATACCACTGATCAAAGAGAGAT
The DNA here is from genome assembly GCA_001517045.1 of Pseudotsuga menziesii. Taxonomy (NCBI): domain Eukaryota; kingdom Viridiplantae; phylum Streptophyta; class Pinopsida; order Pinales; family Pinaceae; genus Pseudotsuga; species Pseudotsuga menziesii. The sequence continues at coordinate 79,456 of LPNX010645140.1, forward strand.
CAAATAAGAGTTAAGATTGACTAAGAAAATTTTATATCCACCCATGGGATGTCGCCATCCTCCATGTTGATGATATAACTGTCTCACAAATTGCAATGGCTGGCCACTTTCTCGATATGAATCTTTCTCATACAGTTGCCAACTCAATTGATGGTGGAAACAATTGTCTATTGCTAATGGTGGTTGACATAAAATAAACAATATTAATGTAGTTAAAGCACAACTAAATTGTCCTTACAACATTATTAAAATTTACACACAAATTTCACATTGCGTAGTGCAGGCATGGCGAGTCATTATAAAGTCGGCCCACTTCTTTCTTTTGGGCTTCACGGGACGTCTTGGAATCTTGCTGATCACTTTGTCATAGAAGGTACTATAATGCTTCTGCATTTCCTCACCTGCCTTGATGACAATCAAATCCATTGTGTCTTGGTATTTAATGTAAAGGATTGGCACCGTGTGACCAACAATAAACATTGTCACAAAAATCCAATCAACAACAATTGAATATTAATCACATGTTTGTTGGTTGCTGCTCATCCAAATCAAGCAGAGCCGGAATTGAATTTTCTTACCCAAGTAAACCAAAGTGGAAAAATTACACTAACCATGACGGAATTGAATTTTTTAAATCAACGTTTTCTGTAAAATTCTCTTAATATTTGGCATAAAAAAATTAAGGAAAAACCAAGTAAAATGTTTTAAATCAACGTTACTGTATAAACAAAATTAAGAAAAAATGGAGGCATACTATTTCAAGATTTTAATTAAGGCAAATCCAACATGTTCAAGATTATAATTCAGGCAAATTAAATGTAAATCAGGCAAAGAAAAAGATATTACCAGCATTTATCATGGTGCAGATACCACCCAGTGAGTAAATTTCCAAAGGAACAATCGCCTCCTTAAAGAAAAAAGATAAATTTATCTTTACTAATTATGGTAAAGATAAACCTTGGCCCTAAAATAATTAATTTGCATTTCTTTTATAATTATACTCAGTTTCGTAGTTTTCTTAATATTAAATTACTATTTACTAAATAGTGTTTTACTCTCATTTTAGCTTTAGCTTTATCATAATTTATTATCTTTGAGCTAACTTGACTTAATTATTTTAACTTAAATCATCAATTTAACTTAGCTAAGTATTTATTCCTACCCAGTTCATCCCTATAAAAATTACAAATTTCCAAATTATTAATCCAAGCGATTTAAT
>LPNX010645151.1:0-99583 GCA_001517045.1 Pseudotsuga menziesii
AATTTTGGCCTATTTACCCACTATCCTAAGTTTAATTGACTTACTTGGCATCAGATGAGCACACTATGACATCAGCATGAGCACACCCATGCCCTCCTTTAGTCATGGAGGCCAACTAAGCCTTCTCCTTCATTCGGGGAGGATAATTGGGCTTCCTCCTTCAAACAGGGAGCATTGATCTGAGTGTCATAAATGCACCTAATTGCTAACTGATTGTTACAATTAGTTAAGTTGAGTTGTGAAGGCACCCCCATTCATTATTTGATTATTTTTTGTCATTATTTATGAACTGGAGCTAACACTAGCGCATACAACCACTTTTGATGACATGTGTCACTTCAGTTAACCCCATCGGAGCTACTTGGAGTTATGGATGCACTACCTCCTTCAGTTGGACATGCAGTTACATGTGATGAGTCACTTTCAATTAGACTCATTCATCTATTGCACTTCAATTCAGTTAGGACTTAGTGTGAGAGTCAGTTATTGATTAGCTTGGTGGTTAACTATGTGTGTTGATTGTGGTTGACATTCAGTTAAGCTACACACATCCATGCAATTCGAATGACCTCCTTGAGTATTCGAATTGTCTTGGTATTCATGCATCTTGCATGACCATTGTATTGTACTATCATTATTTTATTGATTATACAGAGCTGTAACATTCTATTGCAGCACCATTATGCCATTTTCATGCTTAATTGTTTGAAATCTCTTATGAGGCTGTGTTTTAGTCCCTAGATTACTGTGACAGATTAATATGGTATCAGAGCTCATGGCAAGACAAAGCTCATTTGCTTGAAAAACATGGTTTTTTACAGATCTTGCATGAAAATTGAGCAAAAGCTCAAATTCTAGCACTACACCAGAAGTAGAAGGTTTACCACTTAATACCCCAAGTTAAGGAATTGTTGATCAAGCTTACTTGATCAATTATGTTGGGTGTGATGAAAACCTCAAATGTGCAGGCTGTTCGACCTTATGGTGACTTTATTGTTTTGATTTGCAGGTTTTACAGCCTCGCTGCATCCGCTACAACACTTTGATAAGGATTCTTTTGTAGATATTTTGACTCCGTTCAATTTCCATCAATGGAAAGGAGACATGGAGATCCAACTACGTGCCAAAGGACTCTACCAGGTCACTATGGACACAGAAGAAGAGCCTACTCATGTTATAGATAAGGCTAGATTCTTGAATAAGAAAGATGAAGCATTCGGTTTCTTGTGTCTCTCTATCTCCAAGGATCTTCTATTCCACCTCTCAGGATTGAAGACTCCAAAATAGATTTTGGACCAACTTGCCTCCCTGTATGGAAAATAGGATGACTTGAGGGTTTATCAGCTTGAAAACGAGTTGATGTCTCTTCAACCTAGTAATTTTGAGACCCTTAATGATTTTTTCACAAAATTCAAGCATATAGTCCTTTTGTTGAAGCAGTGTGAGGTGAAGAAGGAGGATGATCAACTCATCCTCACCATTCTCTCAAAACTTGGAGCTGACTATTTAGTGTTTGTTTCTACATTCCGTGTGGGGAAGCTCACAACCCCTGGATGGAAGACGCCTTCACTCAATCCCTTCATTGAGTCCCTAACAAGCGAGCATGATAAGCTTGTCTAGATGGGGATCATCATATCCTCCCGTGATCAAGCCCTCTTTGCTTCAGGACCCAAGGATTCGAAGGGGAAAGGAAAGCAACAAAAGAACCCCAAAACCAAATTCGAATCTCCTAATCCAAAAGTTCAAAACCAACAGCAAGAAGAGTCTTTTGGCTCGAAGAAGAACAAAAACAAAGGCCACCATGGGAAGGAAAAAGTCAAGTGTTCATACTGCAGGAAGGGATTCCACCCTGAACATGCCTACATGAAAAAGAAGCTTGATGAAGCTACTTCTCTCCTTAAGAGAAATAACATAAATCTTATGGAAAGCTTTTGGAGGAAAGAAAATCAAGATCGGGAATACCAACATGAAAGAGGTCATGCCCTCATGGAAAGCACTTCGAAGTCCATGGCTCTACTCATATATTATGGAGCTTCGAATCACATGATGGCCAACAAAGACTCTTTCTCTTCTCTCGAAACCAACAAGAGCATTCCCATCCACATGGGAGATGACTCTACCATCATCTTAAAAGGACAAGGTACAGTAAATATTGAGCATGGTTATTTTTCCAATGTTCTGTTTGTACCATCTCTTGCATCAAACCTCCTGAGTGTCTATCAAATGACCCATACTGGAGTGCCCAAGAGAGCATCCTTCAACCCTGATGATGTAGAAATTAGTGAACTTGCATCTGGGAAACTTGTGGCAAAAGGATCTGCTAATCATCATGCAAAAGCCTATGAGTTTTCCCATTTTGTTGAGGATGCAAAGCCCATAGCTCTGCTGACTCGTGGAAATGAGGTTAGTAGGCTCTGGAATGAGAGGTTTGGCCACCTAAACTTCAATTACTTGCAGCAATTACATAAAACTTCCATGGTTGAAGGCCTCTCGATCATCAAAACTACCATCGAAATTTGCAAAGGCTGTATTTTGGGCAAGCATCCTGAGCATAAGTTTGATCGAGGGAAGGCAAGCCGAGCATCAGAAATTTTGGGGCTGATTCATTCTAATATCAGTGGACCAATTTCCATCACATCCTTGAATGGATCTCGATGTGTTCTTACTTTTATAGATGATTTTTCTAGATATACATGGGCCTTCTTCATCAAGAAAAAGTCAGATGTCTTAGAAAAATTCATTGAATTAAAAGCATTGATTGAGAATGCATCGGGGAAAAAGATCAACACTTTGAGATTTGATAATGGCAGGGAATATGTCAGTAATGAGTTGCTGCAACTATGTTCCAACAATGGCATTCATATCCAACATTCAGTCCCCTACACTCCCCAGTAGAACGGTGTAGCAGAGAGAAAGAATCGGTCTCTCAAGGAGATGACCACTTGCATGCTGGAAACCAAGAAGTTGGCTGCAAATTTATGGGCTGAGGCCATGAATGATACTATATAAATTCAAAATAGAGTGTCTTACTCATCCATGGAAGGGAAGACCCCTTTCGAAGCCTACTTCGAACACAAGCCGGATGTGTCGAATCTCAAGGTGTTTGGGTCCACTGCATGGGCCCGAATTCCGCATGATAAGAGCAAAGCTTTGCAACCACAAAGTGTTGAATGTTTGTTTATTGGATATCCTAATGAATCTAAATTTTTCAAGCTACTGGATATCAGAACAAAACAAATCATCATTGAAAGAAGTGTCTGGTTCGATGAGCCTCTTCAAGAGGTAGAACTAGTGAAGGAGAAAACTGTTGAATTTCCTTCCTATTCTACTGAATATCTGGATGATGAAATTGGGGGTGATGACCCTAATTTGGAACCTCTAATATCTTATATCAGTGACCAACAAGCATCAAGTTCAATTTTAGAACCTCAAGTGCAAACACATCTCCCAACTTGGGCCAGATAGACACTTTCTTCTGCCGGTGACAACATTGGAAATCCTGATGATCAAAGAAGAACCAGGTCCGATTTCCAAAGAGAAGGTATTGCGCTCTCTTGTCATGAATATTTGCTGTCCAAAACTTGTTATTTAATGATAAGTTCATATCCTAAGTCTTAATACCATGCTTGGAAAGATCCGATATGGCAAGCTGCCATGGACGAAGAGATGAATTCTCTTCAAAAGAATGCTACTTGGGAGTTAGTTTCTCTTCCTCCGGGGAGGAAATTAGTTCAATGCAAGTGGGTGTTTCAGATAAAAGTTGTTGATTATGGTAGCACCTACAAATATAAGACAAGGCTGGTAGCAAAAGGGTTCTCCCAGGTCCAAGGTGTGGACTATCATGAGACCTTTGCACCGGTTGCAAAAATGGACTCCATCCAGCTAGTTTTGGCAATTACGGCATCCAAGCACTGGGAAGTGCATCATATGGATGTTAAGTCTGCCTTTCTACATGGAGATCTTCATGAGGAGATATACATGAATCAGCCTGAGGGCTACATTTTAGATTCATCTTTGGCTTGCAAACTAAATAAGTCACTGTACGAGTTAAAACAAGCCCCAAGAGAGTGGTATTCCAAGATGGATGCCTTCCTTCTCTTGCAAAACTTCTAAAGCTGTAAATTAGATCTGAATGTGTATCTACAGCAGTATGATGGTCATTTTCTTATTACTATTTTATATGTTTATGATCTCTTGATTAATGACAACAGTGTTGCTTTCATTTCAGTCATAAAAACTGTCCTCCATGATGCATTTGAGATGAGCGATTTGGGGCTCTTGAAGCAATTTTCGGGGCTTGAAATTGCACAAAATTATGATGGGATAATGGTCACTCAGTCTCAATGCATATCAGACCTGTTAGTTAAGTTTAACATGGCTGAATGTAAGGCTGCTCCATTTCCTTTCCTTTCAGGGATCAGCCTTGAAGAAGGAAAAAGCACTCCACCCATGGATTGCACAATCTACCGCCAGCTGATTAGTAGCTTGATTTACTTGACTCATCCTCGGCCTGATATATGTTATGCCATGAATGTTGCATCAAGATACATGAAAAAGCCTCATGATATTCATTAGAACGCAACCAAGAGGATCCTCCAGTATATTCAGGGCACCAGGACCCACGACATTCACTATGCTGCAGACTCTGAGCTAGAGTTGGTTGGTTACACAGATTCATGTTGGGTTGGAGATTCTATTGATCAAAAGTCTACTTCCGGATATGTATTTATGTTTGGTGGTGGCCCCATTTGTTGGTATAGCAAAAATCATGTCGCCATTTCATTGTCTTCAGCAGAGGCCGAGTACCGAGGATCGATGAATGCTTGCATCCAAGCTGTTTGGTTGCAAGGCATTCTTTCAAAGTTTGATTTTGGTTGTACTTTGTCCACTATCCTATTTTGTGACAATCAAAGTGCTATTAAGATCTCCACATATCCAGATACCAGGAAGAGGACCAAGCATGTAGAGATACACATGCACTATATCAGGGAATTGGTGCATGACAAGACCATCATTCTGCAATACTACCCTACCGATGATCAGATTGCAGACATCTTCACCAAGAGATTTTCAAGGAAGAATTTCACTTACCTCCATTCACTACTGGGGGTGAATTCATCAGGGTGATCATATTACTTTCCAGTGTTCATCTTGAGGGGGGGGTTTCCCTCTTTCCTCACTTAGATTTATTGTTGAGCATTGTTTGAGTTACATTATTGTACGAGGTAACCTATGGCCTTTGTTGCTGGGGCCCTAGCATTTCATGCATTTTTTTAACTCCTCCTAAGTATAGCTTAAGGGGGGGGTGTCGGATTCATTTACCCAACATGCACACTTATTTGGTCAGTTTTGGCCTATTTACCCACTATACTAAGTTTAATTGACTTAATTGGCATTAGATGAGCACACTATGACATCAGCATGAGCACACCCACGCCCTCCTTCAGTCAAGGAGGCCAACTAACCCTTCTCCTTCATTCAGGGAGGTTAACTGGACTTCCTTCTTCAAACATGGAGCATTTCTGGGGTGATCCGTGTGTCATAAATGCACCTAATTGCTAACTGATTGTTACAATCAGTTAAGCCAAGTTGTGAAGGTGCCCCCATTAATTATTTGATTTTTTTTGTCATTGTTTATGAACTGGAGCTAACATTGGCGCCCACAACCACTTCTGATGACATGTGTCACTTCAATTAACTCCATAAAAGCTACTTAGAGTTATGGATGCACTACCTCCTTCAGTTGGACATGCAGTTACATGTGATGAGTCACTTTTAGTTAGACTCAGTCATCTATTACACTTCGATTCAGTTAGGACTTAGTGTGAGAGTCAGTTATTGATTAGCTTGGTGGTTAACTATGTGTGCCGATTGTGGCTGACATTCAGTTAAGCTACACACATCCATGCAATTCGAATGACCTCCTTGAGTATTCGAATTGTCTTGGAATTCATGCATCTTGCATGACCACTGTATTGTACTATCATTATTTTATTGATTATACAAAGCTGCAACATTTTATTGCAACACCATTATGCCATTTTCATGCTTAATTATCTGAAATCTCTTATGAGACTATGTTTTAGTCCCTAGATTACTGTGACAGATTAATATGACCATCAGACTCGAAAAAAATGAAAGGAGAAGCCATCAGGGCCTGGGGCTTTTTCTGGCTCCATGGACCATATAACATCAATAATTTCATGCTCAGAAAAGGGCTTCATTAACTCACCATTTTCTGCCTCGCTCACCAAACTAGGAATGTTGGACAAAAAATCAAAGGTTAAATCTGAATCAGATGAGCCATCATCCCTGTAAAGGTTCTGAAAATGCTCTTCAAGCATTTGTTTAATTTGAGAAATTCCTTTAATCGATTCTCTAGACAAGGAGGATATTTCTGATATATGGTTTTGAGAAAGTCTGACTCTACATTGCTTATGGAAAAAAGAGGTATTCCGATCTCCAGCTTTCAGCTAAGTACTACAAGATTTTAATCTCTAGTATTCTTCTTCTTGCCTAAAAGCTTGAAAATAATTGAATTGAGCTTTTTGCTCTTTTTCTAGCAAGGCGGGAGTAATTTCTGAGTTTTCCATTTCCAATTGGATTTTCTCCAATTTTTCCAAAGCTTATTTCCTTTCACTAATTGGATTTTTTTGAGTGAGTTTGACCCATTCTTTTAATGCAACTTTCGTATTTTTGAGCTTCCTCTCCCAAACAAAATTTGGGGATCCTACAACTGGAAGGTCCCAAGCCATATTTATAGTACTCATAAAACCATGTCTATCTTTCCACAATGGACTGAACCGGAATGGAATGGGGCTTATGGTATGAGGTAATCTTAGGCAAGATGTTGGTGGAAATGACTTTTTTATCTAGCAACAGAGAACTCTGCATCAGAAAACGATCCAATCTGGTAGAAATGTTTGTTGCACCAATTCAGTTGTTTAACCATGTGAATATTCCTCGTTTTGGCTTAAAATCGATCAGCTCACACGTTAAGATGAGACTATCCACCACTCTCAGCATGGGATCTCTCCCATAAACGCCTCCAGATTTCTCTTTGTCATTCAAAATAATATTTAAATCACCTGCCACTATGATATTTGAGAAAGAATGAGGAGCAAGAAAGGCATCCAACATGCTCCAACATTCTCATTTTTCCAGGGAGTTGACAGGCACATAGAGGTTGAAGAGACAACGATTTTTGACTTGGATTATGCTGAAGTTTTGAAAATAACCAATGTTGCGTTGTGTGAGATTGTTCTAGAGTAAAGACATTTTCTGTCCATAAAGTGGCAATTCCACCAGCGGTGCCTCTGGCACCCACAACCATCCCTATCTTCGATTTCCATTTCTTACTGCTTATGGATAGAAGAATATATTCATCGATTTTGTCTCTTGGAGCAGAAGAACGTCTAGAGAGACCATTCTTATAAGATCATTAACAGCTTCAATTTTTGACGGATTGCCAAGCCCTTTGCAATTCCAAGAGACGAAGTTCATTATTTGACGTAAGGGGGAGGGCCTCCTTTTAAATGTCTGGCCTGAGTATTCTTGTTGATTGACATCTCGATAGTGGGTTGATTTCCTTGCATCTTAAGATGCTCGGCTTCTTCCTCCCGAACCATCTTATGATATTTTCTCCCTTGTTTGGAGGATCTCTCAGGGGGATCTTCATTGGATGAGCCAGAATTGTCCATAGGTTTCTTTTTTTTTTACCATTTCTACGTATGTGGGAGAATGTCCTTCCACGGGAGAGCTGAGAGGCTCAACAAAACCTATGACATCTTCACTTAATTGATTTTGAGGTGTAGGAATTTATCCCTCTTCAAGCACTGAGAGCACTTGTTCTTCTAGGATGCTCAATACTTCAAAGTTGTTTTGAGATAATATTTTCGTCATTGCTGCTCCATTTTATGTATGTTTCTGTCCGGAGGGTTTGTTGCTCGTCCTCACTTCTCCTCTTTGTCCCTTAGCTTTGTTTCCTTGTTTTTCTGAAGTGTTTTTTTTTGAACTTGAGTCCATTGATCTCCCTTTTCTTTGATAGCTTCTTCCTTAATTTTTTTCTTACAAGATCTGACAAAATGCCCATATCCATGACAAAATCTGCACTTAAAGGGAAATTCCTCATAATCTAGCTCTTGCACATGAGAACAATCTGCTACTTTTAGATTAATAACTTCAGGAAGCCCTACCTCCAAGTCCACTTCGACACATATTCTGGCACAGGTATATTGATCTCTTATGATAGCCTTGTCTATGTATTTCCCTAGAGTGTTTCCTATAGCTTCTAAGGATCTCAAGTTCCAACAATGGAGAGAAAGATGTAGCAACCTGACCCAGACAGGAACAACAGAAGGAACATCTTGATTCAGGTCAAAGTTAGGAGTCCATTTGTTTAGGTAGAGCCCTTGAGGACCCATGAAATAAGGCTCGTTTCTAAAGATGAAGTCTCTATCAGCTGAGTTTTCAAAAAGAAAGAGATACTAACCCTTACCTATCAGGATACTGCAAATTCACTTTGAGATGAGAGGTTTCCAGTTCCTTTGAACCCATCCTTCGATTGTCTTGGGGGATGGCCAAAGCCTTGTGAATTGGCCAATGAGACCCCAGTTAGCAATGCTTAGGGTTGTTCGACATGGTTGATCCACTAGAAGGTTTTCCATAGGAATATTATCAAGCTTCTTAAAGAAGGACTGCTGGGTTTGAGATAGCTTTCGCTTGCTACCTGAATCTGCTAGTTTCCTGAAGGCATTGAGATCAGGGGAAGAGGAGAAGCCCCCTCCATCCACCATGACCTCAAAATAGAGTCTCAGAAGAACTCAAAATCAGCGAGACAAGAAGCTAGCAGCCCGATAATCGTTAATCTTAAAGAGTAAGCAGGGATATAAAGGACTGCTCCCCTCAATTGGAAGGTTAATCCTAGAGTGAGAAAGAACACCCTCCACCATAATTTAAACCTCCATAGAACGAATCAGTAGGAAACGATCAAGGATGAGAGACATGTCCATCCAAACGCCTAAACAATAATCGATTCAGGAGAAAGGCTTCAGAGAGGAGTCACCACCGTAGCCAACCCAACAACAAATGTTGAGACCTCCAAAACACTCCATAGAACGAATCAACAAGCAACAATCATGAAAGAGAGTCTGTCCAAACACCTAACAATAATCGATTCAGGATTCAAGAGAGGAGTCACCACCGTAGCCAACCTAGAAGCAAACACCGAGACCTACAAAACACTGAAAACTGAGAACCGAAGAAGAAAAATCTTCTTGGAGCGGAAAAAATTCAAAAAAGTCCCCAAAAGTAAGCCACCAATAATTAATAGTCTTTTAGCCATGGCTCATGGATAGGATAGATTTTCATTTTGAGTACTCTGCATGTAGAATAGAATCATATTGCATCTTGCATAGCATCCCCCCAACCCAAAACAAACTTAAATAACTTTTGTCGAGCCAAAATGTGAATGGGTTCCCTATTCCAAACATTGTGACGTCTAACTGGGGCATCACATCGAGGTGAACCCCTTGGTGTTGATAGCAAGGCATTCCACCTTCTCAACAATATTTTTGGTGCTAGAAGGAGGATTTAAGTGGCTAAAAGAGACTTGTCTCAATCTCATCAATCTATTTTCATATATTCTTGGAAAAATCCTTACAAAAGTCATGTCCCCACCCAAGGTGTAGACTATAATCCCGAAAGAATCTTTGAAGAAACTACTAATTTTTTTAAAATCCTCCCTCCTCGTAAACACCCTCTATGTATGTTATCCATGTGGAAGAGTTAAATCAATTATGTCATTATACTATATCCTATGTAAAGAAGATTGGTGGGTTACCTACTACTCCTTTATTGGTTAGAAGGAAAAAAGTCACTATAGAACCCATTCACACCCTTGGTCAAGTCCTAGTAGACATAGTATATGACCTCGTATATTTCACTATGAATGAAATTCTAAAACCCTTGAACACAATTCCACTAACCCCTCCCAATTCTAGATCTCCCTCACAACTCTCAAATCCTTCCTCTTACGAAGAATAAAATACTGAAATTGTTATTAGAACCTGTTAATTTGCAAGAAAAATCCTAGAAAGAACCATGAAAAACAACATGCCCAAAGTATAAGCCTGGAAAACCTGGGTTGCATTGAATATGGAGACACCTTTGCATTACTTACCCAAGCACCATGAACACATGCTCCCTGAGTTTGACCTAGAGAAACCTAGCTCTCTAGAGGACCACAATAACAAATTTTACATGGCTATTAAATTAATGAATGTGGAACATGAAGACGTGGTCTAATAGTCGTTTCCTTAGACTTTCTAGAATAAGGCCTCCTCCTGGTGCTTTAACCTCTTAGTGACCTCCATAGTTACTTAAAATGATTTTGATATAGCTTTTATAAGAAATTTTGGTGAGGAGGTAACCCTGACTATCCTTTGGAAATAACTTACCACCATAAAGATGTACACACAAGAAAACATTAAGGACTTCAACAAACACTTTGACACTTGATAGCTTTGTTGTCTTCCATGCTTGTTTGTTGTTCGAGGGTGAGGTAAATGATATTTTTGGTTATGTTTTGTATCTAAAGGCAATATATGATAGTCAATGGAGCAAGAAAAAATTGAGTTATGGTAGATGTTTTGAATTGAAACCCTCTGTTCATTGCACTTGTATTTGGAAAATGGCGTGTTTGAATACTACAACTCTACCCTACTAGTACCAATTTCTTTGTATGTGAAAAGGTCCAAGAAGCTTTCCTTGGCATAAAATTTTGAGGAAGCTGAGAACATTGAAAATGAGGTGTCTGGTCTATCTCAGAATTCTAGGACATAAGATTCCAAGTTCATAACTCATTTCAAAAAATGTAATGCTCCATACAAACCTCTTGCTAAAACCAACAATGACACACCAGACAAAGAGCTCAATGATGTAGATGATCTCGTTCATTTGGTTAAAAGGTTCTCTAATGAGGTCATTGATTTGGAAATAAATGTGGGTGAGGGTACATCTCACATCATACCCTTTAATCCTTTTTACAAAAGGCCTATCCAAAACCACTTGAACTAACACATTCAATCTATATGAGATAGGAATGGATAATTACTTCACTTATCATCATGCCAATCACTTGGAGAATAAAAATCATCAGTGGATTTGTTCCATGACCATGGTAGTAAACTAGTTTCTAGATGGTAAAAACCAAAACAACAACCCCCCTCTTGACCCTAAAAATGAACCTGAAAAATGAAGAATGATCCATTGGTGAGGAAACCATGGTCTTGTGAGACATGTGTCTTGGATTCCTTGATGAAATTGAAGAAACAATTTAGGAGTTGCAAATAACTTTCCCTCCCTGAGGGACTACCCCCTCATGAGTAAGGGTCCTATCCCATCAAATTCCTCTGCACCTCAGCCCATTGTTGTGCCAAACAAAGACACAACCCCCACCCAAATGAGAAGAGCAACCACTTCTAATCTGCCTGTAATTTCCATGGATACAATGTAGCGAAAGATTTGAATAAAACCAAAGAAGATGTTTCCATTTTTATATTTTCCATATTCCACAACAAAGAAACCTATTATTACAAGCATTTGCACCACCATTCGACACATCTCCTGAAAATATGGCTAATTTGGAAATAAAATAGAAGTTTGTAGCTCTTAATGTCAACATGGAACCAAATTAAAAAGATGCATTCAATGATGCATTGATTTGAAATAAATCTAAGTCATAAACACCCTCGTTTTTGCTAACATTTGAAATTTTTAATCACAATGTTCATAATTGCCTGTTGGATTCAGGGGCCTCATCCAATGTAATTCCCTTTTCAATCTATCAAAAAATTAATGAAACACCAACCAAGTGTTCCACCCATATTATCTAATTAGACAAGTCTGATGTGAGTTTGATAAGGGGAGTTAAATGATGTTCTAATAGTACTAACATCCAACCCCAACACATGCCAAATCATATACATTATTGTGATAGATATCCCTTAGGCATATGGTCTAGTACTTATAAGTAGGGATTGATTGCAAAAGGTGCAAGGGTGTTTTTCTACTAGATGGTCTCACTTATGGTTACCTTGGGGTGGTAAATAAAATCAAGTAAAGGTTGACAAGGAAACACAGATGAAATTCACAGTTGTGGAATTGGAAGGAAAAAATGAACCTATACATTGCACATAGTCCATTTTAAGAAATTATTTTTTGTAGATTGATTTAAAAAGAAACACAACATAATAATCAACTTCAAAATCAAATGAACAATCCAAACTCCTTTACACTACACAGATTGATGAAGACGTAAGTTGTACCATAGTAGGAATTTCAACTTTAGTTATCGTATATTTAGATTATAACATTTGGACCTTGTATTTTGATGGTTCTAAGTCGCAGAAAGGTGCAAGTCTAGGGTGCATCGTGATAAATCCCCAAACAAGCATTAGTTGATTCCCTTTAAGCTTGAGTTCAAATGCACCAATAACACAAACGAGTGTGAAGCCTTGGTCTAGGGGCTAAAAAATGAAATTGATCTAAAAGTTAAATCATTAAAAGTTTTACGTGATTATGAAATAATTGTGAAGCATGTAAGAAACACTATCCAATGTTTGTCACCTCACCTTAAAAGTTACCATAATGGCGTATGGATTATGATCACTCACTTTGGTGCTTTTCACATTGAAGTTATTCCCCATGCTAAAACAAGTTGTAGTAGACCTATTGGCTCACGTTGCTTCTAAAATGTCTTCATTTGCATATGGCTTCTCAATCGAATCGTTTTTCAACCAATTTATAACATACATTGTTACCAATTTGAGGGTATTTCAAGATGATCAACAAATCATTTAGTTTTTGACAAACAAAGATACATTTAAGGAGGTAGTAATCGATGATGAAAAGCATGTTGAGTCACTCAATATCTGTCAAGAGGGCATTCAGAACTTCAAGTCCAATCTAATTCCACGAGGAGTGGTCGCATTAGAAAGATTATTTGACTTGCAAGAGAAGTTTCGTAAACCTGTGAATATCAAGACAAGCAGTTCCTCCTTATGCCACGAGACAACCAATTTAGGTATTGCTGAAATCCCAATAAACATAATTGTTGGGACTTGTTGTGCATCAATTGAAAGACAAGCTTTTATTTGACTATTCAAATATTACATTGATGTTTTTGCTTGGTCTTATGAAGAAATGAAGACTTATGACACTTGAATCATCCAACATGTCATACCACTCAAGGAAGGTGTCAAGACATTCCAACAAAAGTTGAGAAATGTACATCCAACACTATATAGATAACACTAATAGAAAAATATAAATTAATGACTAAAACAATAATAAAATTTGCATATAAGTGACTAATTTTAGTCACACGACTATTAGTAGTCTATTGTTAGTCACTTATAACGTGATTAAATTTGTCACTGTATAAATTTAGTCATTTAATGGTTGTTCTAATTCGTCAAATTGGTAGTATATTTATAGTTGTCTTAGTCATTAATTGTTATTAAGTGATGTATTTAAAGTATTATATCATACATACATAAGAGAACAAGAAAGAGAGAAAGTAGTGGAGACACGAGCAAAAATAACCTTTATTAGAATATCATATTATTATGTACAATAATGGAAGTTGATCTCTTGGCTCACCAACCTATTATATACAGTTAGTTATATAGTTGTAACTACTCAATTGACTAGTCGGTTGGATTAACCGACCCGATTTAATTGGGCCAACTAACCTCTAGTCAGTCGGGAGGACCTACTCAACTAGTCGACTAGGATCCTCCAACAATGCTCCATCCCTTAAATTTATCTGCTCCACCTGGATGACTTAGCAAAGGTTGCATGCTATGCTATGTTGGTAGCACATGCTAGACATGTGTAGTGTGCACATTAGATGTGTGCCATGGGCCCTTAATGCTTGTGGCAATGACCTCTATTTGGTGGTCACCTGCAAGTTATCCAAACAAAAAAGGAACTTGACAAAGGCTGGTAATAAGTGGTGATTTACTTTGGCTTTGCCCTATCTGTTGCTAATTGTGACAATGCATTTTGTTATCTTATCACACAGGTTGCTTCCAGAAAGCATAGTCTACAAAAATCCCACTTCACGCTTACATAAATCTATTGAAATTCTTACATAAAAATCCCTCGCGGAGAAGCATCGGTCCGTCCATGGATCTTGTGTGCTCTCTCGATGTTTTTGTCATTGTTTTTGTTCTCATACTTCATTCTCTGTTGGTTCCTATGTGCTTGACTTTGCATTTTTGTTTTGCACAAAAGGTGAATTTATTCTTCTAAGCATCTAGCTTTGAATATATTGTGTATTTTCATTCATTTTCTTGAGTTGATTACTTTTTTCTAAATACCATTTTCATTATATTGTTATTCCTTTCTGGTACCTGATTGCTTTTCTAAATACCATGCATAATATATTTGTTACGACTATAAGAATATTGACTCCATTTTTTTTTCTCATTTTTAGTAATTTCTTACCTCTGTTTTGAAATTGAAATGGATGTTGTTGGATTTGATTTTTAAAAAGAAATACATGTGGACTATGCTACAATCTCTACCATGGTATCAAAGCGAGGTTGCTCTCCTTTGTCTTTGTGCATTTGTGTTATTCCTTATACCATCATCGGGTGAGGTAAAACATATTCCCCTTGCGCATTTATTTACATGTTCCAACTTAAACACAATATTAATTCTGCAAGTCTACAACATTTCTGTAATGTCTTTTCTATATTTTGAAAATGCATATTTTTGTAATTTCTTACCTTTGATTTTAAATGGATGTTGTTGGAAAGCAAACACTTGAAGATGGAAAATCAGTTGAACTGTGTCGCTTGTCCTATTTCTTATTATTTATAAAAATATCACAATTCAATTAAAGTTTGAAATGATAATGCAATGATATAACACATGGTTCCATTTCAATTTGATTCCGTGTTATCTTGATCTAGCTACTATTAGATGTGAGAGTGTTGAACAATAATGCTATTTACGTCAATCGGTACAAGAGATCATTGTGAATCTTACAACTAGAGATTGTTATTGCATATTGTGATTTAAACTATTGAGTGAAGAATTATGCATTATAAAGAATTACCACGATTCAACATTGCAATTGTTTGGGCACTATTTGAGGCTAAAATGTACTCATTGGATCTTGTAATTGCCTGCACACTATTATATTGCTAACCATATTGAGATCACTTAGCGAAGATAGTCAACGATGTCGAGGGATGAGGATAAAAGACACAAAAATGCAATATATATGGATTCCCTTATTACTTGATGAATGCCACATGGGCATTAGCATACCACGCTAATGGAGGTGGAATTCCATGCATATCATGCAAAAGAGCCTCTAAAGATGGTGAAATTTTTAGCACGATTGTATCTAAAAAATGGTTTAGTCCATAAGAAGGCACCATGACTTTTAACTACCAACTAAAGTGTTTTGATAGAGGTTTTGCCTCATCGAGGAATCCACATTTAAGATTACTCCAATTACAAAACCTTAGGAAGAGTCACATTGCAAATTGTTGGTAAAACTATAGCTATGAGTTTAGTCACTTGCCTTTTTCCATCAACTAGTTTTCTCAGGTTTGATGCCTTGAATCTATGATGTATCATCTTTGTAAAAGTGCTACGCCTTTATGTTAAATGGTATTCTCCCCAAGGGGAAGCACTTCTATCTAGCTGGACTAGACTAAATCGATATAAGCATCTTTATCCTCCAAGGAGAAGTAGTTGTATCTTATATTTAAACCATTGTATCAAATAAAGACGTCTCCCTAAAGCACAAATAAGGGTGCATAATCGTACCAAAAAGGCCACTCATATTTTGAAAAAACCTTATATTTTACCTGATCAAAATAACGAGCAATTGGACTAGAAAGCTTCTATACGGGCATGTGTGGGAAGAGCTTTGAGACCATCCATAGACAACTTTGTAGGAGCAAATTGTTTTTGGGATCCCATCACTCTTTTTCGTAGGATGCAGTTGTTATATATTTATTTTTAATTGACTATGGCGAGGACATATCAAATTAGCTGTTCATTATATTCTTTAAAATACAGTTCTCATTACAAAACAACAAGTCCATAAAACAAAGACTTACTATTTTGCAACCTCTTTTGTTAGAAGTTTGTGCCTTCACACCATCCCCATTTATACTTTATTAGAAGTTTGTGGGAAGCCTAGGCTCAAAACCTCTTTTGTTAGAAGTTTGTGCCTTCACACCATCCCCATTTATACTTTATTAGAAGTTTGTGGGAAGCCTAGGCTACACGAGGCACTCCCATGAATCAAGAATGCAAAGAGAGTCAATTCCACTAGTACAACCCATGACCAAATACCATAAGTTTATTGGTAACAATTCTATTTATGTGCTATGATTATTAAAATAAATATGCAAATTATCTTATTGAGTACAAAGGAAGTGATAATTATCATTTAGTGCTCCATTTAATAGATTTCAATTCTACTTCTTCACTTTTATACATAATTTAATATGATTTTATACATAATTTAATATGATTAGTACTAGGTGTATCACTCAAACTAATAAAAAAAAAGCATTAATAAAAGTAATTAGGATAAAAATATAAAAGATAAAATCTCATATTAATAAAGAGAATTAATATTAATAAAAAAATATTAAATAAAAAAAATATAGTTCAATAAAAATATAAATGGTAAAATATCACATTAATGGGTTTAAAAATATTAATGGTAAAATATCACATTAATGCCTTTAAAGAGAATTAACATTAATAATAATAAAAATATTAAATAGAGAAAATATTAAATAAATAACTTTAAATATGTAATATAAAAAAATATTTTTTTGTTGCGGAAACTTTTTGACACTTTTCCTCATTTTGAAAGTGAAACCAATTTAAAATCAGGTGGTGCAAATGATCGGTAAAAAGTTTACTCCAATCTAAAATCAAGGTGGTGCAAATGATCGGTAAAAAGTTTACTCCAATCTAAAATCAATATTTTTTAAATATATAATATTTTTTATGATTCAAGTCAATTTAACTCGAACTGATAACCTACTCTTGACAAGTACTCTTCATCACTTACTCAACATTATCTGATCCTTTGAACGTTCAGTTTTCCTTGAATTTCTCAATTGCATAATCACAATAATAATTACAACTTTGTCTAAACATAGCGCCAATTGCATGTAAAATAGAAGGAAACGTACTTTTTCAAATACCCATAAAAGTAGCACCGCGGCTCCAGTTGCCTCATTCGATGCCAATTTACATGCAAGCAGGTCGCCATCACAATCTTCAATAATTACTTGCCACAGCCACAATACGAGGGCCTCCAAAGACAATGGGCCACTGCTACTGACCCCACAGAAGGAAACAATGAAGACCAATCCCGAGTGCAAGAACCTAAGGCCCACTAAGCACAATTAGTCCTTCGCGAAAACCTAGGCCTAAGCTGCGCATGGTTCCGCTACCCCACTCTTCTTCAAATCCACATTTATTTTGCTTTAAGTATCTAATACTATATGCTCTTAGCACTCAATAGCCAACTTTCCCATGTAGCTGTACACCAGCAGCTGTATCGTCACCGGCGTCTTCATACAGAGCATTGAATTTTAGCTTTGAAATCTGTTGAAGGGGGCAGAGCTTGAGGGCATTCATCTGGGTTTTCAGTCCACAGGGAACAATGTTGGACGTTTCGCGGATACAGAAGGAGCTGACTGAGATAGAGAGGGATAAGAAGACATCAGGGATAAGCATCAAGCTCAGCGGCGACAATGATATAGCACACGTTTGTGGGACTATTGCAGGCCCTATGGGCACCCCTTATGAGGGGGGGCTGTTTCAAATCGACATACGATTGCCTGGTAAGTTCTAGGCCTGCCATGCCTAGATTATTGATTAATTGGAGGGTACTTGCATTGTCTTTCTTTATTGCAGGAGGTTGTTGTAAATTGTGCTGGATCCGAGATCTGGGTATTAAGAATCAGTCCAGGGTTTGTTTAATTTGGCTGAATTACTGATACCCATTATGTTTAGGGTGTTATATGCTTTCTAACATGGGTTAAATTTGGGTTTTATGCTGTTTATTGGTAAATGGGAGACTTCAGAATACAGAGTCAGTTCATATAACTGTTATGGTTTCTGTATATACATATATGTATGTATATATTCCTGGTATGATAGGTGGGCGAATTGTTTGGTGGATTGCTTTCTGAATTTAGCTTTTCTTTAAAGAGGATTAGAGATTTAGCCCTTTTTTTTTGTTTAATTTATACTTAAAATTAGGAATTACTCAGTAATTCAGATAAAAAATACATAAATATACATAAATAATAGTGATTCAAACAAGATATTTACATACATCCGAATAATATAATAACATTACCATAGCTTAGAGAACCCAAGCTCAAAGTTAAAATTAAAAGGTTTGGAGGTTCGGTTTGGACTGGTTCACCTGGTCTGAAAGGTTGGGGGTTCAGCCTAACCTGGTAGCTATGTATAGTACCCAGGCAATTTGTCTGCTCTTTTTTCTCCAGTGTCCTCATTAAAAACAATTTAAGACCACAATACGTAGGACCAATCCCACAGTAAGCATGGAGGAAGTAGCCTGAATTGAAGCGGATGTTTTTTGTTAGTAGACCACTTGGAGACCGGTGTACACAATTTTAATGCATGGACCTAATTTTGCTTTGAGCTGGTGTAACGGCTTATGTGGATAATGCACAGACATATAGATATACCTAGGCTAGGCATTTTAAGACTGTTAAAAAGCCGAAATTCTTAACCACGCCTGAAATTTTTATTGGTCTTTTTATAAGAGTCATATGTTTGAGGCAGTGGGTTGTCTGATTTGCTACCTGGTGGAGTTCATCAATTAGTAGTTTAGTCATCGCGAGCTTCATTCTGCGGATTTTACAATTGACAGGGATGACAAAAGGTCTAGCTTTTGGCTCTTAAATATGCCCGGTCAACACATCTGGCAACAGATCCCATCATCAGGAGACCTCCATTTATTGTGGTTTCTCTACGGGCAGTATCGAGTTCAAGTTAATGATTTTACTTTGGTCAGTATGCAAGACAGGATAAACGTTTTTTCATCCCCAAGAAAATGCTTGTATTTGAGAAATGGAATGTTAGTTACATATTCTAGAGCATTTACAAATATGCTCCAATTTTATGGTCTGTGACAAGTGAAGTTTATCAAATTTATGAAATATGTTGGACAAAAGCTCAGGAACATAGTTAAATATCATCAGCTGGCTTGGGTCAGCAGAGGGAGTTAAGCCCTTCATTGAACATGACTTTAAAAAAAAATTAATATAAGATTCTTGCGTATGATTTCTGCGTTTACTGCTTTTCACAAAAGACGACTCTGCAGTGTCAAGCTGAAAATATCTCTTTTCCTCACTATGACAAGTTTTCCCTGGATGGCCTTTGGCAGCTTTGATTTCTCTTTTGCGCATGCCTTCAAAAGGTTATGGTAATGAACTCTTGTCAGGTCTCTTTGTTGCAAACTCTTTTAAAATAAACAAATAATGCACCTCATTGCCCAGGTTAGAACACATACATATAATGTTGGCTTCACCAAGAACTTTGAATCCCAGAAAATTTGCAAGTGTAAAACTTTCCAACAAAATGGTTAAACTAAACTTCATAAGAATTGTCTATGCAAATTGTCAATGCTGAGTGCCACATGTTTCTGTATTCTTTGAGGTTCCATAATATGCAAGCAGTGACATGAAAGTATCAGTCCTAAATACCTTTGACTCATATATGGCACCTGAAGGGAGCAAACAGTAACTTGTTTACGCTCAGCTTTTTTGCAATTGAAATACATCTGTTTCAATTTGTCTTGCTTGCAGTTTTGGTGGAGTTGGAATGTTTTATTGTTCATTTATGCATAATTTTGGTCACAAGTTATGTATTATATTTTAAATAAATTTCAGAATTGAAACGACCTCCTTTTCAGGTTTTATGTCACTGGAACTCATGTTTTTTGCGCTTTTGCTAATCCTTGGTCCTTTGATTAATTCAAAGAAAAAAAAAATGTTAAAACAAAAAGAAAGATAGGAGAAAAACAATATATGAAACTTGGATTGATTCTGACAAGATTGTGTACTTTTTCTGTACAGGGGCATATCCATTTGAGCCCCCCAAAATGCAATTTATCACTAAAGTCTGGTAAGAGTTTATTCACATACATTATTCATTTTCCATTTAAATTGTGTATTCAGTTGTTTCTTTGCTTGTAGATAGGATTTAGTCTGTTAGAGCTTGTATGTGTTTTGTTGGCATTATATTTGAAATGTTGATTTTATACCAGTGTTGCAAATATCTCCTATTTCTTCTTGAGTTTTTTAGGTCGCCGATTTGTCTGATATTTTTAAAATTCTTCAGGTTTAAATTTATTCTTGTCGATACTTTCCAATACTTCAAATATTTTCCCTAATATTTCCAATAAATTTATTTCCGGACACCCTACGATATATACCACGAAACGATATTTGCAACATTGTTCTATACTTGAAAGGTTAATAATAATATAGGATTAATGGCTCCAAGATCCACAATAGGAAAGGCTATCTAGGGCACACTTGGACACATCACTCAAGGGCTCTGAAAACCGGTCAATGCAGACTCGGTGAGTGACCCAGTTGACCATCAACTGAGCCGATTCGGCCATCAAACTGGATTGGGTGAACGACACTGACTCGACCTGTTCTGTACTGAACTGGTCAACTCGGCCAAGTCCTGGCCTGAACCGATTGAGTTGACTGAAAAAAATCTGCTCTGTTCAGTAGTATTTGGTAAAACTAAATGGTAATATTAAATTCTTAAAGTGAAATGATAGAAAACGAAAAATAAGTAGAATGTCACTTTTAGCAAATGAAAGATAAGGAGAATGTCATTTTTACCTAAGTTTTTAACATTGCCGGTAATTGTTTCAGGATGTTTGAGAGTGGTTCCAACCTCATCGGATTTCATATGCAAAAAGTAGAATTAATTTTTAGATCCCATTTTGGAATTCAACAGACTTTATACTTTTCAGGATTTCAGGATTGCGAAATTTCCACCAATTTCTATCATGTATGAGGGTATGGGATCGATATTTAATCAAGCACATCAACCTTGATGTTGGTGGTGTTGATTGTTGAACTCCTCTTTCATGAGTCATGACCTTAATAAAAATTTACTCTTCACTCAAGCAAAATCACTTATTAAGCATGGGAAATGTCTTTGCTCATATATATATATATTCCAAATGGAAAATATCAATCATTCTGAAGGAATGATCATGAGCTGTCCCAAAAAGGACTTACATCCATAGCTATTAGCTCACAAAATACCTTCTTTATTACACAAAATCCCTTTCCATGCATCTTCAAGCTATCTGATTTCAAAAAGTTTTTCCTCTTTCTAAACAGCTACAAACAATTATCATCTCTTACTTCTTCAGGTTTTATTTTCCCAAGATCCAATAACAAGGCATTTTTTGATAACTGGTCTGATTAGGAGTTTAGTTCTCTGTAGATATGAGCCAGAGAAAGGAGCTTTGATTTGTATTTTGTTGTTGGCCCAGTCAATGACCATCTTCGAATCTCCATAAATATGAAGACTTAAAATATTTCTTGCAATTGCCACCTTCAAGACTGAATGAAGAGCTGCAAGTTCAACCTTACTGTTTGAACAGTGCCCGGGAGTGAATCTTATCATTTTCTTGTGATTTTCTGCAAAGTATAAAACTCCCCCTTGAACCACCCAGAGGAGGATCTTCTAGGCTTGAATCGTCAAAGAAGGCCCATGGAGTCATTCTGTCAATATCCGGAGGAACCAATTTGCGTCGCTTTTTTGTTTTAATAATTGATTTGTGTTCCTTCGTCCACTGCATAGCAAGGGCCATGGTCACCTCAGCGGGAATCAATAGGTTTTGAAAGATCATAGTGTTGCGCGCCCACTATATCCCATAAATATAAGAAGGGAAGGCATTGAATTGACATACCCAAGGATCTTTCCACCATTGGAGGCATTTCTGTTCTAGAGAAGATCCTGCTTGTGTAGCCTCTGCAGCCTGGTAGTTTAGCTCTTTGGATGCAGCTATCCATATCGTCTCTGCATATGGACAAAAAGCAAATAAATGAGAGCAGGATTCTTCCATCATCTTGCATAACACACACTAACTCGGTCCATGCCATCCTCGCCTTATCAAATTGTCCCGCATTAGTAATTTGTTGCTAAAGGCTAGTCACAGGGTGATTTTTGCCTTTAACATGCTTGAGGCCTTCCATATTGAAGACCACCACCACTCTTTATTGCCTGTAAACGACTCTGGAGTTTGTAGCTTTAACTTTGTAACCGAGTTTCGCATTTAATCCCCCTTAGAATCATTTGTGGACCATACCAGCTTATCCACCTCACCCTCTTCTAGATGGATAAAACATGAGTCCAACAACTTGGTAAAGATCGTCCATTCCCTTGTTGCATCCCCCCTTCTAATCCTAGCTCCTAAGAAATTTTTCCAGACCGGTCTTCGTGTGTAGATTGAACTTTGGCGCGCACACACACACACACACACACACACACACACATATAGTGCGTTTCCTCGTTTGTTTCCAAAATTTTTGGGGTCATGTTTCCAATGCATCTCCATTTTGGAAACTCATCCCAATTTCCCTGTTTCGTGCAACTTAGAATCTAAGCCTAACCTTGAAGATAGGATGAACCCTAACCTCGTGCTTCTAGGCGTTCAACTAGTACTACTATTGCAGTTGTAGATGACCTTGAGGAGTTTGAGCTGGAGGCAAATGATGATGCCTTTCCCTATGGCATTGCTAGTCTTGATTCTAGTTCTACTTCTAGTTCTATTAGTGGTGATGAGTTTTGATGATTGATCATGTTGATCAATGACATGTATGATGTAGTGGCCACATAGCTTGTATTTTGGACTCTACAGGCCATTTAGGCCTCATTGATTATGTACTTTGTTCCATATATGTTTTGCACAGTATAGTTTGTGCCATTTTGATATATTCACCCTTGTATGGTATATACGTGAGTAAATTGGATATTTTGTCTCCAATGCTTTGGAATCATGGATTAAAATCTTTAAAATATTGTTCTTCTTTAAAATTTAAATATTTTATGTATTTTTGAGTAAACCGAGTCATTAATTCAAATCGGTCAAGTCATTACTGATTCCGAGTTTGAGTTCAAGTTGACCTTCGTTCGATTCTGAGTATGAGTTTGAGTTTTAAAACATTGCGAGTCAAGGGTAATATGAAGTGAGTTTGCCATATGTTGATGTGATTACTATGAGTTGGCTATCCATAGAAATGGGTTTGTCATTTCTTGAAGACATGTTATGGACATATATGGTTGTCACTAACAAGAGGTGCCCCATAAGAAGGGTTGGCATCTGAAATTTGCTTATTTGGGCCTAAAATGCTTACTAAAAAACATATCAATTCATGATGTACTTTTACTAAGTTCATATCAGTTTCCCCCAATTAGCTAGAAATCAATTTCAAATTGAGTTGTGTAAAGAGCGACTCTACCTCCAACATGAGGATGACCTACTCCGTTGTTATAATTCATAACCATATGACTTTATAATTTTCAAAGGTAAAGCAAGCAAACCTTTTAGTACTTGGTTGACACTTCTTCCTTCTCCCCAACAAACTTTTTCATCTGTCTAAGCTGTATTTAAAGCATTGTAAAACAAACATAGCACAATAAGAAGTTACTGATCTCACAAGCATAGTGGTGGAAGTGGAAGTGGAGTGTGAAAACCATAACCTAAAATAATTGTTTACATAATTGAAAACTCAGGCAAATATTCATTCACAAATCTCATTAGGGGACACCTCCAAATCGCAATCTTAAATCTCGAGCCTCAAATGCAGGAGGAGATGAAATCCCAACAAGTATTGATAAAAACAAAGACAATATATTTGGCATAAGGTGAATACTATCTTGCTTAGTGGAATTGAAGAGGTAGTCCATGCCAAAACTAGAGAGGAATATGCAATAGACAGCCAAGGGAGCCCAACATTAGCGTGGATGGTCTCCCTCCTCTACTTCTTTGGACCCTATGCTTATGGGCACCTCTTTTCTACATCCGTACGGACAAGTCTGTAACAGGCCTGCACGGTACTGATTTGTATGGATCCGTACAACCATACGGATGGGCAGCAAAACAAATTTTCAGGCAGAAGAATTCTGGTTTTTTTGGGGGTTTTCCTGAAGATTTCCGGGGCAAAATTTCATCTGATTTTGGTCTTTTGACAGGCGGATTTTGCCAGGTTTGCTGTATAATTTTTAGGGCCATTTTCCCAGTAAAGGGGCCCTTGTAAGCTTGGATTATTTGTTAATGAAAAACTTATTTTGAAGGGCAGAAATCTGTTTGTGTTTTATGTGATTTGTTTCCTATTTGCTTTGCTACTTTTAGTTATTGTTGATAGATCTCAGTAAGTGTAAAATAATCAATTGGCTGAAATTAAATTTTAAGCAAGGAAAACCACTAGGAACTATTTATCTAGTGCTGAAATCAGAAAAATCAACATCCGCATGTGTGCCAAGTGAGCCGTACCATCAAATTTGCCTCAACACATGTGCCACCTAGTCAAAATTGACTTAGGGAAAATTGGCTAATTTCCCTTAATTAATCCAAAAAGTGCAATGTCATCTAAGAAATATTACATAGGTGCACTTTTTAATATCACAATGATCAACTCGACACAAACTCATACTTTTTAAATAAAAAACCTTAGGCGTGCCATATCAATTAATCTGCCATGGGCTGAAATAGGCTTGTGCTTGGAAAACCCTCCAGATGGACAATGCCTTAGCTTTTGATGATTGATCTGCATAGTCGGGGCAATTGGGTACCCAAATCTACCAAAGCGTTGCCACAATGGTGGCTGGATCAGTCCCATGCACAATCATGAAGTTTTCAAGCTGTCGACTAACACTGAAAATATGGCCTTGTAGAATTAGAATTTGTCAATTCTGGGAGAACGCCCTGACATGCAAGGATGGGATGTTGAAGAAGAGCCAAATGGGTGTTCAAATCTACTCTCGGATCTGAAAAACACTGAACATATCATTCCCATGCATGCCCATGAAAATCAACACTATAGTCTCTAGGAAAAGGCTCACCACCATTTTGGAATAGATTGATCTAAGGCAACAGTGACCAATATGATGCCATATACTTAGATAAGTGGCCAAATGGGTATCCAAATATGTTGTCAGAATTTCTATATACTCGGTACAACTCAAGATATGAAATATGCCGCTCATGGCCACTATAGACACTGATACATTGACACTGCAAACCTTGAAACTCTAAAGGAGACCCAATGAAACCTTTGTAGCATTGTACTATAATCATAAGTGTCTCGGGTGGACTAGCAACAATGGGTGTTCACATGGATCAACACATAACAGATGCAATTGATTGTCATAATGAGTCATCATACAGTTAGTCATGTCATGCATGATAATATGCCTACACTACAAGTATCTTCAAATAGGTTTTTGAGAAACTAGATTCACAAACCAACTAGATCCATGATAACATCTAGGTAACTGCAAGGACAAGTTTCTTCTAAGGGGTGGACTAGGTGGAGTAAACCAAGTTAGACAACTGAGATTTATGGTCAAAGGTGACTTAGTTGACTCAAGATGTAGGAAGAAGGAAATCTTTGTGATCTTCACCACTTAAGCAAACATTAGGGAAGTGTCTCATAGATGGGTGATTTGTAATGAGGCAATCCCCCCATCTGGCAATCGACTTCCCCCTTTGACTTTGACTTTGCTTTGCCTTAGCTCCTTAGACTAGTCTTCATTTGATTCTTGGACTCCTCATTTATTGCATTTCCCTTTTTTGGAGTCCTCGGCCTTTGTTTATCTTTGAAGGTTCATTGGCAAGTTTTCTACTTGCTTCTTTCTTTCTTTGCTTGATTTTCTTTCTTTGACTAGGTCTTCAGCTTGCTTTGACTCTGCAGGTACAAGGAGTCTTGGATTCGAAGATTTATTTTTCATGCCCTTTTCTTTTGAGGCATAGGAAGGGGAAAAGACTTTCATGCTCTAGGTCTACGAAGGAACATTGCTCCATGGCGATTCACCCCCTTGATGATAGCCAGCCCAAGGGTTTTACAAGTGAGCCTCCTATATCGTTAGATAGATCGTTGCAACACAACATTGCCAGAGATACAAGAGGAAAATTGGGAGGCCTTCGTGGTGAAAGGGTCACAGAGGGGAAGTGAAGATTTGAACTCATCAACCTTAATCCAAAGGATGTAGACCAAAGTAATGAAGTGATATGGAAATAACGATATATAGTACATCATCATATAATACGTCAACATGGAATAGCATAATAGTAGAAACATGACATATATTTGATTATCACATCATAGCACAACATATCATAGGGGAGGCCTAAGAGCAATGAAGTGCTCCTCTGTCTCGGTCTCATGAAGATGATGTCATACGCAAATCCTATCCATTCGATTGGCATGATGGTTGGTTTTAATGCAAAGATAATGAAAACCAACTTGAAACTACCTAGCGGGGTTCTGAAGAGCATGCATCTAGTGTTGAAGTGTGTAGGTGGGGGGTGAACGATATGGTTAACTCACTAATGATGTATGTATTGTTTTGCGGTTGCATGCTTGAGATATCAGTATGTGAATCTCTCTTGCTAAATGGGAAACCAAACCTTGTCTCTAAGTTGTGTTGAGCATGGTGTTTATCATGGCACTTTTTGTATTTTTATTGATGTTTGTTACAAAATGCCAACAACTTGTTGTTGTACATTCTAGATCTATTTGATAAAGCATGATGCTTTGTCAATTTCTTTCTGTGTTGGTGTCGAAACAACTATAGCTAGTGGTATTGTATAATTCATGTCGATGGGCACTATAGGTTGAAATCCAAAGCAAACTTCAAATGGGCTACATTTGTAGTTTCATGCAAAGTTTTGTATGGATGTGTTTAATGATTACAAGATCATCATTCCATGTGAATCCTGTAATCCTAAAGGTGAATAGTAGTCCCATTCATCACATTAAATTATTAATTTAATGAGGATTGTACATATCCTATAGGTGAATAATAGTCCCATTCACATCATTAGATTATTATTATTTTTTTGTTATTTATATGGATGGAAATTTATGGACATATATAATCTTCTGTCTAGCATGCTCTAAAGGGATTTATCTTAGTTTATATACTTGCAGCAAAAATGTGGTTTCTTGAATTTTCCTGCTTGAAATGGTGCACACTCTGCAATTTGCTTTGTGTTTGCACAAACTACAATGTTTATGGTTGAAATGAATAATTGTCTCCTTACTCAATATGTAATGTTACCATTGATTAACAACCTAGATAATTAGATACAACTCATGGTCATAAGTTGAGTAATCTGGGGCATCATGGATGATTTGGAGTGATATGCGATTAGGTGTCCATGTTGGAAAACATTAGTTTTGATTGCATAATCGATGGGGATTTCAAAGGATTGGTGCAAATTGGGTAGTTGCAAGATTGGTGTTGCGCACAATTTGTGCTCGAGTTCATTGATTTCTTGTTGTTGTTATGTATTTTGTTGGAACGCTATTTTTGGGCATTTTTAGGCAAGATTGCATTAAGCGGTGCACGACATGAGAGAAGCCCAAGTCAACTTGTCTGTGGAAACCTGCAAGCCAAAAAAGCTTCAATTAGAGATGTTGGTTTGGGTGGGCCAATTTTTAATGACCCATATCCTTTTTAAATATGCATGCACACATCTTGTTGATGCTGAAATTGAGGTACGTTGGATGATGTGCATTTTTGTAGGTTGGCGTGAAGTTTTTGGTCACATAAGATCTCTATAGCTAAGGCAATGTGTTAGAGGTGTTCGTCCCATGTCCTACTGAAAATAAGAACATCGTCAAGAGAAACTATGACAAATTTACATTTGCATGATTGTAGACTGTTCGATTAAGATGAAAGTCTGGTTAAGATAAGGCACATGAAAGTTTGGTTAAGGTAAGGCGTATGAAAGTCTGGTTAAGATGAATGATATCAACGACCACTCTTACAATTCGTCCTTAGTTGGGAATGTCATCTTTCAAACATTTGAAAGGTCGACAACAACATGATAATAACCAAACTTCAAGTTGATTTTAGTGAATAATTTTTCTCCGTTAGGTGGGATTAGAGGGGCATTAGTGCAAGGGATTAGTTACTTGTTCTTGGCTTATGATCTTCTTGAGGGTATGGTAGTCATTGCAAAGGTAGTCAATGCCAAGACCAACTAGTAGTCAATCATCTTGGTTATGGTAGTAAATGCATTAAGTGCCATCTTTCTTCAACATAAACATAATGGGGCCTAGACAAGGAGAAGTGCTCAACTCCATGTGCCCCTCCTTTAGGAGATCATATATTTGGTTTCGAATTTCTGCATTCTTCATCAAGGATTTAGGTTACAGAGGTTTATTGGGTAAGGACATGCTAATGACTAAATCAGTATGATATTGGACCTTAACAACATGAGGAGTTGTTGGATTTTAAAATATCACTATAATCCATCAGCATGGACAATAGCTTTTGTTGTGTAGTATGCACGACAGAGGAGACTTAGATTTGCATGATCGTATTTTGTGTCACTATTGGCCTGATTGTCAATGGGATAATTTTTTTGGTGGGTGATCAACTTTTGACATTGTTTTACAAAGTTTTAAAATAGTTTGAGCTACCTTAATAATGAGTAACAATCTCCCTTGGATGTCTAGAACAATACTTTGAGGGTGCAACTTGTAAATGCAAGTGCATAGCTATAGATATGGTTGTCTCAACATGTTGTAGATCTCTAGGGGTGCAATGTCACAAGTGCCTTTTTTCTTCCATCGATAAATGGTGTATTAGATTGTGCTTTGCCATGTGACATGCAAGTCCTTTCCCAATATGAGACATCTAATGATGTAGTGATGTGGGTGGAGTTGTGTACCTAAATTGATGTTGATCAATCATCAAGGCGATGAGTCTTTTGACTCCCATTGTGATCAATGAATTGACGAGGATGTTATTATGCCCATATTTGATTGTAGAACATTTACTATTAAATTGTTTCTTCCCCCAATTCAACTTTTCTCAAGGGAGGTGAGTCTACATGCACCATAAAACGCGTTGAACTTGCTCTTTACTTTTCTTAATATAGTGTAGGGGGTGGGTAAATTTGCACCAAAAAAGCTTTGTGTGTGTTATCGCACAAACTAGCATCCCTAACACAACACGGTTGTGTGGAGCAAAGGACTAATTACAGTAAGCAGGGAGAACTTAGGTCCAATGTCACTATTACCACAACCTAATTACTCAAATTCTTCAAGTAAGTCCTAAACCCAGGGGAGAGTCCCTAATGGAGGAAGATTACTTGTAGACACCAACACACTTGCAAACACCCTTCTACAAGCCTTGTGGCTTAGATCAATGCTTTATATGGAATCAACAATGGGTAATAAATACACAAATCATAGAAAAAGTGTTAATTAAACCTACCAATCGATATCAACACATATCACCACTTCAATACACTTCACAAATTCCATGGAAGGGTTAGTCTTCCCTAAGAAACCTAGAGACAAGCTGTGCTCTAGGGAGGATAAGATACCTCTAGACCTAGGATAAATATAGGGCAAACTAGGTAGACAATATGATGACTCTATCACCAATTCCAAGGGTTTTACACTTTGCAAGGCACTACCTCATTAAAGTGTTTTTTTGAAGGGGAGATGATTAATTGAACTAGGGTGCTCTTGATGGTCCAATCAAAATTGCAAAAACCATGCATAAACCCTAATTTCAGCAATTTCACGTTTCCCAGTGCACTAGGTCAAAGTGGGATGCTCTCAGAGATCTATGGATAAATCCACTAGGGCAAATTTGATGTGTGGGCTGTAATTATCAAACTGCAAATTGTTATATAAAAATATATATAACATAATAAGACATAACTATATATAACATTAAGTATCAATATTAATTATTAATATTAATTTATAAGGTTATATAAAAATATATATAACATAATAAGACATATAACTATATATAAACATTAAGTATCAATATTAATTAATAATATTAATAATTAATAATTAATAAATAGAAATGATTAATTAATTAATTAGAAAAAGTAAAGTAATGTACCCTTTCATTTGAAAAGGCACGATAAGGCTTATATAAAGCCATACCGATGTAATTGTAAATCATCACATCGCATATCTTTTATCATTTTATATTATATTCATTCATGGATTATTTATCTTATTTACATTGGTTCTTCTCGTAAAACATATTTTTACTGTTTCATTGGTATTAGAGCCCCTTCTTGGGTAGATTTCGAGTTGTGGCCAATATTTTTTGGAGCTTCTCCAAAACTGGGTCTCTGACCCGCATAGGTTTTTGACCAACCCTTATATATAATATTATTATTATATTAATAATAATATTTATTATTTTTTAAGTTCTAAGTGCTCCCCATTAGAAAAAATATTATTATTTTAAACAATAATAATAATTATTAATTAATATTTGTCATTACAATTATTATTTAATACAAAAAAAGAAAGAAGACCAAGAAGATATTAAGAGCAGAAATCAAGTCTCGGAAGATATTGAAGAAGTCATTGAAGCTCATTGTGGATTTGTTGAAGAAATTATGGATTCCATATATAAATCCAATTTTTGGACTAAATGTCCTTATTGCGAAATGGAATTCTAATATCAGACATTTTTTAAGAATGGCAATTGCTCCTGTCCAATATGTGGTAAATATTTTATCATGAAAGACAATCAAGCTAACTCACATATGCAATCACAGAAACTGGAAAGCGAATTAGGATACTACAAGGAAAGCAATAAAAATCTATAATTTGAGATGAGTAAGCAGATCATTTTTCATAAGTTGATAGAACAAGAGAATCATCGCTCAAAAGATCAAAATAAAAAACTGGAAAAAGCTAATGAAGATATCAAGAAACTATTATTAGCTAAGAATGAAGAAATAGCTCGATTAAAAAATCACAACCAAGACCTAAAAGACAAAATTAAAATGTTCAAAGATAACAAAGAATCACCGTATAGAAGTGATAACGATTTAGAAGAAGACAGTATTTAAACAAGATCATCATGGACAAAGATGATGAATTGGCGCAAATCCAGAGAAAGCTAAAAAGTCAAGAATCAGAGATATGTCGACATTAGCCACAGAAGGAAGAACTCTAGCAAACGTATGACGACACTAAAAAGAAGCACAAACTAGAAATTGTGAAAATCAATGGCAAATTAGCAGGCGATACCGAAGAACTATTTCGATTAAGAATTCATAACAAGACATTACTTACGAAAATCAAGAAACTAAAAAATAGTGAGAAGATGGAACTTTCTAATGAAGAACTCAAAGGAAGAATGCTAAAACAACAAGAAGAAAACCATCATCTGAGAAATCTTAATCAAGAGCTAGAGGAACAAATCAATAAGTTAAAAGATGACAAACAGTCGCAAGACGAAAGGATCGAGAAGATTCAGAATAATAATAATCTATTAGAGAACAAATTAGTTCAAATCTAGAAGGAAGCATTTAGACTCTTTGGAAAACAAATTCAAGTTGAGAAAGAAGAAACAAATACAAATTCGGTCCCCGTCACACATCAAAAGGAAGTCAATCCAGCAGCAAAACAAACAAGAAGGGGACCCCTTATCAACACCCAAATTACAAAAAGCATTTTGACCAACGACAGGGTCAAAATGAACATAAATAGAGGAGTTATGATTTCATAATAGAAAGAACACAAAATGAACAAGCTAAGCAGATAGCGAGAAGTTCCATCCAACAAAACGATCAACAAACAACTCCAATGAAGGTAGATCTAGGATGGACCACTTCACGAACAATGCGACATTTTTTCTTGGGTATTCATAACTCATATCGTCATATTTCGTCAAGTGTCGCAATTATTAACACAAAAGATCGAGAGATGACATTACAAGCAAGAAATCAGATGTAAGTTGTGTCTTTAATAAGCTTTGAGGATAAAGCTTCCCTTAAGAGGAAGGCAATGTTATATAAAAATATATATAACCTAATAAGACATATAACTATATATAAACATTAAGTATCAATATTAATAATTAATAAATAGAAATGATTAATTAATTAATTAGAAAAAGTAAAGATGTACCTGAAAATGCATGATAAGGCTTATATAAAGATGACAAATCAATAAGTTAAAAGATGACAAACAGTCGCAAGATGAAAGGTTCGAGAAGATTCAGAATAATAATAATCTATTAGAGAACAAATTAGTTCAAATCTAGAAGGAAGCATCTAGACTCTTCGGAAAACAAATTCAAGTTGAGAAAGAAGAAATAAATATAAATTCGGTCCCCGTCACACATCAAAAATAAGTCAATCCAGCAACAAAACAAACAACAAGGACCCCTTATCGACACCCAAATTACAAAAAGCATTTTGACCAATGACAGGGTCAAAATGAACATAAACAGAGGAGTTATGATTTCATAAGAGAAAGAACACAAAATGAACAAGTTAAGCAGATAGCGAGAAGTTCCATCCAACAAAGCGATCAACAAACAACTTCAATGAAGATAGATCTAGGATGGACTATTTCACGAACAATGCGACATTTTTTATTCATAACTCTTATCGTCATGTTTCGTCAAGTGTCGCAATTATTAACACAAAAGATTGAGAGATGACATTACAAGCAAGAAATCGAATGTAAGTTGTGTTTTTAATAAGCTTTGAGGACAAAGCTTCCCTTAAGAGGAAGGCAATGTTATATAAAAATATGTATAACCTAATAAGACATATAACTATATATAAACATTAAGTATCAATATTAATTATTAATATTAATAATTAATAAATAGAAATGATTAATTAATTAATTAGAAAAAGTAAAGATGTACCCTTTCATTTGAAAATGCACGATAAGGCTTATATAAAGCCATACTAATGTAATTGTAAATCATCACATCTTATATCTTTTATCATTTTATATTATATTTCATTCATGGAATATTTATCTTATTTACATTGGGTCTTCCCGTAAGAAACATATTTTTATCGTTTCACAAATATTTTTGAGTTTTTGAAATATTTGGATTTTTAGGGTTTTTCCAACAATATTATATTTTCTAGGGTTTTTCAATATATAAATATGCATGCGAAATAAAAAAGCATGTGAATTGATGAAATAGAGATAGATTTATTGAAAAGATAGGGCATATGATTCTTGTCTCAATCCCTAGGGCATTGAGA
The DNA here is from genome assembly GCA_001517045.1 of Pseudotsuga menziesii. NCBI lineage: Eukaryota > Viridiplantae > Streptophyta > Pinopsida > Pinales > Pinaceae > Pseudotsuga > Pseudotsuga menziesii. Next base: position 33,362 of record LPNX010645151.1, read on the forward strand.
GATCAATACCAACATCCCTCTCTTAGAATGGCTTTCAATACTTGCAATTAGGGCATCAACTAGAGTTAGGTAGAAGAGCCTAATTAGGGCAAGCGAAGAAGTTTAAGGCCCAATTAACAATGGAGAGGTCCTTTGATAGGAAGGTCTCCTCATTTGGAGTTGACAAAATGCTAGCAAGAAACCCTAACTTAGCCCAAAGCACTTCAAGATTGTCTTTAAACTAGGGTTTGGAGATAAGCTTACCAACATTAACCAAGGAATGAGCAAGGAGATGCACCTTAGGTCACACTTGAGCACGAGTTATCACAACTATTCTTAGCATCAACCATAGCGTGTGCAAAATCAAGCCTTAGAACTTCATCAAATCATTCTTCAAGAAAGAGGTTGGACTACTTCCCTTTGATGTGCTAACGAGCCAATAGTGCATGGAATCCATTTGAGTAATTGTCAACTAACAAATCACGATATTGCTGCAATCATTGCAATTTCATGTGCTGATATTCTTGATACCTCAATGGATAAAATTTGCCATGCATCACTTGCACGAAGATGCCCCGTCCCACAAAGTGATGGGTTCACCATGTTCTTCACACTATTGGTTTTGGGCTTCCTGCATAAGCTACTTGAAATGTCTAGTAGGCAATGGGATACATCTTTCCCTATTTCAAACTTTGATACAAAGGAGTTTCAACTTGAAACGACACTAAATGAACTTGAAACAATGTTTCTCGAATGGGATACGATAAACCCATGCTTTTGCCTAATATTGAAACTTAACTCATTGTGAAACATTTTGGTTGCTTTTGGGTGCATTTTCGATTAGAAAATTGGATTTTGGACATGAAAAGAATATATAAAATCCCTCAAAAATGAAAAATGAAACCCAAGCCCTATAAGTGAGCCTCAAACTTATAAATAAATCTCCCCATTTTGTAATTTGCACATATTCATTAATAATACTAGATAGTATTAATGATTAATAATACTATATAGTATTAATGATGATCTAAATTGATAAGTTTTAGGCTTCTCAATGTAATTGACGAATGGTAATTTGAATCTTTAATGTCTCATATTTATTTTGCATATGTATGTGTTTGTCGTTTTATTGTCGTATTGTACCCAATGTTTGTGGAAATTTGTTGTATTTGTTTCACCCGTCTTTGTATCCATGTTAATGTAACTTGCATCTATACACATATAGGAATGGAACCTTGCAGAGAAACCCAAGGGATGCTCCCTCACATTTGTGGATGCTATTCAGAGTAAACCTATTGGTGTAGACTAGTGTGCCTCACCCAAGGGGTTTATATACACACACACACACACACACACACACACACCAATAAAAGAAACCAGGAGGCATACAAATTTCCAAATCCCATCCATGGGTTTCAAATTTGGGAGTAAATCCAAAAAGAGAATTATCATTACGAGAGGTCCAAGACTCCGAATCATCTATTTATGACTTAATTGCTTAGTGTTAACCCCCTGTTACCGAGAAAACTAGTAGGGCTAGTGCCCAGTAAGCAAATGTGAGAAATGTGTGATCTAATGTCTCCTCAATCACACTTCCAACTGCTTCAGAGAGTTGTAACCTCCGAGGGGAAAGCCCTTTAGCTGTCCTGTAAGACACTTAGACAATGAAACTATTTCTCCTATGCAATGTTGTAAGTGACTAGTGCCTAAAATCAACTATCTTGAGGATGAAGAAGACATGCCGTGTAAATCAATCCAATGTGTCAATATCAATATGTAAAGTCATTCATTAAATGTAGGATAGCTAACAACAAATATCTCATTCACATGTCACTCAAAATCAAGTATCATCCAATGACATCATGCACACAAGTGTTATCACAAAACAATAATATTCAATTCCACTTGATGAACTAACTTAGCGTGAAATTGTAATAGAAACAACTTGGTGCAATCAATTTTTATAACAGTCCTATCATTGATCAATGGACAATATGCATTCAACTATCTTTGCAAAATCCAAATTGTACTAGCAATTTGACCACCTTCAAGTTTGATTTCTCAACTTCTTTGTGACGGGTTTGGGAGGATTGTAAAGTGGACAGTTTGCAATATTTCGTAGACCTAGGAGTAGAATCCATAGGGCTGTTATGGCCTAGGTTTGGCTGTTATGGCCCAGGTTTGGGCTAGAAAAAGAGGGCCGAGACCTTAAAGGAAAGGGCGAGGGTGAGGGAGGCCTAAAGGAGGCAGGCCGAGGCTGAGAAAGGGCAGGTCGAGGGTACTAACAGGGTAGGCTGAGCCTTAGGAAAGAGATGGCCAAGGGTTGTAGGTGGAGGCCGAGAGTAGGAGGATATAAGGGAAGATAAATCAAAGGCAGAGGAAGGAAAAGTGAGGGTTTAGGAAGGGGGGAAGGGGAGGCCAAGCTCCTTAGGAGCAGGCCAAGGTGCTATAAAGGAACTAAAGAGGGTTGTGAGGGTTAGAGTAGGTAGGTCTAGGATTGTTTTAGGTTTTTGTAGGGTTTTTCAATAATAAACAAAAACTAACTAACAAAATAATTGTAGACCTAATTTAACATGAAATGCAATGATTACATATGCAATGCAAGAGAAATTTTAGGCAAAGAGGTGATAACTTAGGATTTTCGTGGATGATACCCTTAAATCCTAGCCCTAAAGGAAGGTGACCAACCTTCCTCTTGGAGTAAATTCTCCTTGTCTACTAAATTATTGGCTTTTTGTGACAACCTCAAGGGTTTGTTACCAGAGCCTAATCTAGGGAAAAGTTGGAGATCCAAGGCTAAGCTTGGGAAAACCTCCTCAAGGGAGTGTTTTCCACCATGCAAAGAGGATAGAAGGTAGATAAAGGCCCTATTAAGAAAAATGCAGTTTAATGACCACCATTCAATCATTCAAGAAGTAAGAAATTCACCCGCCTTTCACCAACCAAGTCTAAAAAGACTAAACTCACTTGAGCATGTGTTCTTCCAACAATTCTAGTGTCCACCTAACATGAGCATAACCAAGAAGAGCATCCAAATTCAACCACAAGAAAATCAAAAGATACTTCAAGAGGTGCGCCTCACTCCAAAAGGAGCCAACTTGGGTAAAAAAGTAACATAATAGAATTTTATCCCATGTGTTATGATTTACAAATGAAGTGAGGAGGCTTATTTATAGTCTTCTCGGCTCACTTTTACAAAATAACCAGGCCGATATGCCAATAAAATGTCAATGTAAAAATAAAGGAGCCAACTTGGGTAAAAAAGTAACATAATAGAATTTTATCCCATGTGTTATGATTTACAAACGAAGTGAGGAGGCTTATTTATTGTCTTCTCGACTCACTTTTACAAAATAACCAAGTTGACATGCCAATAAAATGTCAATGTAAAAAATATAACATAAGGTAACATAAAATAATAATATCTATGGGTAACTTGGGGTATTTTCCCCCATAGTTTACCCAAAACTGCTAAAATGACTAACACTGAGTGGAATACTTCACTACGAAGGTGGAGTGAGCAAGGAGGTCGTTATGCCTCATTTAACCCCAATAATGCTGAAAATCCCTCAACGTCCCCTCACCCCCAATAAGCGTGTGGGCCTGGTGACCAAAGGTGACATCATCAAGTAAATCGGGCCAAGGAAGGAGGGCACTCTACTAGAAAGTGACCAGGATGGGTGCATAAGGTGACCTGAAAGGGAGGCAAGAGCCTCAGAGATGGAACACTGTCACTGGTGTAGAAAACAAGCAAGGGGTCATGTGACCCAGTGACCTGCCCTTAGGAGCCGTGGACACCAACCCCAGGGCTTAAGACCCCAACAAAGGGTAGTCAACAATGCCATTAAGCCATATTACTCCTAATGGAAGTATCAAAGGGTTCAACCAATACCACCCCCCACAAAGTTTTGATCAGTGTAGTAAACATTGGCGAAAAATTGTGATTTTTGCGATTTTTTAAAATTTGAATAAATCGAGACTTTTTTCCAAAAAAGCGCGCTTTTTCCTGATTTTTTTTGCCACGATGGAAAAAAGCGCCCAGTCTGTGGGATCCGCAGCATAAAAAGGTAAAGGGGCATTTTTTTTTTCATTCTACTTTCATTTTCTTGTTGGAGAAGGAGGGAGAAGGGTAAGAGGAGACCAACAACCATTGTGGAGGCATCCAAACACCATTTTCCATCACCATCAAGGATTTTTGTGGAGCAAGGGTTCAAGATTCCAACCAACCAAGTCAATCTTCCTCTCACATGTATGTACATTGTATCCCATTGTTTCTTCTATCTTTTCCATGGATTGTTTGCATGTTTGCTTGCATTTTTCTCTTCCTAGATTTTTTTTTGTCATTTTGATAATGATTTCCATGCCCATAAATATGAAAAACAATCACAATGTAAGGGATTATTTTAATGGAATAGCAATCTTGTTTTCTTAGGTGTTTAGCCACCCTCTTGTTCTCATTTTTCATGGCTAAAATTATAAATTTAGAGGTCTAATTTTTTAAACCAAACTGCTCCTTTTTTTTTCAAAAGGGTTTAATGTATTTTTTTGGTGTTTTTTGTGCCCTAGGCTTGCATTTTGACTCTTGAAAGTTGAGGCTGTCATTCCCTTTGCAAAAATGCCAGGGTGTAGGGCCAGGACCTTCTTCTACTAGTGCCAGGGACAGGCTTGACAAATGCCCATGACCTTTTCTTGTAAAAGGGGGAGAGGGCATTGATATTAGATAGCTATCTGCTAGTTTTAGTCAGATTCATTTATATATGTGATGTCATTTTGTATTGGTTATCCACTTTTGAGTACTTGATTGGACAACTTTGAGGTTTCGGAATTCAATATCACTATTGACTTTCATGTATCATTTAATATTTTGCATGACTACATGATATATATCAGTGCTTTCTCTATATTTATGTTCCAATGTATTTATCTAATGTTGTTGATGCTTTTTATGTTTAAAATTTTGAAACAAAAGAATATATTTTGTATTTTTTAATGTTTGCCGCGGTTTGCCTATTTTTGCCGATTTTTTCGTCGATGTTGTCGAAAAATTGTTTTCAAGATCCTCGTTGATTTTTTGCCGATGCCGATGTTTACTTCATTAGTGCTGATAATACCCCTATCTTGGCCCAGAAGAAAACTGTGGCGCCTTTCTTTGGGCAAACATCTGAAGGTGCGTTGTTAGCTTGTTACTGGTACCACGTAACACTGGCTCCAATTGCGGGACAAGTGCTCTTCTTGGGAGTGCTTGAGAACCTGTGAATCATCTAGTGCCGATAGACCTACAAACACATCAAATATCCAAGGGCATCAAAGGCATCATGAGGCAGACACTTTCGTCCTGCCTTGTTCAATATAATGACATGAAATGCAAATAACTGAATATGAGAGAACAACAGATGTAATGCAAGGTAACAGTAAATGCTAGATTCAAAATGCAACTAAACCTGCCTTACCCTAAACATGGTAACAAAAAGGGTCAAGTGAAGCCATACCGCCAATGCAACCAACTGAGTAGGTCATTCATACTTGAACTCTTTCCTTTGTCTTTAGAGACAATTCATGATAAGCTCTCATTGATGATAAGCTGAGTACGTACCAAGATTTCTATCAGGATGGGAAATGATGGCTGGATGGCTCCGGGAACCTGAAAGCCTAGATACTGCTGCCATGGAGAAGGATTGCTTTCACAAGCTTTGTTTATTCTTGCTTCTACTGGGCTCATGTATGGTCCATCTCTATCATATGTTGGCATTGACAAAGAATTTTGCACGAAAATAGTCCACGGATTTGAACTTGGGGCACACTTGCAAAGGTGGACCCTGCAAATCTTTATAGGCTAGCTATAACATCCTTGCACCTGCTTAAACACTGCTTTGGATACACAAGCATATTGTTCATCTTTGTAACGATGATGTTAGTATCACTAATAATCTTTAAAATTTTGAAATTGTCAACTACAAGATTCATACCTTTATATTTCAAGCGAAAAGTTAAAGAGCCTTAGAGCTGGAATACTGTCACCTGTGTAGAAAACAAGCACGTGGTCATGTGACCCGATGACTTGCCCCTAGGAGCAGCATACACCAACCCCAGAGTGAAAAACCCCAACAAAGGGTATTCAACAATGCCATAAAGCCATAGTACTCCTAAAGGAAGTATCAAAGGGTCCAATCATAACCACCCCTCATAAAGTGTTGACAATACCCCCATCCTGGCCTTGAAGAAAACTGCGACCCCTTTCCTTGGGCAAACATTTGAAGGTGCGCTGGTATTGGTACCACGTAACACCCCCCGAATTTACCCTTTGGCAATTTGGAAGGTTAAAGGCCAACACATTCCATCATGCTAGTATTCAGACAATATTTCCAAAGATAACTTTTGAGCTAGGGTTGGTTGTCATTAAGTCCAGGTATAGGATTGGTTCAATGATGTTTTCCTGATATAGAGATGGTTCACATGTTTTCATCAAATTTAGGAGAGTTGCTATTTTCGGCAATACTCCTATATTTTAAAAGACAGGGATCAAAGGTTTGCATGTCAGAGATGATCATATTTTTAGGCATCCTTCCAATCTCAAGATTGTGGTGAGCCTTTTTTGGATGACATGCATTTGCTATTTTCGGCAGTACTCCTATATTTTAAAAGACAGGGATCAAAGGTTTGCATGTTAGAGATGATCATATTTTAGGCATCCTTCCAAGCTTAGGATTGTGGTGAGCCTTTTTTGGATGACATGCATGATACTTCTATTTTTGGTAGTTAAGGTTCGACTTGCATGGCATTGCATGACACTATTAGGGGCATGCATGGACATGCATGTTTTGCATGTCAAATATTCAAACATGCGATCATATTTCTCTTTTTAGTAGTGGCTTATGCATGTATCACACGTGGCAGTCTTGAGTGATGACACATGGCAACTTTTGGTGGTGACACGTGGTCGGCTCGGGTGATGACACATGCCAACTTTTGTTTGTGACACATGGCAGGATTTGGACGCCCACATGAGTTAGCAATGATGGAGCAAGCGCTTGAGTTCACTGAGGGATTTTATGAGTTATCAGAGTGCATTCCTTGGTCAACTAGAGATAACTAGGTTGCTTGCATGGATAAGGGAGTGAGGTGGCATCAGGGTGAGTTAATTGGATGCCAGTGTCAATTGACTAAAGCGCCCTCCTTATTAGATTGACGTAAGGAGCACTTCACATCAGTTTGTCTATAGTTACTCTTAGTTTACCTTTACTTCTATAGTGTGCATGGGTTTCTCTCACCTTACATAGGATCTAACTCAAAGTATCTTCACTTAACTCAGCACTTTGACACCTCACCTTGGTGAACAATCAATCTAACTAAAGTGCATGATCCTCTCTCTCTAGTTCATTGCCACTCAACTCAAAGATGCTTTGAGAAAGACTAGTTTACCTGAATTTTTGGACTACATTCTCAACTAGTCTATCCACTTCATCAGTTCGGTTCAAGTTCATCTCCACTTTGTTAGTGTGCATGGCATCTCCACCTCACTCCTTCATTCAGTTAACTAAAACTCATGAGGAAAGACTTCACATGGACAAAGTAGTGGTTTACTTCACTTAGCCTCTCACCCAGCCAACAAGGCACCTACCCATCATCACTCTATTCCATTATTACTTTACTTCTATGCTTCTCCGGATCAAGGCACATGGTCTCTTCATAGTAGTACCTCAATAGTTAAACCAAAGGCATCTCGAATAGACTCCCTGCATCCTCACCTATGTTAATTGATGCACATTGAATTACTCTTTAAAAGGATGGGGTTGCTATGGTTTGAGGGTTGGATTTTCTTTAGTTGGAGCTCTTTCTCCCTCTCACGTTTCTCTCTTTGTATTCTAGCATCTATATTTTTGTGCAGGAAGCATCATTGTACCGGTTTTGTATCTGTCTCTTTGGTGCAATCAATGTTTTGATTTATGCAGAATAAAGCATTGTTATGCTCGTTTTTGGCTCTCATGGTTTGATTGTATCTTGATGGGTTTTTGTGCAATAATTTATAAGTTTTTAGCTTTTTATTTGGGTGCACTTTACCATTTATAAGCACTTTCAGTGTATATTTTTTCCATTTCTTTGAAGCTAATGCTGAAGGGATTTCCATCACAATTATAAAATCATTTGTAGAAACCCTTTGGTTGTTTAATCACAGACCAAAGATCCTTTCTTGTTGCTGTTTTTATTGTGTTTTATCGCAGATTTACAGGTTGAGAGCAGCGAAGAAAGAGCTAGAGACGCCCCCTTGTGGTTGGCATGCACCAACCTAAATGAAGAGTAGTTTTGCTAGTTCATTGGGCAGTTTTCTTCTAGAAGTTACAATATTTTTGATTGTTGATTCATAGAGTTATTCTTACTTAAAAATGTGTAAAGATTTGTGCTCACAAATTGGTGCCGTTGCAAGGGATCATCATGAGTTCTCTGCTTTCACAACGACATTGGTGAGTTTTGCTTTATACTTTTTAATCTCACCTGACTACCCCATTTTGCAAGGTCTTATCAGGTTGGACAATCGAAGATCACTATGATTTGACCATGCATAAGGCACCATTTCAGACCTTAACAAAGTTACAAACCCTAAATTGTATTCCGAAACACGAGGGTAGATTGCTTGAGTCTCTCCTGTTGACTCCACAGGTGGAAAAAACATGATTGGTGGAATACATAAAATGGATGTGGGATAATGAAACCCTCGTGGCAAGAGAAAGGATGAATCATGAAACTATACCTGCTTTCCATGGTCGTTTTAATAAGACTCATTCATCATTTAAGAGGGGTGTTGTATTGGTTTATTTCTTTGCTTTTGATCTAGAATTTCTTTCCCTTTTATGGAATGAGCAACCAACAAGTATAGGGCAAGCTCTTTGCATTGCCTTTAGAGTAGAAGAATACGTTACTGATGAGAATGAACAAAATAACAGAAGTTTTGCATGTGATGCACTACTTGACAATGAGTCTTAACAAGAATTATCACAAACCAGTGGTTGCACCTTTTGAGTCATTTGTAGAATTCCATAAAGATGAAGAGGAAGGGTTTACAGATAGAGTTGTTTGGTTCTTCCTAGTAATGATGATAAAGCTCAAAAGGAAGAAGAACCAACAAGTATAGGGCAAGCTCTTTGCATTCCACTAAGAGTAGAGGAATTCCTTACTGCTGAGAATGAACAAAATAACAAAAGTTTTGCATGTGATGAAACTACTTGACAATGAGTCTTACACGAATTATCACAAACCTGTGGTTGCACCTTTTGAGCCATTTGTAGAATTCCATAAAGATGAAGAGGAAGAGGAAGAGTTTACAAATGGAGTTGTTTGGTTCTTCCCAGTAATGATGATAAAGTTCAAAAGGAAGAAGAACCAATCAGCCTTGCAGATTTTATTCTTCATGAAAATCCTTCGGCAGATTGTTGTTTGGATATCAGGGTCAATCATGATTCGATTGAGTCAAGGATGATGGAAGTATTTTAGGAAGTAGATTTAAAAGTTTTGGATTTTCTATTTTCTTCTTGATCGCTAACGAGGGACCATGTTCCAAGTTTCAATTGAAAGATGCAACAGTGCATTTTTTGTCTCCAAAGACTGCATGGTTGGTTGCACTGGAGTGTTGACTTTGTCGATTTATTCTGCATCAATGAGCACCTAAATGCATGGTTACATTGGTCATTTGAGTATATTGATTGATCATGTTAGTTATGACAAACGCTTAGAAATAAGGGCCACTACGCCCCCACACAAAAAAAAGAAAAAGAAAAAAGAAAAAAAGAAGGTATTTTTGGGTCTTGGCTAGTAATTTTTATTCGCTGACTTTTGTCTTGACAATTTTCAGATTTTAGTTTTGCTAATTTTTGTGCTCATGGACAACAAGTTAGGTCCTTTACCTTGTAGTTTTTCCTTTATTTTGTTTACTTGTTAGTCCTAAATGATACTATGCTGTTTTTTCCTTGTTTATATCAGCATTTGGTCTAGTTTCCTTGCATCATAGGTGCCCCATTACGTGGCTGATCTTCTTGTCATTTGGTCACACTGTGTTAATAATATTGCTATCCATATTTGCTATTCTGAGTGTCATTGCCATATGTCTGCTTGGGTTCTTCTCAATTTATGTTTAGGTCAAGTTTGGATGAGAGTCTTGCTTGTGTCATATCTAGAACATTGCAGCTTTCTAGGATGGGGAGAGTGGAAGAGACCTCCTTTCAGTTGTTCAACTGAGGCACCATTCATACTTTTGACTCCATTGCGCACAGGACAAGCACAATAGTTACTGGGAGAAGTGTACTTGATAGTTGGGTAGTAGGGGTTGTCATGGATGGGCATATGTGGGTAAGACCTCCGTTCAGTTGTTCAACCGAGGCACCATTCATACTTTTGACTCCATTGCCCATAGGACAAGCACAATAGTTGCAAATTTGCTCACAGATTATCATTCATGGATACAGGCACAAAGATCATGAGATCTTGACATCCTACAGGGGGATCCTATCCCCTTGCGATAAGCCCCAGATTTACCACTTGGCAATGTGGAAGGTTAAAGGCCCGTACTGTCCATTAGGTTGGTATGTAGATGGTATTTCCACAAACAACTTTGCTTGAGCCAGGGTTGGTTCCCATTGAGTTCAGGTATAGGATTGGTTCAATGATGTTTTATTGATTCAAAGATAGATAGTTCATAGGTTTTCGTCAGATTTAGGAGAGTTGCTATTTTCGGCAGTACTCCTATATTTTAGGAGACAAGGTTCAATGGTTAGCATGTCAGAGATGATCATATTTTCGACATCCTTGCGAGCTTAGGATTTTGGTGAGCCTGTTTTGGATGACATGCACGATACTTTTTTTTTGGTAGTTAGGTTTTGGCTTTGCATGGTCCTTGCATGGCATTATCAAGGGCATGCATGTTTTTGCATGCCAAGTATTCAAACATGCAAGCAAATTTCTATTTTTATTAATGGGTTATGCATGTGTCACATGTGGCAGTCTTGGGTTATGCTTCGTTGCAGCTTCTAGTGGTGACATGTGGAAGGCACAGGTGATGAGATGTGCTAGCTTCTAGTTGTGACAATCACAGGATCTGGGCACCCACATGAGATAGCAGTAATGTAGCAAGCGCTTGAGTTCACTAAGGGATTTCATGAGTTATTAGAGCACATGCCTTAGTTAATAGGAGACAACTAGGTCACTTGCATGGATAAGGGAGTGAGGTGGCATCGTGGTGAGTTAATTGGATGTCTGTGTTAGTTGACTAAAGTGCCCTGCTTAGTGACTGAAGTAGGGAGCACTTCACATCGGTTCGTTTGTAATTACTCTCAATTTACCTTTACTTCTCTAGTGTGCATGGGTTTGTCTCACTTTACTAACGATCTAACTCAAAGTATCTTCACTTAACTCAGCATTTTGAAACCTCACCACGGTCAACCATCAATCTAACTTAAGTGCATGATCCTCTCTCCTATTCATTACCACTCAACTCAAAGATACTTCGAGGAAGACTAGTTTGCATGAATTTCTGGGGTAGGCTCTCAACTAGTCTAACTAAAGGACATCCTTGGTTCACGCTCCACTTCATCAATTCGGTTCAAGTTCATTTCCACTCTGTCAATGTGCATGGCATCTCCACCTCACTCCTTCATTAAGTTAACTAAAGCGCATGAGAAAATACTTCATGTGGACTAAGCAGGTGGCTTACTTCACTCAGCTTCTCCCCTAGTCAACAAGGCGCCTACCTTCCATCACTCTACTCCATCATACTTCACTCTGGTGCATCTCCAGAGGATAAGGGCGCATGGTCTCTTCACATTAGTTAGCCATCAATCAAACCATAAGTGTCTCCACTTGACTCCAGCGCATCCTCACCTAGGTTAATCAATGAGCACTGGATTACTCTTTAAAAGGAAGGGGTCACTATTGTTTGAGGGTTGGATTTCTTCAGCTGGAGCTCTATCTCTCATGTTTCTCTCGTTCTCTTCTAGTTTCCATATTTTTGTGCAAGAAACATAGTTGTACCGGTTCCATTCTTGTCTCTTTGGTGCAATCAACCTTTTGATTTATATGCCAATTAAAGCTTTGTTATGCCTGTATCAGGCTCTCATGGTTTGATGGTATCGTGATGGGTTTTTGTAAAATAATTTAGAAGTTTTCAGCTTTTTATTTGGGTAGAATCTACTATTTATAAGCGCTTTTAATCTATATCATTTCCATTATATATATATAAGTTTTAGAACATTTACAAAATAATAATACAACTAGTTACTACGTCAGAGTGTTCAAGAATCAATACACAAAATAGAGGTTTAGAAGTTAGAACCATAAATTGTAGTTTTCTCATTGAATCATTTGATGTCATAAAAAATAAAAATATATTACATAGAATGTGATATTATAGGTGGGAATGCCAATGTCAAATATAAAATATGGTAGATACTAGATACAATGGATATTTTATTTCTGGAGTTGTCTTGCTAGAGCAGCATGCAGGTTTATTTGCAACATATGGAGAAGTACCAACAACAGATGGACTTAGAAGAGGGGGTGCAACACCAATACTAATGTTTTTCTCTTTCCTTTGACCTTTACCCACAGCTCCTGATGATTGAGACATGATTTCTGTAGTATGAGTGAAAAAGAACATTGCTGTTGGAGAAATGACAAATCTAGGAAGTTAGAATACTTTCTAATTCCCCCCAGAATCCCTTCAAATCTGGATTTTCTCCCTCGCCTGCAAAATGTTAGAATGCTTTCTTGTGGCTGAAAGTGGAAAAAGGATGGGAACATTGTTTATTCTAACTTTGTTTTGCCCCCCTGCATGTCTAACATGTCGGGACACGTTAGGGCATATGTCAGATATGTGTCAAACTCATGTTCTACATTTCTCTTAACCTGTCAATTTCCTACACGTGAGATACGGCCACGTAGGCACTAGGGGATGTGTCCTGTTTATTAGGTGATAGCATTCTTTTTTTATTTTTATTTTTTTGTCTTTTTATTACATGATCAAAACCTTCACTGAAACAACTGATATGTTGACCATGTTGGAATTTTAATGTTTATGACTTTATGGAAAATTTAGAAATTCCACCTCACACCAGAGGCTCTGGGAATCTAGTCCCTGTGAACTTCAGCGTTAGGGCTGACCTAATATATTAACTTACAGCAGCAAACAATATATAATATTTCATCTCACTTCAACCCAACACACTATGCATCCCAAGAGGAAAACTTCCAAACACATGCCAACAAGTGTCAGCCATTAAAGCAGACTTTTCCAGCATAAACTAGATCTGGAATCACTTTAATTACTGCAGATGTACACCAGTAAATCTAACTTATTATCTGCAAGATGTTCGTCAAATCCCTCAACAATTTCAGCCCTTAAATATGTCAAATCAGCATGAACACTATAAAAAAGAGAATGAAGGCTAAAAATCAAATTTGCATTTACACTAGTATTGGACAACTAGAAACTTCATATATATGTATAAGAACAAATACATGTACGTACCACAACTTTATGACAAAGTGGGTACAACCCTTCAAGCTCTTGAAAACTCTAGCTAGGGAAACCATGAAAACCCTTGACACCTCCAAGGATCTCCAACAAGCAAGGATCAACATGGGGAAGTCCTCCTTGGATACAACAAGCTTGTATCACACTAGCTCGTCACATTGCCACAATTGTCTTTCTTAGGGTTTGCAAGTCATAGCCATGTTGCATCACACAAGTACATAGCCTAGTCTTTCTTTTTCTAGCCTACAAATCTACATTTTCACTGTAGGGTTTGAATCCTCAAACCCTACATATTCCACTTTTGCATCATCACAAGCATTGAGACCTCCATGGATCATTAAGAATACAAGAACTCCATGATCTCTCTCTAGCTTGCTGCTTAACATCTTAAAAGAACAAGGCTCCATAATAGTGCAAGGTGTTAGTTATACTATCCATGTTTTCTATTAGGGTAGAAACCCTAGTGCTACATTAAGAGCCATAAGAACCATCATCATCTTCTTTTTAGGGTTTACATGCAAGGCACTAATCCTAGCCATTATAAGAGTGAACCTACCATCACACAGGAGCAATCGCTTTGAGAACATTCAAGATGTCTCTATTCCCATAACTTCTCCTAGGGTTTCTTCATGAATCCTAGTGTTTAGCTCTTAGGTTTTCCTCATGAACCCTATTGTTTCCAAGACAAGTACGCAAAAGAACATAATGATAATGAATGCATATAAGAGCTCTATCCTGCCTTATATATTATCATATATAAGTAGGTGAAGGAGGCTAACATAAAATAATGACATGTATGCATACAAGTAACTAACAAGGCAACCCCATATGGAGTGCTTACAATACAAGGATACACACGTGTCAAACGAGGGTTTATCCAACACCCAAAGTGAAATTCCCTCCAAGTCATGATCTTGGGCTCAATGCCCTTCCTCTAAGATGGTGTGCTCTCCAACAAAATGTTAGACCAATGCTCCCTCTTACACAATATTCTACTATCCAAGTATCCTTATGCAAGGTGCTCCTCCTCTAATTGTATGCCACATGCCTTCATGTGCTCAATGCTACTCTCATGTATGCCAATGTGGTCACAACGGTCCAATGCTCCACTTCAACATATATGTTGGTCCATCACCAACCTCCATCAAGTATGCTCCTCAAGTTAAGTGTCCAATCTCTAACAATCTCTAAGGTGTGTATCACATGGTCCCAAGCCCCAAGGGCTAAGACCCCTCCTCCAAGTGCCTAATTCTCTTCCTCCTAGAGAGATACCTCCCTTAATCAAGCTACCAATTCCCCCACTGTGTGCACCCAATGGGTTAGTCAACATGTTTATTGTGACAACAATCTCCCAGGTTAGGGTACCATACCAACACTAACCAAAGACTAGCATCCCACCCAAATTGAGCCATCCATATGTCCATGAAGCATCACCAAGGGGCAAGACAACATAGGGAAATACTAGCAAGGTGAAAACACTTTTGTAGCTACCCCAAAAGCTAACAGACCAAACTCACTAAAATGCTGGTTGAAATGGTTGATACAACATTCCAAAAAATTGAAATGGCATTGAAACATTTTGGTTGTGTTTCAGAGGTGTTTTGTACAAGGAAGTCTTTTTGAAATGTAAAAATGTACATGTTAATGCAAAAACGTGTTTCCAACACCTTGGAGTGGATTTTTCAGTATCATAGGTTTTACTGTAGTTGAGCTTCCCACCTAGACTTAGTAGTAAAGGGCATTTTCATAGTCACAAGCTTTTTCTTCTTAGCATCATTGAGTCGTTGGCATCAAAATAAGTCGGTGGTGCACTAAACCACTCATTAAGTGCTTTATTATCAATTTTACTTTCAAACGGTGGAGTATTATGATCTTAATGATCAAGAATTTTTTGTGGCCTAGTAGGTCTTCTAGGCATAGTTTGAGGCACGATTCTTTTGAAGAGCTATGCAAATTGATTGGAGTTTTTCTGAAATTGTTTTTGAAGGGTTCCATCAATCATCGATTGCCCAATGTGTGCATCAACGTTGAGAGAGGTGCTGGAGTTGGTGATATCAATCATTTTAGATCATACATAAGTGTGTTAGAAACTTGGTAGGGGATCAACCCCATGCTTCTAGTACTTGTACATATCAAATGGGCATTCAACTCAACCAAGTCTTTTGAATCTGATCCAACCACTTGTTTGTAATGGCAAATGAAGTTGTAGAATAGAGTGCATTGTTTTGATACCATTGTTCATGATTTCAGTAGTCAAGGATGTTGTTTCCTCAATTGTGCTATGATCCAATTCAATGAGTTGTGGGTTTGTAGGCTAATGATCATGCTAGAGTGGCATTTTCCTCGTTGGAATGAGATATTGCTAAGGAAAGTTGTTGTCGACTAATAGCAATGTGTTTGTAGAAGATGAAGGATGTACCAATTGCCGTTGGAGCGATTGGTGGTTTTCAGGTGAGGAATGATGTCCACAACCACAAAATTAAATAATAAACTAGAGTAATGCTCACATGAAATGATGAAATGAATAATTCGTCAAATGTTATAACTTACCTCTAGAGTGTAGTGCTTGCAATAAATTATTTAACCAATTAAACGACCATAACTAGATGCAAGATCATGAACATTGAGAATTCTTAAACTTGTACAATATATTCTTGATTCAAAGGCAGTGCAAAAAAATGGAGTAGAGGTTTTAATGTTGTAGGTTAGTACTATATACTTGAGTCATGTACGTAGTGCAATTATGGAGCTCGAACTTAGAAAGGCACAAGTAACAAAAATCACAATATATTATTTAAGAAATTTACAAGTACATGTGATACATATTATACATTAATGGATAATTAATTGATCAATGGAGGTGATACCCCAACTATCAACCTCATCCATAATAGATAAGGATTGTCAATGCTTCGTACCCTAAAATCAAGTTGACGAGGGAGCATGCTATCTTGGCCAAATTTGAATTTATTGTGTATCTCACATTCACATGGTCAACTTCCATCATCAAAGTTGTTTGTTGTAAAGTGCCTCTAGGCTGTGATGTGGTATTGATTTGGCCCATTAAGTTGTTGTTGAGGTGGCACGATGAGATGTTTGTTGAGCTGCTACCAAAAGGTTCTATTGTTGGTGCTTTGAGGTTTTGGCATTGGTCTTGCATGGGAGGTTTGTTGCAATGAGGATTTGATGCTAGTCATGCCAAAAGATAACATGCGAGCACTAAAGAATGTTTGTTCCATGTTTTGATGTTGTAAGACTTGATAAGGGTTTGGCTCAGATTGGAAGTGTATGGATGCACAAATCAATAAGCATTGGTTGTGAAATCTTCTTGTGGTTAGCTTTGTCCATAGTAGATAAAGGTGATCACCACTTACCTAAAATGAGGTCAGTTAGGGAGCACGCTGATTTGGTCAAATTTGATCATTGGTGTGTATCCCACATTGACATGGTCAACATTAATCATTGAAGTTGTCTACTGTGTAAGTCCTCTACATTGTGATGTGATGCTGATCTGATCTATCAAGTTCCCCTTGAGGTGGTGTAATGAGATGTTTGTTGATCTTGTCCCAAAAGGAGGCGGTGTTGGTGTTACAAAGATTTTGTATTGGTCATGTGTGGGAGATCTATTGCAACAAGGATTTGGTGCTAATCGTAGGAGAAGATATTAACATGGTGGGCGTTGAAGAATGATTGTTGCATGTTTGTTGCATATTTTACCACTCTAAAACATAATAAGGTTTGGCTCAGATCAGAAGCACATGAATGCATTGATCAATTATATCCATGGCCAAAAGATTATTCTACGCACTAATCATCAACCGCTTTAGTTCAGGAATATTCAAAGATTAAAGAACACTACACTTTGAAGTGGGCCTAATACAATTAGGATGGCTTGTTGCTCAAACTTAATCAACTTTGTGTGTTGGCAGGACCAGCCTGCCTACTTTTTTGGGAAGCCCATTCTTCTTCCCACAGTGGACACTTGGACATCAATAAGATGTTGTAAGTTTAACACCTTTGGCCTTACTGATATTGTCCTTTCATGTAGAAGCAGGGAAATTACTACAATAGACAGCACACACTTTACAACCAATACAAGGCTTCCAATTGGAAGCTTGCATTGTATCAATCCTTGTTGGTAGCATCTAGACCTTGGGAGTCCACCTCAAATGATTTCATCAACAATTTACCTACTACGTACATAAACGAAGTATCACTGTATCTTTGTTATGTTCTACATATTTTCTAAGATGAGGGTCTTTGTTCCTAGTAACAAATTCATAGGTACTGCACATGCTACTAATCTTTTCTTTAAGCATGTATTGGGTCAGTTGGATTTCTGCTCACTATCATTATAGACCAAGACTCTAGATTCTTGAGTCACTTTTCATGGTGTTTGTGGAAGCTTTTAGGTTGTCAGTTGAGGTTGTCTACCTCATTCCACCCACAAACTTATTGTCAGATTCAGGCTGTCAACACAACCTTAGTTCACAATCTTTGAAGTTTCCATGTATCCTCAACATAGCTGACAATGGGATGACACTGCAGATTTTGCAACATGGTTACAATAGAGATACTCATGTATCCACAGGGCGCCCATTTTAAAGTTTGCTATGGCTTCCTACTGTTGGCATCCTTTGAGATTTCAATTGTTCTTTTAACCCTGGGTATTTCACATCAGTAAAAGGAGAAAGACAAGGTTTTGTCAGTAGTGGTAAACTTGGCAAAAGTACATGCTAGAGTACGTGACATACTCTGTCAAAGTCAAGACAAGTACAAGTATTTCATGATCAGTGTCGAGTACCTCCATAATTCCAAGTTGGTGACTGTGTTTGGCTGCAGTTGGACAAACAAAGAACAAGCAAAATCAGAGGGAAAATACTACATTTGACAACATTTACTTTACAACCAATCCAAGGCTTCCAATCGGAAGCTTGCATTGTCTCATTCCTTGTCGGTACCATCTAGACCTTGGGAATCCACCTCAATGGATTTCATCAACAATTTAACTACTACATACACAAACAAAGCATCACTGTATCTGTGTTATGGTCTACAGATATTCTAAGATGGGGGTCTTTATTCGTCATAACAAATCCATACGTACTGCACATGCTACTAATCTTTTTTGTAAACATGTAGGAAGTCAATTTGGTTGCCGCTCAGTATCATTTTAGACCAAGATTCTAGATTCTCGAGTCACTTTTCATGGTGCTTGTGGAAGCTTTTAGGTTGTCAGTGGAGGTTGTCTACCTCATTCCACCCACAAACTGATTGTCAGATTGAGGTTGTCAACACAATCTTTAAAATTTGCATGTATCGTCAACAAAACCGGCAATGGGATGACACTGCAGATTTCACATGTTTAAAATACTGTTACTCGTGTATCCAGAAGGCACTCATGTTTTTAACTTTGCTATGGCTTCCAACTGTTGGCACCCTTTGAGATTTCATTTGTTCTTTCAACCCCATGTATTTCACATCAATAAAAGGAGAAAGACAAGGTTTTCTCAGTGGTGGTGAACTTGGGCAAAAGTACATGCTGGAGTACATGACACACTCCTTCAGAGTCATGGGAAGTACAAGGTACTTCATGATCAGTGTCGAGTATCTCCACAATTCCAAGTTGGTGGCTGTGTTAGGTTGCAGTTGGGCAGACAAACGTTAAAGAACAAGCAAAATCAGAGGGAAAATACTACAATAAACAACATTTATTTGACAACCAATCCAAGGCTTCTAATCAGAAGCTTGCATTGTATCAATCCTTGTTGGTATAATCTAGATCTTGGGTATCCACCTCAATGGATTTCATTAACAATTTAGCTACTACATACACAAAGGAAGCATCACTGTATGTGTTATGGTCTATAGATTTTCTAAGTTGGGGGTGTTGATTCCTCATAACAAATCCATAGGTACTGCACATGCTACTAATCATTTCTTGAAGCATGTAGGCATTCAGTTTGGTTGGCACTCAGTATCATTTTGGACCAAGATTCTAGATTCTGGAGTCACTTTTCATGGTGTTTGTGGAAGCTTTAGGGTTGTCTGTTGAGTTTGTCTACCGCATTCCATCCACAAACTGATTGTATGATTGAGGTTGTCAACAGAACCTTAGTCCACAATCTTTGAAGTTTGCATGTATCATCTACAAAACTGGCAATGGGATGACACTGCAGATTTTGCAACATGGTTAAATTAGAGATACTCATGTATCCAAAAGGCACTAATGTTTTGAAGTTTGATATGGCTTCGAACTGTTGGCACCCTTGGAGATTTCAATTGTTCTTTCAACCCCAGGTATTTCGCATCAGGAAAAGAAGAAAAACAAGCCTTTCATCAGTGGTGGTGAACTTGGCAAAAGTACATGCTAGAGTACATGACATACTCCTTCAAAGTCAAGGCAAGTACAAGGTACTTAATGATCAGTGTCGAGTACCTCCACAATTCCAAGTTGGTGACTGTGTTTGGCTGCATTTGGATAAACAAATGTTAATGAACAAGCAAAATTAGAGGGAAAATACTACAATAGACAGCATTTACTTTACAACCAATTCGAGATTCCAATGGAAAGCTTGTATTGTATCAATCCTTGTCGGTACCATCTAGACCTCAGGAATCCACCTCAATGGGTTTCATCAACAATTTACCTACCCCACAAGGAAGCATCACTGTATGTGTTATGGTCTACAAATTTTCAAAGATGGGGGTCTTTATTCTTCATAACAATTCCATAGGTACTGCACATGCCACTAATCTAGACATTGGGAATCCACCCCAATGGATTTCATCAACAATTTAACTATTACATTCACAAAGGAAGCATCATTGTATGTGTTATGGTCTACAGATTTTCTAAGTTGGGGGTGTTTATTCCTCATAACAAATCCATAGGTACTGCGCATGCTACTATTTTTTCTTTAAGCATGTAGGAAGTCAGTTTGGTTGCTGCTCAGTATCATTTAAGACCAAGGTTATAGATTCTTGAGTCACTTTTCATGGTGTTTGTGGAAGCTTTTGGGTTTTCTGTTGAGTTTGTCTACCTCATTCCACCCACAAACTGATTGTATGATTGAGGTTGTCAACAAAACCTTAGTCCACAATCTTTGAAGTTTGCATGTATCATCAACAAAACCGGCAATGGGATGACACTGCTGTTGAGCATGGTTGTCATTGATGACAAGCCATTAATGACAAAGGAGTGACAGTGGTTGATGACATGGCTTGTATGATGACACAGTATTAATTCTGTGGTCATTTGTTGAAGAGGTCACGACTTGATGGGTCATGAAGCCCACACACTTGGTAGCTTGTTGATGATGATGTATGGTCCTTCTTGTGGTTACATGGCTATTGGGATGTTGATGGAGGTGGAGCCCATGGACATGCCTTGATATGTTGAAGAAGACCTTGAAGAAGTCCTTGGAACTCTCGTAGTTGGTGGTGTGGTCTTTGACGTCCTGTACAAATTGAAGAATTAAGGGTAATGGACCAAGTATTTGCAAATAAGCCCTCCAAGAGATGACGGTCCTCGTCAAGCCCTTTCCGTTGATATGTGGAGCGTCTTCTAACTCCTCACGGTTGAAGAGATTCGAATTTTTGAAGTTTAATGATTAAATTCAAAAATTAAAATGTAATTTGAAAATACGTTTTGAGAGGTCGGCTAATTGGACAACAAAATTTAAAATTTGTGTCCACATTTTTAGTATAAATATACCTCGAGTTTTTCATTTTATACACAACAAAGATGTATCCTTCTCTCTGAAATTTGGACTGTGTACTGAGGTAAAATTCGTGGAGCAACAGCACTGGATGGTTGGGCGAAGAAGTAACAACATCTCTCTCTCTAATTTTTTTCTGAGGCAGAATTACAGACTGTCTGAGGAGCAGCAGCAGCAACAATTCGTGGTTTAAAGGAGTGTACTGAGGCAGCCACAGTACACAAAAGCAGCAACAGTCTTTTGGCACATCTTTCTATCTGAAAAACAAGTGAAGTATAATGTTTCTTTCAGCGAAGTACAGAAGCAAGCTTGTTATGGTTTAAGGGTTCCTTTTGTGACTGATCTGGGATACGATTTTAGTCTTCTTTTTACTGGACATTGCACTGATTTTTGGCCTCCCTTTTGACTATACTTGGACTGATTTTAAGAACAGAATTTTGGCTTGTTTTGGACAGTTCCTTGCACTGATTTTAGTAGCCACAGGTACATTAAGTATGATCTTGTTAAGGCAAATGTAAGATCAATCTGAGGAGACACTTGAAGGCCTAAAATGATGCCATGGCAAGCATGAGGAAGGAAATCGCAGGAATGTTTTAAGATCATCTATGGTTGAGAATTCTGGTTGCAATATGTCATAGAGCACACTTGAAGAGACGGAGCTTTGGCAAAGTGACATCTACAGGATTGTAAATGCTGAAGAATTGTTGCAAGTGCATAAGACATAGCCTTGTACCTTTTGAGTTCAGATGCTGACAGTCTATGAATTGACAAGTGATGATTAAGTTGAGAAGATCAGCAGTTGACTGATTGAGCAGTATTGATTTAGACACAGGGACTTGTATGATAGTTGACATGACATGACTGATGATCAGCTGACTTGACAGTATATTAGAAGCAGACATTTTGATGACTGAGCATGCTTTCTTAAGCTGACTTACATGACAATGACAAGTTGAATTGACATGATAGTGACAGCAGTGGACAAGTTGTTTGAGCAGTAGTTGATTGATAGTGGATTGAGTTGATGACAGGACAATGATTACATGTGCCATAAAAGTGATGAGGATGTGAAGGCAAGCTGGGTCTTGCATCTCTTCTTAGTTGGAGCTAAGAAAACCAGGCTGGGCCCTATTGTTAGAGTTGGTGCTTTTTAGTCAGTTAGTGCTGGTGTAATCACGAAGATTGAAGTCTTCCATTGAACATCATTATAAATAAAGTTTACTATACTTGTTTGGTGATGTGTCTTTTGTTATGATATATGTTGATGACATGCTTATGTGGATACATGACAATGATAACTTGTGTCATGACAGTGATGAGTATGTGAAAGAAAGCTGGGTCTTGCATCTCTTCTTAGTTGGAGCTAAGAAAACCAGGCTGGGCCTTGTTGTTAAAGTTGGTGCTCTTCAGTCAGTTGGTGCTGATGTAATCGCGAAGATTGAAGTCTTCCATTGAACATCATTATAAATAAAGTTTACTATACTTGTTTGGTGATGTGTCTCTTGTTATGGTATTTGTAGATGACATGCTTATGTGGATATATGACATTAGTTAATTAGCTTATGAATGATTATGTATTAAGTTGTGTAATGCTAATGTTAAACTCTGCTTAACATTGTTTCGAAGTGAAAATTGTTGAAGTTGCTAGCACACTGATTCACCCCCCCTTTTAGTGTGTCATTGTGTCCAACCACTGCAACATGGTTAAATTAGAGATACTCATGTATCCCCAAGGCACTTATGTTTTGAAGTTTGCTATGGCTTCCAATTGTTGGCACCCTTTGAGATTTCATGTATCATCAACAAAATCGACAATGGGATGGCAAAAAAGATTTTGCAACATGGTTAAATTAGAGATACTCATGTATCCACAAGGCACTCATGTTTTGAAGTTTGCTATGACTTCTAACTGTTGGCACCCTTTGAGCTTTCAATTGTTTTTTCAACCCTAGGTATTTCACATCAGCAAAAGAAAGTCAAGGCTTTGTCATTGGTGGTGAACTTGGCAAAAGTTCATGCTTAGATTACATGACTTACTCCTTCAAAGTCAAGACAAGTACAAGGTAATTCATGATTAGTGTTGAGTAGCTCCACAATTCCAAGTTGGTGACTTTGTTTGGTTGCATTTGGACAAACAAATGTTAACAGTGAAAGTGCAAGCAAAATCAGAGGGAAAAAACTACAATAGATGACATTTACTTTACAACCAATCCAAGCTTAGAATTGAAAGCTTGCATTGTATCAATCCTTGTCGGTACCATCTAGACCTTGGGAATCCACCTCAATGGATTTCATCAACAGTTTACCTACCACATACATAAAGGAAGCATCACTGTATTTGTGTTATGGTCTACAGATTTTCTAAAATGGGGGTCTTTATTCCTCGTAACTAATCCATAGGTACTACACATGCTACTAATCTTTTCTTTAAACATGTAGGAAGTCAGTTTGGTTGCTGCTCATTATCATTTTAGGCCAAGATTCTAGATTTTTAAGTCACTTTTCATGTTGTTTGTGGAAGCTTTCGGGTTGTCTGTTGAGGTTGTCTACCTCATTCCACACACAAATTGATTGTCAGATTGAGGTTGTCAACAGAACCTTAGTCCGCAATCTTTAGAGTTTGCATGTATCATCAACAAAACCGAGAATGGGATGACTTTGCAGATTTGGCAACATGGTTAATGTTGTCACATATATAGTAGCTGGGCTACTTTTGTTCCTGAGCAATAATGAGTAGTTCTTTGAGCCAGTCCTCTACTATGGGATCAACAGATAATGAGCCAACAATTGATGATCTCTCACCTTCAGCGAATCTAGAATGACTAGATTGAGCAGTTCTATGCCATGATTGAGCCTCATGACCCCAGATTCGATGGCTGAGTTAGCCATTCTCATGACCCAGAGCAAAGATTGATATAGTGCCTATGTTTAGTAGCAACAATTGTCCCAGGGATTTCTAGACTTGATTTCAGATCTAGTGCAGGTATATGACCCAGCTGATATTATGGTTTGTGCTTACGGATTTTGATGTTGCTCTGTTACCTATTTTAGCAGTGAGACTCAGTTGATGTTGATTATACGTTGGCAATATTTTGTCTTGGTTTACTTGAAATCTAAAATATAAATGATCCAGTGGTTTTAACTAGGAAATTCCTTTGTATACTCATTGACCTTGTTCTACTCCTAGTATGGATTTAGTTGTTTCCCCTCTGGGACATAGCTTGCTAGTTTTGGCACCACTTCCATTGTCTCCATCCATCCGTTGCTTTCCCATTTTCATTGACTATCCTTGACTTGTAATTTGACTAGTGACATCTGGCATTTCCTCCACCTTCACCTCTATATTGGAATAACTCTCCATGTATAAAACTGTGTCTCTATGTTGGTTTATGTGATTTTTGTCATAGGGAATGTTTACCTCTAGGTCTTGAACACAAGTAGTCCTACCAAAGAAAGTGTCTTTAGACACTAAGGCATTAGAGCTTAAAGTTATTCTAAATGGATGCCCTGCCAGCAAAATAAAAGTGACTTTAGACACTATTGGAAATGAAAAATAAAACTAGTCAAGTGGCCAAGAGATGAGCACTCATCCATTGTATGGTGTAAGGCTCATGTATACCCACAGGGTATCAGGGAGGCAAGCCCTTGAAGGTTGAGCCTTAGTCATTCCCTGGAAGCCCAAAAGGCTTTCTAGGGCACCTGCTCTTGGAGGCTGGCAAGTTATCAATGAAAAATAAAGTTGATGGATAGAGGAAGAGCACTCATTCCTTGTATAATGTACAACTCATTTGCCCCCACAAGGCAACAGGGAGAGACTGGCCCAAGAAGGTCATGCCCTTGTCATTATCTGGAGGCCAAGAAGGCTAGCAGGGCACGTGCCTTTAGAGGTCAACAAGTGAAATAAATGCTGAGCAAATAAAGTATTAAAAATGTTGCTTGTCTAAAGTCTAGTGGAGCTTTCTCATCATTCCACCCATTTGTGAGACATCGTCGTGCCCTATTGTTCACCTAGTCCAACTTATGTGTTGTGTGGGTCCCCTTTTCCTTTAGCCCAGATGCTTACAATGTTGAGTTATCAAGTCATCCCTTGGCCTTACCTGTTGTTTATGATCCCGTCGCCCTTGACTAGCAAAAGGGCTAAATATATAAACGAGTATACACTGGAGGTTCTTGTTTTGAAGCAACTAATCATATTGATTTGGATTATTATATATGTATTTTGCTTATTCTTGCCAACAAAATCTAATCATAGTTGAGTGTCACTGCTAGCATAGATAATTGAGCATGCATGTCCATTAGTATTTTAGAGGTTAGCACTTGGGTCATCATTTGATCAGTGTTGACTTCGCCAACCCAGTGTTGGCCAGGCCATGAGTAGGATCCGGGATGAGTTATAGACCGATGGTTATTTATGGTCTACAGGTGTCCATTAGACATATTCATGTTTCATATGGTGAGTTGTTGTGATGGTTTGTACTATTTCTATGATTATCCACATTTACAGGCTTTATTATTATTATTATTGTTCTGACATTGGATAGGGCCTTTGATGTACATTTCTGATGGACTTATGGTGTATGAGTACCCATTCCTAGTTGATTTGGACAATGAGTCCATTGGTGCAGCTAGTTTTCAGTTTTAGGTGGGCACATGATAGATATGGGTCCTTTGGGCTTTTATAGCAGATCTGCCCTGGGGAAAATGAAAATAAAACACTTTGCAGTTACTGTGGAGATCTCTTGGAACGTTGGAGTGGATTTGTGGGGTGTAGCTTGGTATTTGTACCATATACTTGGGGTGCCAGGCACATTTGTGCAGTTACTTTTTTGCGTAGACTCTTCTCGGGTGAGATATTGGGTGTTTTATGTTCCCAAGTCAACATTTTAATAATTAAAAATGGCTAATGAGGAAATCGATTTGGGTAATTGAGGCAAAGGATTGGCATGGAATTGGTCTGAGGCATAGTTTATGGGTTACATTCATCATCTGACATCAACTTCACTTCACTTGGGGTCCACACATCCTTGGTTTATGCATTTTGAGGGAGATTCCCTAGTGATTTCATCACTCCTTTATATTATTTGCCACCACAAATTGTTATTGTGCCATGGGGCCATGCTAGTGAAGGATAACATAACCTCCTACCCCACCATGTGCTACTTTGCGGTCATTAGTCATATTTTATGTGGTGCGCCCCTCATCGGGCATTTCTAGTGATGTGCCTCCTTATAATATTGAGTTGATCCGTGTGAGATGTATTCGGCTAATCTTAGCCGTAGATTATGATGGTTTTATCTTATGATCTTGACCCTTGATATTTTTGATATTTTTGGATCTAGGTATTATGTACTTGAGAGATCTATATATTGAGATGCTCTTTCATTTGTAAAAGGGGACTTTTAGCTCTCAAACTCTGGTATTAATAAAATATTTTGCAGAAATTCTTGGATGCTTTGTCGAATGTCTTGTATGGAGATTGGAAAGTCTTGTTCTCTCTAGCATTCTTGTGGATCTATGCATCTCTAATATTTTTGCAGGTTTCCATCCATTTGGTGAAGGAAGCATTTGTGTAGGGGCGATATTGTGACTGAGCTCTATATTGTCTTCTCAAATCATCTTGGATCCAGGGAGTATCTTTATTGTGTCTTACGACCATCTTGATGTTCTTTGATTCATCTTTCTTCGTCATTTCACCCATCCTTTTTGTAAATCGATTCTCATAGCATATCTCTTTTGCAGGAGGAGGGAGTGCTTGGCATCTGAGAGGAGGTAGCGAATTCACTGAGAGAGGCATAGAAAACGCTCGTAATTGATCGGAAAGGCAAGATCATCGTCATACAAGGTTGGTAGGCAGTATTTCCAGCTATGTCTGCATATATTTTATTTTTTCGGGCTTTGATCTAATTGTCACAACCAAACCACTTTTCTTAAAACCCTAGTTTCACAGATCTGATAGATCTGGTGAGTTTTTGATGACGACCATCAGAAGCCACTTAGAGATTTATGAATAAACCCTAGATCTCAAGTTTCTCGAAAATCGGACTCCATCTGCCTTGGGATCTAGCACTAGTCACTCTAGGTGGGGGCGCCCTTCTTGGGTGGGTAGTCGTTTCTTCAAATCTGCTAGATGGGTATGCTTGGACCTGCCTCAAAATCATAGATCCAATCTTGAAGCACCCCGATCTAGTCATCTCATGCCACGATCTACTCTTTTGGGTCCACTTTGTCCACTTATGCTAAAACCCTAGGTGGGTCCCTTTAGGGTTTTCATTCATTTGGCTAGATCTTACTAGATCTACTCCTTTAAACTATTTGTGGTACAATTTCAATAAAGTTGGGTTATTTCCTACCTTTACTAAGCCTCCCCAACTTGGCCCAAACTTCTATACCACACTTATCCAAAGATCTAGTTTTGTCCACTCATTATCCCTCCTCTTTCTTCTATTGCGAAACCCTAGGAGTGTTTTGGCTAGGTGCGTTAGCCTTCTTAGGCTAGTAGTGCCTCTCCCTTTGTTCATTCTCCGGTTTGATCTAAAGCGACAAGATCCTATTCGGTGTGACAACTACCCTTTACCCGCAGTGGATGATGCCCTTGCGGTGTCACCAATTAGCTACCTCACCTTTACCATCCTGGATAGGATATCTCAAGTGGGTAGCTACACTTTGTGTGATAACAATTAAAAGAGATACCCATGTATCCGCTAGTCTCTTAGCTTTTGAAGTTTGCTATAGCTTCCAACTGTTGGAACCCTTTGTGATTTCAATCCCAGGTATTTCATATCAGTAAAAAGAGAAAGACAAGACTGTCATTAGTGGTGAACTTTGCAAAAGTACATACTAGAGAACATGACACTTCTTCAAAGTCAGAGCAAGTACAAGTCTCTCCATGATCAGTGTCGAGTACCTCCACAATTCCAAGTTGGTGACTTTGTTTGGCTGCAGTTGGACAAACAAATGTTAAAGAACAAGCAAAATGAGGGAAAATACTACAATAACCATCACTTTACAACCAATCCAAGGCTATCGATCAGAAGCTTGCATTCTATCAATCCTTGTTGGTACTGTTGATCACCTAACCAATTAGGTGGGAAACCATGTACCATGCTTGTGTACCATGTGACTTGAAAATGAGAAAGAAGTACCTAATAAAGTTTTTTCAAGCAAGACAACTCTTCTTATCTTTTCTCCATGAAGTCTCTGCACCCATGCGAGGGATTTTGTAATGATATATCAACATGAAGGCCTAATTTTTGTAAAACTTGGTTACCTAGGACTTTTTCATTAGGGAAGTCCTTTCATCGAGTGTTGTTTTCCTTGGATAATTAAAATTCCTTTTAAGTGGTTTTAATTATTTGAGTTTTTCAATAAAAATATCTCTGAAGTGGTGAAAGACGTTCTAATGATAAAGTCCATGGGGTGACTAAGGCCCAGGAATGTTCTATGTAACCATGCTAGACACTATCCAGAGTCTTGCGGAATTTCATTAGGTTTTACCTAGGATTTTTTAATTTTTGGTGATTAAAAATTGTCCCTCGACATAAAAATTTTGTAATGTAAAGAGGGTTATGTGGCACCTAATGCCCATAAATAGAGGTATGTGTACTCAAAATCAATCGCATGAGTACCCCTACATCCTTGGGCAAAGTTTGAAGTCATTCAGACAAGTCTTGCTAAGGTTTTGGACACATTTGTCAAAGTCAGTCATGGAAATCAGGAAAATTGGCAAATAATTAGCAAGCCAAATTTTGGAAAAGTGCCTAAAGTCACTTAGAAGGTGAAAAATTTGTTTTCTAATATCATGATATGTTCCTAAGGTGACATTAGAGACAAAAAGGCCCCCCCATGCAAGTGTTTGGGAAAAATGAAGATGTCACCCTAGGGGGGGCGCCTTCCCTCTTCATGGAAATTGAGATAATTAAAAATAAGCCAAAGTAAGGGGTCCCACTTTGGTGGTCCCCCCTTTTGGTCCTAGAATGAAGATTACAAATATTAGAGGCGGGTTTCCCCCCATTTCTATTTGATTTCTCACACTATGAGGTGCCCCCAAGAGAAGTGGTACCCCTCTTTGAGCTCCCACTTTCTCATTTTGACAAGTGGCTTGCATGCACTTGGGCTCTCTCCTTACTCATTTACTATTTAAGGAGGCTTCCCCTCCTCATTTGGGTTACACAATCTTGGCTCCTCTTGCTTACTCTCTTCTTGCTTTCTTTCATTCTCTCCCATTTTTGGGCCATTTGGATTTGTTAATCAAAATATTTTGAGGAATCTTGTGTCCTTTGTGATCTTGGGTGATTTGCATCCATGCTTAAGTAGCTACTCAAGTTTGAGAGGCCAAGGAAGCAAATTTTTTTGCTTTGGTAAGGTTTATGGTAATTTCTTACCATAGATTTTGTGAGTTTTTGTTCTTGTGGTGAAGAATTTCATACGTTTCTTGGTTGAAGTTTATGATTTCTTTGCTCATTATATGAATCTCACCCTCTTTTAGTTGTGTAGCAAATATCTTATAAGTTGCAGGTGATTCAGATTGAAGAGTGGGATTCCTTGGTTGGATGCCCCATTTTTCAAATTCTGAAGAGCGAAGGGCATAATTTCTCCTCGCTCAAAACAAATTTCTAAATATTGTTTTTTATGATTTGATGAATGTTTTAGAGCTGATTTAATCTTAATTGAAGTTATTTACTTGGTAATTTTGTAGATATTTTTCTCCAACATTATAACTTCCCCGAAGTGATTTTGGGCATATTCTACATTTTTCTGTTTGCTGGTTTTTAGCAGGTTGGTGATAAAACAAGGAGAAACTTTGCTGAATTTCAGTTTTAGAAGGGTGCAAAGGCTGCCACAAAGAAAGGGTTTCAAGGCCATCACCAAGAAAGAGCGAAAATAATATTTTCCTAACTCTTTGCCTTCTTTCTTTTACATTGAAATATTAGTCGTTATAACAAGTCCAAGAGAGTCCCGTGGACTTAGTTTTTCTATTGCATTTCAAGTTATATTTAAGTTTCCTTTGTTTGCCATCCATTTCTTGTAACGGAAGTTGGGTTCGCCCACCCTTGCCTAAGCAATTGTTGATTGGCTTGGGGTTAGTTTAGCTAGTTTTTCTCTTTTTTCAAATTTTTATTTTCCCACACTGTGCAAGTGATTCGGCTTTGCCATCCTTGCAAAATCGTGCCGGCTTGTATTGTATTTAATTGTATTTTCGTTTTGGCCACACCTTGCAAGTGATTTGGTTTTGCCATCCTTGCAAAACCGTGCTGCCTTGTATTAGTCATAATTGTTAATTCTTCGTTTCGTTTAGAGTAAAATCAACCTCGCCCCAGTCTTCGTCCTGTATTCACTCCCCTTGTCGGTTGGTCCGATCCTGGGTGACAAGAAAGGGAGAAGATTTGAGTTGGCTAGATTAATAGGGACTTTAGCTACTTATTGCAATATTGAGAAAATAAGGACTTGTTGTGGAGCTAGAGGGATAGAGGTTGTTGGGAGCCTCGTGGCACTTAGTGTCCTCTTGTTGAGCACCCTGCTTCTCCTTGGGATTGACTTGTGGAGCTAGGAGGGGGCCTTGTGCTCTCTTGTTGAGCACCCAATAGTTTCTCTCAATTGAGGGACAAGGGTTAGAGGTAGACACATGGTTAGTTTAACATTTCTTATACAAACGTTAATCCCCTAAATTGAAGAAAGACCATAAAATGAACTAAAATTTACAGGACCACTTGCAAAATATCACAATCTTTTATTTTATTTACTTTCATAGTCATCTTGTACTTTGTTTAAACTCTTGCAAGCACATTTCATGCGTATTAGTCCATTTACTTAAAAGTATGTTGCATATGTTAAATACTGTTACTTGATTATTGTGGTGAATGAATGGTTTAGTGTAATTCATATATATTTTGGCAATCGTATTGTATCCTTCAACAAGTTTGTGACTTCATAACCTGAACTAAGCAGGCACTGGTTTAGTCAAAGTTGATTATCTTTCTTGCAATTTAATTTGGTTCATGCACAAAGAAGGGTTTGCTTGTCGTTATATTATTGCACACTTGCATGTTTGCTTGCCATTTAACTAATGAAACATTAATAATTTGCAGCTCCTAATAAAACTCTTTCAAGAAACTTACTAAGTAGGGAATACCCCCCTTGACATTT
The DNA here is from genome assembly GCA_001517045.1 of Pseudotsuga menziesii. Classification (NCBI taxonomy): domain Eukaryota; kingdom Viridiplantae; phylum Streptophyta; class Pinopsida; order Pinales; family Pinaceae; genus Pseudotsuga; species Pseudotsuga menziesii. Next base: position 64,721 of record LPNX010645151.1, read on the forward strand.
TGGGAGTTAGGATCTAAACAGAGGAGTTAGGAATCAAGGTGACATTTGGGTTCTAAATGTTGAATTTAAGCATTAGCATGAATACTTAAAAATTTGTAGATTAAGTTTAAACAAATGACGAGTGCAGTAAAATAACATTCATCACATCAACACAATGGACACAAGGGTTTTTCACTGGGGAAACTTTTAAAGGACAAAACCCCAAAAAAGCATTAGTAACTCATCTCGTAAATGAGATGACTAGAAATTCTTCAAAAAAATTCCAAGAACCCCGGTAGGGTTAACCACAATACCAAAAGATCAATTTTCCAAGTTACAAAAGATGCCCAATTAGGGCTTCTTCAGAAAATCAAACTTTTCTCTCTGTTGCCCAATAATGATAGGCTTCCCAAAATTCTCAGATCTGCCCTCTATCAGCCTGGATTACTGACTGTTTGCCCGACTGTACTTTAGTGCTTCCCAACCAGCTGCTCGTTCATCTTTTCTTCCATGCCTTGACTGTCTTTTCCTTCTACTCGACTGCCTTGTTGACCGGATCTGTTCTGGTTGGTTGTTCCGCTGCTCTGTGTGACAGCTCCACTGTCGCTTGAGGCTAATAGCCCTGGCCCAAAGGCCTTACACAGGCCCAACAACCCTATGGGCTGCTGCAGAACTCTCATGGGTTTGCCCACGGTTGCCCGGAGGGTCTGTTGGGTTACGACAACCCTCACGGGCTGGCCCTTTGGCTGCCCAAGGGTTGGCTGTGGGCCAAACCCTCACGGGTATGCTTGTAGCAGGCTGCCCGAGGGTGTCGAGAGGGCAGTGCCCTCTAGTGGCTTGCCTGTGGTGAAGAGAAAGAGGGTTAAACCCTCAATGTTGCCCACAGATGAAAAATCAGGCAGCCCAAGAAGAAAGGTGAGGCTGCCCGTGGAGGTAGTAGATCTGCCCCGAAGAGAAAGTGGCTGCCCGGATCTGTTATGCTGCTAAAGAGAAGGGTTTGCTGAACAATCCTTAAGACAAAAAAAAAGAAACCCTAGCTTAGGGTTTGTCTTCAGTGGAGGATGATGATGCCCTAGCTAGACTTATCCATGCTATGGCACAATCACGAACTTTTCTTCAACCTGTGAGATCTTCAGAATAGAAGTTGTACTTGTGAGAGAAAGTGTGTGTGTAATAATGAATTGGCTTGATCTTCTTTTATATCCTTGAGTCACCTGTAAGTGGACCAAACTTAGAAAGAACAAAATAATATTATTTTATTCTTTTCTAATTTTCACTTTTACCTTTAGCCTCCAAAAGGTCCTTTATGTATTTTTGACCTTTACCAAAAGTCCTTATGTATTTTTTCTTTTACCTATGGTCCTTTTTCTTGTGGTCCAGAAGTCCTTATGTATTTTTGACTTTTTCTTTTAGCCTTTTTCCAAGTACCCATGTGGTCATTACTTGTGGTCTTTCAATTCCATTCAAAGCACATCATCATAAACCAAGAGAGTTACTAATGCTTTTATCTCACACTCTGTGTGACACCAAGATCAGGTACTAGGGTATCTTAACCAAGGGTAGCTAAGCCNATTAATCAGGGGTTAGAGTGTCACACATGCCTAGACCAAGTCTAGGGCTTATATTGCCTTCCTTGTAACAGACTAGGTACCTCAGCCATAGGTTGCATAATTTGACCCTAGGTTAAATACTTGGTAACAGACCAAGCGCTTCCATTCTCCAAGAGAATGGCTACTCAGAACTAAGCTGAGTCTACCAGTACTAGACTGGTCCACATCGTGGTCCTAGACCAGATGTCTACCATTCAACAGAATGGTCACTCAACGTTGGGTTGAGTCTACCCAGGGCAGAGCTGGCTCCATATCATGGTTAAGGACCAGATATCTACCATTCAACAGAATGGTCACTCAACACTGGGTCGAGTCCACACCGTGGTCCCGGACCAGGTGTCCCCATTCTCCTAAGAGAATGGATCTTGATGCTGCTCAGAAAAATCAACACTAAACTCATAGTTGCCCTCAAGAACACACCAAACGGTTGGGAGACTTGTCTGTGGTGAGGTGTGTTGTAGGTGGCAACAGGTACCATCTAGACCTTGGGAATCCACTTCAATGGATATCATCAACAATTTACATGCTACATACACAAAGGAAGCATCACTGTATATGTGTTATTCCTCGTAACAAATCCCTAGGTACTGCACATGCTATTGATGTTTTCTGTAAGCATATAGGAAGTCAGTTTGGTTGCCACTCGGTATCTTTTTACACCAAGATTCTAGATTCTCAAGTCACTTTTCAGGGTATTTGTGGAAGCTTTTGGGTTGTCAGTTGAGGTTGTCTACTTCATTCCAACCACAAACTGATTGTCAGATTGAAGCTGTCTACTTCATTCCACCCACAAACTGATTCTCAGATTGAGGTTGTCAACAGAACCTTTGTCCACAATCTTTGAAGTTTGCATGTATCATCAATAAAACTGGAATGGGATGACAATGTAGATTTCACAACATGGTTAAAATAGAAATACTCATGTATCCACAAGGCACTCAGCTTTTGAAGTTTTCTATGCCTTCCAACTGTTGGCAGCCTTTGAGATTTCAATGGTTCTTTCAATCCCAGGTATTTCACATCAGCAAAAGGAGAAAGACAAGGCTTTGTCACTGGTGGTGAGCTTGGCGAAAGTACATGCTAGAGTACATGACACACTCCTTCAAACTTTCAAAGTCAAGGCAAGTACTAGTTACTAGTCACTCCATGACCAGTGTTGAGAACCTCCACATTTCCAAGTTGGTGATTGTGTTTGGCTCCAGTTGGACAAACAAATATTAAAGAACAAGCAAAATCAGAGGCTCAAACTAATTCGGTATGAGTGTTATACCATTCTATTGTTTGTGGATCCTAATGCTTTCCACTGGATCTCTTGCTGTAGCTTGGTATACATAATGTTGTAAATGTCAGCCAACTCAATCTCTATGAGCTATCTCACTTGGATGAGGTTCCAGTGACTCATCTGGAGGCCACAATTCCAGATTGTTAGCATCCTTGGACTGAGGACACTTTGCTTGCTGACCAACACTGACACAGCTTGTCGAAGGCAAACAATTACTAGCTAGCAAAAAAAGGCACTTTACCAATGCAGGCTAAGTGGCTATTACAATACGCTTTTGAGAAGAATTTTGCTTACCTACAACAGAAATTGGGTAAGCATGGAGGAAATCGTGAGACTCGGTAGATGACAAGTGGCACTGCATATTGTTGTATGTTACTAGCCAAAAGCACCCGCTTAAGCACTGCACAAAACCCTTCATAAGATGCACCAAAGGCACATGGGGTCATATCTCATTCCCACTACTTCTACCTCTTTGCTCTTCCATGCTGGCACATGCCAAACCCCATGTGCTGGTAATACTATCTTAGGGTTTGGGGCAGGAGCTGTGTTGGTGAGGGGAGGGAGTCTCCTCATTGTGAAACTTGGTAGGTGACAAGCGCCATTGCATCATAATTGTGCATTACCAGCCATAAGCAGCTGCTGTAGCAGTCCACAAAACCCTCCATGCAATGTGCCAAAGGCACATGGTCTCATATCGCAGCCCCACCACTGCTACCTCCATGCTCTTCCATGCTGGCAGCATGCATTGTCAAACCCTGCATGCTAGTGATACCCTCTTAGAGTTTAGGGCGGGCTGTGTGGGTGAGGAGGCAGGCGCCCTACTCTTCCCTCTCGCTTACTCAGCCTTCACATGATAGTAGAGGAGTCCATTTCTTCTTTAAATGCATTGACATTGGATTTCTTGAATGACTTTAGAAAATCTTTACTAATTTCTAGCTTTAACAAAAAATTGAACAGCAAGGGCCTTCGTATTTTTGGGAAAATTTGAGTCCCAATATGTCTTCCTCTCCTTGCAAAGTAATAATTTTTGAAAAATCAGGGGCCTAGATTAACATCTTGGTTCGCTTGCATATTTCATTTATCCTTTTCTTTCTTTCACATTTTACCTTTTGTTTTCCCATTTCTTTTTTCTCTTATTTTAAAGTTTAAAGTTTTAAACATTTCATTTAACCCCCTTTTTTGTTTTTCTGTTTATTGGTGTGTGGAATGCTGTCTTGAATTTTGATATACTTTCCCCCATTTTTTGCCCTTTATTCTACTTTAAAGTTTTACCTAGTATCTTTCTTTTCTCTGCTTACCCAAAAGAATAGGACTAAAGAAGTGGCTTCGATATATAAGTAGGTTGCACCTCCCTTCCCCAAAATTGCTCATATCCGAAATTAGCTTTGATTCCGCTTGTGGTCAAAATAACCACTTTGGGCCATGAGGCCATCTTCAAAGGCACTCACCAATATATTTCTTTGGAAATAAGTCCCCAGGAATCTCCCAGGCACCTTCCACTGTTTCAGCGATGGTTCCCTAAGCCTCAAACTAATGAGTGCGAACCTGTTTAGCCAACTGATAACAATCCACCTGTTTCTGGATGGGGCCATCTCCCAGATGATCACGACTAGCATCTTCCTTCTGCTACAATGGTCGCTTCTTAGTGCTATCTAATTGAACTCTTGCCCTTTGGCCTTTGATGTTCTATTTCTTTGTTTTTTAGACAGTTTGTTGAGTGACAATAGGACTGGGTATTTTGGCCTAAGCTAGCCCTTGTATATTTTGCTTTTTGCATCATGCTTGTAGAGGCTGCATGTGCAGCCAACCATTTGTTTTAAAGCTTTGTACAAACTTTAAGTCATAGGAAAGCTTAGATTAAAAAATATTTTGTTTACATATTGTCAACATAATTGGCCTCTAATTAGTTCACCGTGTGGAATAAGCCTAGCAACTACTTGGGAGATGAAATTCCAAATGGTGCTTGAGAAAATTTGATACAAGTGACAATTATTGCCCCAGCTTCCAATGTTTCTAGCTGCTTATATGAATAGAATGAAGGGAGCGGAGCATATTCTGTTTAAATATTAAAGTTTAAACTAAGACTATTATTACTTGTTAAATATTTGGGAAATGTACAGGTATAATTTCATGATATATTACCCCAATCTTTGCCTCTTTTGTGGCACGTTAGAGGTGCTGGAGTTTGTTTTAAAAGTTGTCTTTTTCCACATTCCCTACTTATCCGCTGCAAGATGGCAGTGTCATAATGATGTGTCCTCTTGCATTTGGATTTTAACTAAGATTTTATACTCAACTGACATTTGAAAAGGGTTAATAATTTACATCTTGTGGTCATTCGTGATATCAATGTAGGCATCCTAATATTAGCAGTCAAAATGGTGCAATATGCTTGGATATTCTAAAAGATCAATGGAGCCCAGCACTCACATTGAAGACAGCCTTACTTTCTTTGCAAGCCTTGCTTTCAGCACCAGAACCGGATGATCCCCAGGATGCTGTGGTAGCACAACAGGTGGTGTTAAATTACATTCACATCATTTTAGTTGTCATTGCGCCTTTTTGCTCTTTACATTTTTCTTGGGTTGTTGATATATGGATGCTATTCCTTTGTTGAATGTTTGTTTTCTTCCACTGCAGTTTCATAGAGACTATGCGACATATGCAAGCACTGCACGTTATTGGACTGAAGCTTTTGCAAAGGGGGCAAATCTTGGAATGGAAGAGAAGGTAAGATCCTGCCATATCTGCCACCCATTCATCCTGTCTGAAACTTGCAAAATATGATATTGTCTTCTCTTGGAAGAAAGAGAGGGCAAGAGCCTACTATATCTATCACTAACTCTTCCTTTGTAAGAGGTTCCTGCTCGTGTTCAAATGATACTTTTTTTAGACATGCAGCTTTTACTCTATATGTACAACTGATTTGTAACATCAAAACAAAACATTAGTAATTCATGTATGCAATACTAGACTGGCTTTGTGTTTAGATTTTATGTTGGAGCAGAACTTAATTTTTTCCTCGTCAGGGATTTAAGCTGAAAACTAATTTTGGTTGTTAGGGTTCCTGTTTGGATTAGTGATGATCATGCACACCTAGGATTAGTCCCCTGTGGGCCCATGGCTTGTGAGTGAGGTCAGGGCTTCAATAACCTCAGTTGATGCCTGAGGTTTGGTCTTTTCGACTGGTTTACTTCCTTGAGTTGCAGCAACTAGGCGCTGCTGGGGCTGCAATGGCCCTGCATTCTGCGGCTACTTGACCACAATGATCCAACCACCATTATTAGCATATAGTGCTCGAGAAGTAGGTTGAGGTTGTTTGCACCTCAACATTTTTCAGATAAAGGGGACAATCTCTTATCTGTTCGTCTGGTCTCAGCACAATAGCAAGAGGTTTCTGGCACATAAGCAAGTATTCCAAAGGTAATATATTAAATAGTTTGGCGACGATTTTTAGCCCCATCCTTGATTTCATTACTTCCTTCAGAACTTGGGAGAAAACGCCAATCAAAATTCTCCTATCAGGACTGTGTTTGAAAGGTTGGTGTGGCTCATGACAAAAAATACTTGGCAATAGGCTAGGCAAACTATTATAGAAAAGGCAAAACTGCAGTGGGAGGTTTGGAAACTTGAGTCAACATGACAGTGCAACTCTGTTGTTTTATTGGTTGAAAAATCATTAACCCACTAGGATAACACACCTCAAGGGTGTCTAGACAGATCTATGGTCCATGACTTTACCACTTGATTGCAATGAATCAGGGTTTTGGAATTAGAAACAAAGAAACCTTAGGTCAGGTTTTGAATGGAATGCATTTGCCATCCTTTTGGCCCTTATAACATGTACGCCACTGCTAAGTGAGGGATGCTATTGTAGCCTAATGCGGAGTATAATTTTTAGCATACACTGATTAGCAAGTAATTATTTTCTTTGTAGTTTTCAAGGAGCTCCTTCTAACATGTACGCCACTGCTAAGTGAGGGATGCTCTTGTAGCTTAATGCGGAGTATAATTTTTAGCATACACTGATTAGCAAGTAATTATTTTCTTTGTAGTTTTCAAGGAGCTTGTTCAAGTGCTCGGGGGTTCTCTTTGTTGGTTTTCAGCTTCATATATACATGTACTAGAAAATTTATTTTTCATATTGTTCTGTCAAAGAATGGGATTATAAATGTTGGTACTATAGGAAATTGATTGCAAGGCAGACATTATTTTCTGTCCATAATATTTTTGTTATGGAGCTCAAGCATCCCCCATCAAATATTGCAAAGGAGATTTTACAAACATATATGTACTCTAGATCCAACAGAGTACTTCCCAGTTTCTTTAAACTCATCACATGTTTGATTTTTCACACAACCTCTGTATTAGCGTTATCATCTCTTTAAGACGAAATAGAACAACCTAATTTTCTATGTAAAAGTGTTTTGTCAAATTCCATTATATGCTGTCATGATGTTTTGATCTTGTGACTATCTTCTGAGTACCCATGGTCTCCTTGAGCAAGGCTATTTCCTTTTGTTGCTAATTGAGCCATGCCATCTGTAGAGTTTTTTAGATTGCAATCCCTTAGAAATGCTTTCTTATATGTATACAATTTAACTGGTTTAGGAGTTCTTTTGTCCATGAGATATTTATTATTGATAGTAATTGTCATTTGATGATTTTTTTTTCAGGTACAAAAGTTGGTAGAGATGGGATTTCCTGAAGATTTAGCGAGAACTACTCTAGAAAGCTGTGGTGGTGATGAAAATATGGCACTCGAGAAACTCTGTAGTGGTTGATATGAAGCTTGATACAAAAGTTTAGCTGCTTTTGCCTTTTGTTTTTCTCTACATTGTAAAACCTAAGTCACCCGGTTCGGTTTCTTTTAAACTTTGGTGACAATGGAGTTCAAAAAAAATTCGACAAGGCAAAAAAATATAATAAAATTCGCCATCAAGTTCAAGAAAATACATAGTTCAGAATTTTCTAAATTTCAAACTTACGTTTATAGACAACAGTGTACAAACTTGGGATAAAATTCTAATTTTTATAATTATAACATTATGTTTGAAGTTTTTATTTCGTTTTGTTTCTTTTTTATTTTCACTTTAATGTAATCCAACTTTTATTTGAAGTTTATGAATAAATTCAAATTTAATCAAATTCATTGCTGAATATATTCAACAGTGTACAAACTTGGGATACAATTCTAATTTTTATAATTATAACACTATGTTTGAAGTTTTTATATTGTTTTGTTTCTTATTTATTTTCTCTTTATTGTAACCCAAATTTTATTTGAAGTTTATGAAAAAATTCAAATTTAATCAAATTCATTGCTGAATATATCCATCAGCGAGCATAGTTATTATTTGTTTGTTTGAATGCCCAGAATAGGGCCAGTGCATTGGACCATTGACTAAGAAACTGCAATCCAGGGGTATCTAAGCCATCAAAGTCACCCAGGGATCGCACCTGGCCTGGGCCACACCAACCTTTAACATGGCTGGATTTTTTGGTGTGTCCTTCCAACTAGCTCACCCCTAAGGAGAATTGAACCTGGGTTGCCCTGCTGACGAGACCCACACCTTAACCAAATAAGCTAGCGAGAATTGACTTCTAAAGTTAGGAAGACATAGGACACGGAGGTGGGCTTTGATCCACTTATGTATTCTTGGGCCAGAAGATCATTTAGTATAATCTCTCTAGGTGGAACAACACATTTGACCACTACCTCAAGGTGCGCCCATGGCTCCAGGTTCGGCCCTCGTTGGAATTGAACCTTGCACACTGGTGAAAAACTCCTCGATTTTCACCATTGGATCTAACCCCTTTGGGTTTGTTAGTGAACATAACTGGATCCATTTGTTAAGACATGATATCCATGGAGTTTTTAATTTTCCCCTTAAAATTTGGTGAATATATTCCAATTTATTCGTTTTGTAATGTTATTTGCGTTTTTTTCCCTTAAAATCCAGGAAAAAACTGTAACCAGTTGCAGAACAACTATCATTTTTCACAGTACCCCTTGAGATTGCTCTAATTATACAAAATATATTCAATGCTTTAGGGAAGCTTTTACCTCGAAGTTGTTCAAGTTCAGTTATGTGGCAAGTGCATTTATCTGATGATATCTGTAGTGTGAGATGGAACTGTAACTAGCTATAGAACAACTATCATTTTGCACAGTACCCCATGAGATTGCTCTAATTATACAAAATATATTCAATGGTTTAGGGAAAGTTTTTATCTCTAAGTTGTTCAAGTTCAGTTATGTGGCAAGTGCATTTATCTGTAGTGTGAGATGGAGTTGATGAGCCTCATGAATCCACTAATCATTGTAATGCATGAAAAACAATTTTTCATGTCCTAGTTGTTTTCGATAAAGTTCAGAGGTTTGTTTCTTGATATTAATGTATAATGGGTTGAAAAGAGTAGCCATTTTTTTTGTTTAGAGAAAATGACTATTAAAATGCTAACCCCATTTTTAGAGTTTAAGCAAAATATAAAGGTGAGCCGAGTTAATCAATTATTTGCCTTCCAAGACTTTCTATGGATTGTTTATGAAAATGCAGAGTATCTGATATAAGAGGAACAACTAACTTCATTGTAGCTTGAGAATTGTCTCTTCGAACTACAATCCTTTTTCTTTGACATCCATTTCGTGATCTAAATATTGGCCGTGAACCTAATGTATTGTCCTCTGGTCGAGAAACTATTGCAGTATCTTTAGGTTCATGATCTTTTAGTGTGGAATCTCTCAGCTTGCTGATATTGGGTCTTGCCCTCTTTTTGTTGTACTATCTGTTTATGACGTTACTCTCTTTCAAGATTCACTTGATGGAGGTTGAGCCTTCACTTTGCTTAGAACAGCTATTTTATCAATGTGAAGCTCCTTTTTCTATTGTGCAGGATTCATCTTCAACCGATGGTTCTGAAGAATATTTACCATACTTCAATTTATTTAACTTTAGTTTTACTCTTCCTTCATCCTTTATATTGCTGAGAGAAGTGACGATGAACACGAAAACTTTACAAAAATTGTGTGATATTATGAGAGTCCATATATATATATAATGATTAATTGATGACTTGCAATGAAGGCGAGTCCGGAAATATTTATAAAAAGATGAAACTTTTGATTAAGTGGACATTATTATTATTATTCAATACATTCTATCCTTTCGACACAGTTTGTTTTATTAGTGTTTTCATTCGACTCCATTCTAGGAAACTTTGTCACATCAAGCTATTCACCCAAGATATTGAGTACCTCACATTCAGAGATAGAGGCATAGATGTTAAGTGGGGTTGAAGAAAACATGCGGCTAATTTATCTTCCAATTTCTCCTCTTGTTCCTCTTTCTTCACTTGTGATTCAAGTTTATCTCAATCTTGATGGGATTTTGGATTTTTGACAATGGGTATGTCAGTGTTTGAATTTCTGTATCTGAATGATTATTTAATGCCTGTTGTACAACTTGCTTTTTGTTGTATTGCAAAGTTGTCAGTTGATTGGCTCTGCCTTAACCAAACATATCTTTATTTGGCACAGAGGATGGGATACTGTCTTAGCAAATAAACGTTTTTGAAGAACATGAATGTTGTATCCTTGGACCGTCAATAATAATACTTTGTTTGGCAAACTCAACATTAACATTGCTCTTTTTCGAATGTGAAAAATTTGAGTTTTAATCGTAAAAGAGATGGCTTCCATCTTAGTCGCCTTGAGTCGTTACTCTAGAAAACCATCTCAACAAATATTGGCTAAGCATTCTCTAGTGAGAAATTTATAGGCCTCCATATAATTTTGTCCATTACATAATTTTGTTAAGGTTTTGTGTTGAACCCTTCATCTTATAAGTAATATTTCCAAGTAAAATTTAGCATCTCTCCGTTTTTGTCTTAAAGCTTGTGTAGAGCCTTGCCCTCAAAGTCCAATAGTTGTTTTTTTGTTCTTTCACGAAGGTGGTTATCATTTGTATTAAAAGGAAAATCTAGACTGTGTCCTAACCGTACAGTCTCTAATACATATGGTAGAGCAAAAACAGACCGTGGATTGTGTCTAGAATTCAAAAAAAGATATGTCAATGCCTTTTAGTTACTGATTCAATCTAGTCCTCCTATTATGTAATATCCCAAATACTGATATTCTCTATTGTTCTATGATAGTGTCGAGTTGCACACTCAATCTCATACAAATTTGCAAAATAAATGTGCATGCAAACCTGCCATGCAAGAATTCCCTAAAATATAGCTGAATTAGGGTTAGGGTTTTGCAGAGAGAAATTAACACTTACCACTGATATTCTAGCTAATAATGATTCCAGAGATAGCTGCATGCATAAGGATATGGAGGAGTGGTCTAATAATGCTCTTTTCCTCGGGTGTTGCCGCCTCGCAATACCGTAAAAACCCTCCAGACTGAAGGTGACGTTTTTGTAGGACAAGAGGTCCGTTCATGCTGAAACATTTTGAGCTTGTCTATCTGTTGATGCTAGAGAGATGGCTTAGCACATGCGAAGGTTTGGCTGCCTCTAAGTGCCCTAGCGAATTGATTACCAGTTCTACTGCTCACGCCCTCAACTGATCTGTTTGGCTGATAGTTGCTCCAGGTCAGCAAATTGATGGTTGATAATCACTACACACCGTAGGATAGGCCTGTTGAGAAAGATGACGCTAACATGTAGAGGAAATATTGACAATGGGATTTTGGATTTGACAATGGGTATGTCACTATTTGAATTTCTGTATCTGAATGATTATTTAATGCCTGTTGTACAACTTGCTTTTTGTTGTATTGCAAAGTTGTCAGTTGATTGGCTCTGCCTTAACCAAACATATCTTTATTTGGCAGAGGATGGGATACTGTCTTAGCAAATAAACGTTTTTGAAGAACATGAATGTTGTATCCTTGGAACGTCAATAATAATACTTAAAATTTGTTTGGCAAACCCAACATTAACATTGTCTTAACATTGCTCTTTTTCAAATGTGAAAAATTTGAGTTTTAATCGTAAAAGAGATGGCTTCCATCTTAGTCGCCTTGAGTCGTTACTCCAGAAAACCATCTCAACAAATATCGCCTAAGCATTCTCTAGTGAGAAATTTATAGGCCTCCATATAATTTTGTCCATTACATAATTTTGTTAAGGTTTTGTGTTGAACCCTTCATCTTATAAGTAATATTTCCAAGTGAAATTTAGCATCTCTCAGTTTTTGTCTTAAAGCTTGTGTAGAGCCTTGCCCTCAAAGTCCAATAGTTGTTTTTTTGTTCTTTCACGAAGGCGGTTATCATTTGTATTAAAAGGAAAATCTAGACTGTGTCCTAATTGTACAGTCTCTGATACATATGGTAGAGCAAAAACAGATCGTGGATTGTGTCTGGAATTCAAAAAACGATATATCAGTGCCTTTTAGTTTCTGATTCAATCTAGTCCTCCTGTTATGTAATATCCCAAACACTGATATTCTCTATTGTTCTATGATAGTGCCAAGTCGCACACTCAATCTCATACAAATTTGCAAAATAAATGTGCATGCAAACTCGCCATGCAAGAATTCCCTAAAATATAGCTAAATTAGGGTTAAGGTTTTGCAGAGAGAAATCAACACTTACCACTAATATTCTAGTTGATAATGATTCTAGAGATAACTGCATGCATAAGGATATGGATGAGTGGTCTAATAATGCTCTTTTCCTCCGGTGTTATCGCCTCGCAGTACCGTAAAAACCCTCAAGACTGAAGGTGACGTTTTTGTAGGACGAGAGGTCCGTTCACGCTGAAACATTTTGAGCTTGTTTGTTTGTTGATGCTGGAGAGATGGCTTAGCATATGTGAAGGTTTGGATGCCTTTAAGTGCCCTAGCTAATTGATTAGCAGTTCTACTGCTCATGCCCTCAACTGATCTATTTGGCTGATAGTTGCTCTAGGTGAGCAAACTGATGGTTGATAATCACTGCACACCGTAGGATAGGCTTGCTGAGAAAGAGGAAGCTGACATGCAGAGGAAAGATTTTGGGTTTTGTGGTCCCAACGAATCCTTCTATGTTTTTCCTACTACTTTGACTGCAAACGTGGATCTGCTAATAACCCTTCGGAATGTGTTGGATCTCTGAATACTGTAGTATATGATGGATGCAATGGATAAACCTGAATGATCTATCCCAATAAGAGACTAGGGTAGATATTTCACTGTCAAACCCTCGCTAGCTGAAGACACCGTCTCTAACTCCAATTGTCGCAGCTGCAAGCTGTGTTGCGTGCAGCTGCTCAAAACTCCAAAATCAATCAACAATAACAATAGATATCTCCTTTAGTCCCATAACCCTTCTTAAATAGATTCTTATGCACTTTTAGGGTTTGCATCTCACTTTTAGGGTTTATGCTCACTTTTGCATGCATGCAATTCTAATTTCAAGTTGACTTTAATACTGAAGAAATAAGGCCTGCATGCTCCACATGCTTTATGATAAGAACTATGATGGCCCTCTTTACTATACCGATGACTGAATAATTGTCCTAGTGTGCTCCTGGTATTAAAGGTCCTCGGTCAATTCCCTATTTATAAAAAAACAGAACATTACAGTCTTCCCTCGCCAAAGATTGCTTGTCCTCGAGCAATGCCAACGCAACTCCACAATCAATTAAATTGAACCAACTGAATCCAGGCATGATCCCAGGGATCCAAATTATCCTAGAAGATTTGTAGCATCCTCTGCTCAAAGCACTGCACTGCACGGTATCATCACAATATATCCCATGGAAGCCTCCTAGAAGTAGAGTAACTAACCACAGTGTAAATGAGGTACCATCACAAGAGACCTCCTGAAAGCATCCTCTAGCAATCACTAAGTTGTCAGTCACTGTAATCCCAGGGTCCCAAATCAATTTGAGAATTGCAGAGGTCAAAATGCATTCACCGCTACCTTGCGTAGTATCGACACAAGGAGCATCCTGCAGACTCCTAATTAACCCCTTCCATAAACATTGTATCCATCCCTCATAAGGTTTCCCACCTGGATCCCAATGCAAACTTATGCATCTTTCATCTCAAATATCCCAAGGATGTTGTGGGACTATACCCTTAGCTAGGAATGGCTTCCCAAGAATCGCCCACTCAATAGGACACCACCCCTTAATCTCATCAGGCCCCCAAAAAGAACCTTGTCCATAAGCACCATCACAAGGAATAATCCTACCAAGCTGACATTCTACCATTCCGATTTCAATTGGAATGCTCATATACTACTGCTCAATTTCTCGATCTTGGCCAACCAGTAAAAACCATCCGCCATTATGCAAATGTGGACTCAAGCTACTGCAAGCCTTGTCTATGTACTCTTGAAGAGGACTGCTTTGAAATGCAATAGTATCTTTCTTCTGCTGCCCCATCAAGTAATCCAACTGCTCTTCAATACTATAAAGCCCGACTGCTGACTCGATACATACAACTCGAAGAACTGTAACCTCAACATCTTGCTGTATTATGGTGTCTCAAAATATCTTGGTCCTCTCTTTCATCGCTAGAATGCTTTCTTTAACCCGTTCAATCTTCTTTCGGTGACTATCATCTGGAAGCTCTATCTCATGCATGTATAAACTCTCCCTAACCTCCATGTGTGATTGCTCACTATCTCGACTGGTGTGCTCATTGCCTTGCACCTCATGTATTTCGCCTGTCATAATTATCTGGATTCCTGTTGTAGGTGATGAAGAGTGTACCAACTCCAACTCATCACACGGCTTGTCCACAATCTGACTAGCGAATGTGCTTGTGTCGCTTGATTCGTAGGATGTCTCTAATGCTATCTCCTCATGCACATCCTTATCATGTACTGTTAACTCCAGATAAGCTCACCAACAACCTGTACTGCATGCTCATCTTTCTTCACTCCCTCCAACTATGTCTTTAAGGAGATCCTCATCCAAATCCTTGGGCTGGCTCCCAAACTTGATGGTGTAATAATCTTGAAAGGACAATGCCGCACATACCTCATCACCCAAGGCTAGATACTCTTGATATCGAGGCAAGTGTTGAAGTACTGTTGACCTTTGCAAATTTCCATTCAAGATCCTTCTCATTGTCTTCATGTTCTCACAAGCTGGTAAAGAAAAACTTTTGTTCTGACATGCATTTCACCAACGTCACTGACATGAATTTGCATGTACAAGCATGCATCAACATGCACTTTTATTCAATTGTTATGTGCCCACAACTGGTAAGGATCATGCTCTGATACCAGTGTAATATTCCAAATACTGATATTCTCTAATGTTCTATGATAGTGCTGACTCACACACTCAATCTCATACAAATTTGCAAAATAACTGTGCATGCAAACTCGCCATGCAAAAATGCCATAAAATATAATTGAATTAGGGTTAGGGTTTTGTAAAGAGAAATTAACACTTGTCACTGATATTCTCGCTGATAATGACTCCAGAGATAGCTACATGCATAAGGATCTGGATGGGTGGTCTAATAATGCTCTTTTCCTCCGGTGTTACCACCCCACAGTATCGTAAAAACCCTCTAGACTGGAGGTGACGTTTTTGTAGGAGGAGAGGTCTGTTCGGGCTGAAACTTTTTGAGCTTGTTTGTCTGCTGATGCTAGAGAGATGGCCTGGCACATGCGGAGGTTTGGCTGCCTCTAAGCGCCCTAGCGAATTGATTAGCGGTTCTACTGCTCACGCCCCCAACTGATTTGTTTGACTGATAGCTGCTCCAGGTGAGCAAACTGATGGCTGATAATCACTGCATACCGTAGGATAGGCCTGCTAAGAAAGATGAAGCTTACATGCAGATGAAAGACTGGGTTTTGTGGTCCCAACGAATCCTTCTGTGTTTTCCCTGCTACTTCCGGCTGCAAACGTGGATCTGCTAATAACCCTTTAGAATGTGTTGGATCTTTGAATATTGTAATATATGATGGATGCAATGGATAAACTTGGATGATCTATCCCAATAAGAGACTAGGGAAGATATCTCACTGTCAAACCCTCGCCAGCTGAAGACACCGTCTCCAACCCCAACTGTCGCGGCTGCACGCTGTTCTGCTGCTAAAAACTCCAAAATCAATCAACAATAACAATAGATATCTCCTTTAGTTTCATAACCCTTCTTAAATAGATCCTTATGCACTTTTAGGGTTTGCATCTCACTTTTGCATGCATGCAATTCTAATTTCAAGTTGACTTTAATACTAAAGAAATAAGGCCTACATGCTCCGCATGCTTTATAATAAGAACTCTGATAGCTCTCTTTACTATATTGATGATTGAATTTGTCATAATGTGCTCTTGGTATTAAAGGTCCTTGGTCAATTTCCTATTTATAAAAAATAGAACATTACATGTTCATCCTACTAGTATGACTGCTGGAGTAAATTGTAATGAAACTTCCTGCCCAAAATTTAATTTTGCAAAACATAAAGACTTAAAGGAATTTGAAGAAACTAGCATTTTCAGGGTCTACTTCTCTATTACTTGTTACAGTTCGGGTTCCCCGGTCTGGATGGTGCATGGCTTGTTGAAGAGGCTGTTCCACAGTGCGTTCATCATTCCGAGCCATTGGATGCAAAGCAATTGAAGACCCTTGGGCATATTTGTTGTTGCTGATAGCCAGATGAGGGGAGCCCTCATCTTCCATTTGATGAATGAGTTAGTTTAGCCTCAAAGGCTCACATTTGAGCATTGTCCTTCTTGCCTTATGCTAAACCAATTGGTCCCTATTAGACGTTCCATGTCTTCCAACTTCCTTGTAATGTGTCGCTTCCATTGTTCTAGGCTTGATATCAAACTTGTTATTGCTTCTTGTGAAAAATAACATCTTCATTCACATTGTCGAATGGAATGCTTCCAAGGTGCCGAAGTTGAGTTCATCATTCAGGTCGACCTAATTTTTAAAATTCGAGTTGATAATAGAAGATGCATAGAGCTCCAAGGGATGAGAGGTAAATCATCTGCACACGAGCAATTGATGGAATAAATGAAAAATATAGGATATGAGGGATAATAATGGATGCCAAGGATATAACAGGCACAATTTCCATTCATCGCACGCCTGGGAGGAATCAAACGCTAGGATGCCATCATGGAAGAGTCTAATGGCGCGACGATTTTGCCCGCTGGTAATCATCGCACCAGCTCGCCCTTCCTCCTCGTCGCCATACCCCTGTTCACCCATCGTCGTCGTCGGCCCGTTCCTCACCCCTTCTGTCATCATTATCCTCCATCGTCGTCTCCCTATGTCTATTGTGGTCCATGCAATTAATTCGCCATCGACCTACGTCCCTCATCTCCCTGGAGGATCCCCAATTCAAACCTTCATCCCACTTGATGAACTACTCTGCATCTTCTCACCATGAAGGAGTTTTAGCTTGAAAAAGAGGGGGTGCCAATTGCTGCAGTTCCTATCCTCGATCATAGTAAACTGCATCGTCAGGTTAGTTCCCTCATAGCTATCGGCGAGTCCTTACAGAGATGCCATGGCGAGACGATGTATTATGTAAATATTGAAGTATAAATATTATTTTATGCTAGGTCACCTCGAACGTTCGGTGAAAACTCACTGGCAAACAATTTATTGAATGTGCACATCCCAACTAAAATCCAACATCCTTACCTGAAGTTTTTTTCTTTGGTATGGCTATATCTGCAGAGTTTAGAAACAAAGCTCTTTCCCTGAATGAATTATAGTGGATGATACTTTCCTTTGCTGTGGAAGAAGATTCCAATATTGTCTTCTCCAGATATATACCACCAATAGCCCGTTCACACAATCAAGCATGTTCTTGCTCTATCACACAATAACTCGATCACACAGTCGAGCATGTTCATGTTGAAGTCCTTGTAAAAAACTATCTCACAATCTGCTTTCTCTATGACCTTAGGCTCTCCCTTATGACATCGAGACTGGCCTTTGCTTATAATCTATATCACTCTCCATCATCATCAGAGTCATCAAACATTGGCTCACTAGCTTTAGGGGAGGAAGACTGCTCGTTTGAATTTGATATTCTGTTGGATATTGACATCTTCAATAGCTATACAAGATTAGCTCCTATGGCCAATCCTCAAGCTTTTCAGAGCACAATTATCCACAATCTCGTTGAATGTTTATGATTAGGAAACCTATGGGTGAAAGGATTCTTTAATTGACTGAAAGAAAAACCTCTAATTACTAAAAGAGAAGCATGTTCAACAACTTGCCACATTCAATCTGCAATTTTGGTTGCTTCGTCTGGCAAACTATTTCCCATACTCGATCATCTTTAGAATTTAGGTAAATACATTGGACTGCACAAACAAAAATGACATCATGAACTGGAAAAGAACATCATATTTGTGAACAACATAGCTCGAATAAAAGTAGTAATTTAATGATTTAGCGTTCCTTGAAACATTTTGGCAGGAACATAAAGAAAAAAATGCACTAGACAAGATCACATAGGGATTCCTAGCAAAACCCTCAAAGGGTTGTAAATGGAAAGAACTCGGTGGCTATGGAAAATAATTCCCAAAACATAGGTAGGAAATATAAAAGGATACCATCTTTAAGAGCTGCAAATATGATGCTACGATCAAGAAACTATCACTGCAAAATCATTATGCCTGATTTGAGGACCCTTAAACAGTTATGTTGCGTGTAGTTAAAAAATATTGTGACAATCCCATAATGTTTGCTTTCTATTGCATAATAAGCTTCCCCAACATATGACAATTACGAAACAACCTACAAACATCTACTAGAAAAAATACATCATTTGTTGAATGTCTTGAATTAAACCTTGGAGTAGAGAGAATAATATCAATTACAAGTGAGATTGCCAAAAGAAATATCCAAGACATGAAGGTGAATCCCAACCACTTCCCAAAAGAAACAATATAAAGCAGAATCTGAAACAATCACCAACTGAAGCATCACTGTTTAACTATGATACACTAATAATCACCGGGCGCAAATAATACATAATTTGGGAGAAAGGCTCAAATCCAAAACCTGATACATGATTAGAAAGAAGCAATTTTTTTTTTAGAAAGTTCTTATGAACATTGTTCTTAAAAATGACAAATATTGTTAGGACCATATATAAGGGTAGTATAAAGTCTCAAATCCGAAACCTGATACATGATTAAAAAGATCAAAGAAGTAATTCCTTCTAAAAGGTTATTATAAGCATTGTTCTTAAAAAGGGAAAAACTGTTAGAACCATTTACAATTTTTTTTGTCAAATTCATTGGAAATTATTAAACAAGATCTCCTATATAGGGATGGTTTCTCAAATTTTTAAAATGAAAACAACATTTGCAAAGTCTATTCAAATAATGTTAGCAGGCAAAGAAAACAAGATCTAGAAACCACAGAAACAATAAAAAGAGAAAAGTTTACAAAATTGTCATGATTGTTTAATTCTAGAGTCCATGCCTGATGTTTAACTATGAGTTCATTTACGTAAAATCTAATCTATTTGTGTAACATATTTCATTTTCTACAAAGAAGTCAATACCATATCAAATGAGAAAAATCTTTTAGAACCGAGCATTTCATTTAGTCATACTGCTATAACAGAAGACATGGTACAACCTAGAACTAAATTCCCTTATAAGCATCATGAGAAACATAAAAGCATGAACTTCTCTTTGACTCTTCTCTGTTTATAGAATAATTTCCTCCAATCGGAAGCCCTTCTTGTCACATCTAGAACTAGCAAACCCAGAGAACATTGCATGGCCAATGATTTCTCTATTGAATGCAATGTTAATGCCACTCATGGGAAACATGACTCCACTGGGAACAACCATGACTGCATCCACATATTGAGTGTTCCTTTCTTCGGGCTTCTGGATCTATGTGGGTGCATCATAATGAGGCAAAATAATCAACGACCCATATGAAATGGCACATGGGATCCCTTTCCGAAGACTAAATGGGTACCCCTTCACAAAATCTGTTCGTGGCCTGTAAAGGTCATACAATGTATTGAATAAAAATGGGGTTGATGGGGTTTTGAGATTCACTAGGTGATGGTGTAAGGAATTACCCAAATTCTCACTTAGATCCTTAGCAGGAAGGCAATTATCATTCAATGAAAAAATGTATTTGTTCTTAGAAACAAGGTACCCAAATGACCTGCAACTATGACCTCTGAAGCCTAATGAGGATAAAACACCAAAACCCAATATTTTTTCAATGTCATGCTTTTTGTACAGAGTGTAATGAAACACAAACATTTTGTAGAGAATTCATTTTCCATGAATGTAATGCATTAGAGAAAGTTTCAACTCAAAATCGGCCTCCCAAGGAAAATTAACAAAATAATAGTTAAAATAATAAAATAATATTTATTATTTTTGGAGGAAGAAAAGAAAAAACTATTTTTTTTGTTCGTATTTTCGACACATCTTCCTACGTTTTTACTCAAATTTCGATCGGGAGAGCTCATTGGATGCGTAATTAAATTCCACATCCAACGAATATCCACTCGACATACTTTTGATGGGCCCTGCTACCCCAAAAATAAGAAATGTCTGAAAAAACGTGATGATGAAATACGAACAAAAAAAGTAGTTTTTTTTAATTATACCTATCCCCAGATTTATATTAAAAAATAAAGAACCAGAGCAAAATGATATTGCTTCATTGAGTTATGAAGTGTAAGTATATCAAGAATGCATTATCTATATGTTATTAATGATATTGCATTTATAATTGTTATATGTATAGACATTTGAAAATTTGTGTATGTAGTTATGCATGTTCATATTGTCCAGAGGACAAAATAGGAGAACAACTAGCTAAACGTAGGGCCTCATTTGCCAAGAAGAGGGGATGCCAATGTCATTTTATTGTTAAGGTTATGGTACAAAACCCCAAGGCTACAATATTGACATATAATCTATATGAGCATGAAGACAAACAAGGATGGCCTTGTCATGGTCTACATGACACTTCAGGCGAGGCCGGGTCTCTGCATAAGCCTAAACTTTCAAGGGACATAGTCTCCTATGTAGAAAGTTGTTTGCTTTTATGCGCCAGTTGACTCGGTCTGTAAAATGCACATCAAGAAACATGTTAGCTTGGATGCGATGGCTTGGGATATGGACTTCTTATTGAGCAAAAAAGATGTTGTAAACATCTACCGTCGTTTGAGTAAATGAAACTATCAACTCCATAAAAAACATGATATGAGTGTCAATCTTTGGTACCAAAAAAATAAAGAGGATTTTTTCTTATACCAAAATCCCAATGGGTGTAGATGTCCCTTTCACAATTGGAATCCAAACGAAATAGATGTTGGAGACAATGGTCAAGCTATCTCATAACAACTTAATAGCCATAGAGTCAACATTCAATATAAATAAATATGGGGTATGTGTGTTTTCTGTGGTTTTTTTAATATGATCATCTAATATGTAGCCATTTAATTTTTTTAATAAAGAAAGTTTTTCACTTCATGCGTTCTTTGAGTATGGTGGTACCAACTTTACACACTAGTTGCACTTGATGGAAAATAAAGTGGGGTGCCGGTTGCATGGGTTGTTGCATCACGAAATACAACTGAAGATATTGCATTTTGGTTGGAACAACTTATGAATAGGTGTTACCAACTTCATCTTGATTTGAAAACTAATGCCTTCATGGTTGATGATGCGTTCGCTGAGATAGCTGCATTGAGGTATATTCATTATCATTACTATTCATTTCAACTTGTCTTTATTATGAAAACGTCACACTTCAACTCATTGAACATGGCAGGAGGATCACATGGTGCGAAGTGATATTGTGTGTTTGGCATGTAACAAGGGCATGGCTAAAAAATGTGAATAATTTGGTCACTAGTCCAGACAAGGCAAGTGTGATGATCAGTAAGTTATGTTATATTATGAAGTATTGTTCCAACTATGATGTGACCGATGCAATATAATGATTTTTTAATGAATTTGTTGACGAGGAAAAATTCTTGGACTATTTCTACAATAACTGGGTTTTCGGTGATAAGTTTCGTAAGTGCACATACTCTTTCTTGTGTTTTTGTTTAGTGTTTCATATTTATCATATATTTACACTAACTTGGTTTTTTACTTTCAGGGTTGTGGGTTAAAGATTCTCATGATTTCCTGCATGCAAATCAAGGGACCAATAATGATGTATAATCGTACCATTGTTACCTAAAGACAAATTTATCTCTGATCGACGAAATAAATGTGCGCGTCGAATGGATTGGTTATTATATGTGCTATTGACAAATGTTGAACCTGTGTATTGATTCAAAGAAATTATGAAAGAAGAAGGATAATTGAACAACTACCTGAAAGAGAAGCAGCTTGAATCATCAATGGAAAGAGCTAAAAGAATTCTAGACAATGATTGTTTCCCTCATGGGAGCATATCTCATGTCTATTGGGTGAGGAGTCAAACCAATCGTCATAGGAAATACCTTGTCACCTGGTATCATGCAAATTTTATAGCCTATGATTTCCCATTGTCTATTTGCGAAAACATGTGCAAGCATACTATAAAGGTAGATTGGTTGTATTTCCCATTAGGAGATTCAAGTTCGGTACTAGACCATGACGCAACACCTGCTTCATTTTATACCCCTCACGAGATAGAGGCACCAAACTTACATGTAGGTGATATAACGTTAACAACCATTGACAGTGTTGATCTAGATGTCGAGGGAATTCAATTAGCTAGGGATGAATTGTTTGGCTACCTAGACCTGCTTAAAAACAATCCATATTCGAGTACATTGAGAAATACCTAGCAATTGGTTGGTCTAGTTAAGAAATTGTTGGATGAGGCCAACAATCTTCATATTATGGATTTTGACTTCACCACTGGCTTGGGTACTTTCGAGTCATCTTTGAAGAGGAATAAAAGCTTCCTTAGCTCCAAAAAGAAAGACAAAAGAATCAAGCAAACTAGCAGCTTGGAAGTTGATTTGAATATCTATGCATATGAATATGATCCATTCCAATTTCAATATCTGAACAAGCGGGGTCATCCTCGCTCCAACAATGCATTATCAACAGTCTCAGGTTACTTTCATTTAATGAAAATATCTATGCGTTTTTTTAGTGTATATATGCATAAACAATAGTTAAAGTGTGGTGTGTGGATGCTTGTAGAGGGGCAATAGTTGGGGGAACACGGCTGGTTGCTTGAGAGCACACCAGGTTTCCAAGGTTTGGCATGTGTCCTACTTTCTATTTTGAAGCATATCAGTTGTTGTTTTTTCTTTTTGCCTCATGTTGTTGGTGTATCTATGCATAAACAATTGTTAAAATGCGGTGTGTGGATGCTTGCAGTGAAGCAACAATATCCCACATTTTTTCCAAGGAAAATACATAGACCAAGGCAACACCAGTCGGGTCTACGTGCTAGCCTAGGTACACTTCATGCGAATCCTTATTTGTTAATAGATGTTTTCATGTGCTCAATGTTTTGCGTCACAATACTGGCCCTGATGATCTTACATGACATGCACATGTGCTCCTCCCAGATTTCTTCCGTCCGAGGAACACGTCTGGTTGCTTCAGAACATACCAGTCGATGATTTTCAAGGTTTGGCACGTGCCCTACTTTATACTCTAAAGCATATCAATTTTTTTTTCGCCTCATGTTGTTTGTGTATCTATGCATAAATAATTGTCAATGTGCGGTGTGTGGATGCTTCCATAGGGGAAACATTCTGCCACTTTTCTCAAAGGAAAAGAAATAGACCAAGTCACCACTAATCGGGTCTTCTTGCAAGCCTAGGTACACTTCATGGGACTCCTAATCTGCGAATAGATGTTTTCATGTGATTTGTGTTTTGCATCACAATACTAGCCCAGATGATCTTACATGACACACAGGTGATCCTCCCAGGGTTCTTCCATTCGGGCAACATGACTAGTCGCTTGAGAACACACCAGTCGACGGTTTCCAAGGTTTGGCACGTGCCCAACTTTATACTCTGAAGCATATCAGTTGTTGTTTTTTCTTTCCGCCTCATGTTGTTGGTGTATCTATGCATAAACAATTGTTAACGTGCGGTATGTGGATGCTTGCAAAGGGGAAACAGTTTGCAACAGTTTCTCCAAGGAAAAGACATAGAACAAGGCATCACCAGTCAGGTGTAACTGCAAGCCTAGGTACACTTCATGGAACTCCTAATATGTGAATAGATTTTTTCATGTGCCTAGTGTTTTGCGTCACAATACTGTCTCTGATGATATTAAATGACATGGACAGGTGCTCCTCTTAGGGTTCTTACATCCGGGAAACATGCCTAGTTGCTTGAGATCACACCAATCATTGGTTTCCAAGGTTTGGCACATGCCCTATTTTATACTCGAAAGCATATCAGTTGTTGTTTTTTCTTTCCACCTCATGTTGTTGTTGTATCTTTGCATAAAAAATTGTTAACATGCGGTGTGTGGATGCTTGCATAGGGGCATTAGTATGCCATGGTTTCTCCAAGGCAAAGACATAGACAAAGGCAACACCAGTCGAGTCTAACTGCAAGCCCAGGTACACTTCATGGGATTTCTGATCCGTGAGTATATTTTTTCATGTGCCTAGTGTCTTGTGTCACAAAAATGGGTCTGATGATCTTACATGACATGCACAAGTGCTCCTCCTAAGGTTCTTCCGTTCGAGAAACACAACTAGTTGCTTGAGAGCACACCCATCGACAGTTTCAAAGGTTTGGAACGTTCCCTACTTTATACTCTGAAGCATATCAGTTTTTTTTTTTTTTACCACCCCATGTTGTTGGTGTATCTATGCATAAACAATTGTTAACGTGTGGCATGTGGATGCTTGCAAAGGGGAAACAATCTGCCAAAGTTTCTCCAAGGCAAAGACATAGACCACGGCATCACCAGTCATGTATACCTGCAAGCTTAGGCACACTTCATGGGACTCCTAATTTGCAAATATATTTTTTCATGTGATTTTTGTTTTGTGTCACAATATTGGCCCTGTTGATCTTACATGACATGCACAAGTGCTCTTCTCAGGGTTTTTTCGTTTGGGGAACACGATTGGTTGCTCGAGAGCACCAGTCAACGGTTTCCAAGGTTTGGCATGTGCCCTACTTTATACTCTGAAGCATATCAATTTTTGTTTTTGCTTTCCACCTCATGTCGTTGGTGTATCTATGCATAAAAAAATGTTAACATGTGGTGTGTGGATGCTTGCAGAGGGGAAATAGTCTGCCACAGTTTCTCCAAGGAAAAGGAATAGACAAATCCAACACCAGTCAGGTATAACTGCAAGCCCAGGTACACTTCATGGGACTCCTAATATGTGAATGGATATTTTCATGTGCCTAGTGTTTTGCGTCACAATACTGACTCTGATGATCTTACATGACATGCACAAGTGCTCCTCTCAGGGTTCTTACGTTCGAGGAACACAAATGGTTGCTTGAGAGCACACTAATTGCCAATTTCCAAGGTTTGACACATGCCCTACTTTATACTCTTAAGCATATCAATTGTTTTTTGCTTTCCACCTCATCTTGTTGGTGTATCTATGCATAAAAAAATGTTAACGTGCGGTGTGTAGATGCTTGTAGAGGGGCATCGGTATGCCACAGATACTCCAAGGAAAAGACATAGACCAAGAAAACACCAGTCGAGTCTAACTGCAAGCCCAGGTACAATTCATGGGACTCCTATTCTGTGAATAGATTTTTTCATGTGCCTAGTGTTTTGCATCACAATACTAGATATGATGATCTCACATGACATGCACAGGTTCTCCTCCCAGGGTTCTTTCTCCCGAGGAACACGATTGGTTGCTTGAGAGCACACCAATTGGCGGTTTCCAAGGTTTGACACGTGCCCTACTTTATACTCTAAAGCTTTTCAATTGTTGTTTTTTATTTTCGCCTCATGTTGTTGGTGTATCATTGCATAAACAATTTTTAACGTGTGGTGTGTGGATGATTGCAAAGGGGCAACCGTCTGCCACAGTTCCTCCATGGCAAAGACATAGACCAATGCAGCACCAGTCGGGTCTAACTGCAAGCCCAGGTACATTTCATGGGACTCCTAGTATGTGAATAGATTTTTTCATGTGCCTAGTGTTTTGCGTCACAATACTAGCTTTGATGATCTTACATGACATGCACATGTGCTCCTCCTAGGGTTCTTCCATCCGAGGAACACGACTGGTTGGTTGAGAGGACACCAGTCGACGGTTTCCAAGGTTTGGCACATGCCCTACTTTATTCTATGAAGCATATAAGTTGTTTTTTCTTTCCGCCTCATGTTGTTGTTGTATTGGATGTTGTTAACATATTGATGTTGTGATGTCTATCTATATTCCAGGTGACTCTAGCACAAGACGAGAAGCATCATATTCAACTCCACAAAATCCCCTATGGGAAGGCTTTAAATCTATGTAACATACAACTTTCATATGCGTTAAATGACCTGCGCCTATTGGGAGGTTTTCCATAGCTTTTAAAGTCATAAAATGAAAGCATATCTCTATAGCTAGTAGCATATACATACTAGTATAATTTTTCTTTTTGTATCAATGCTTTCAAACAATGCTTCCTTATTTGCATAACAAATTTTTCCACATCTAATGATAGAGACAACAAATAAATTTTTTCCTTTATATCTATTATCAATGTCGTCATGCAATGTTTTTCCTAGTTGTAATGCCTTCAAATGATGCTGTCATGGAATCATTTTTCCTTTTTTGAAAAGCATGTTGTTCCTAGTTCGTATCATGAATAAAGCACCTTTGCGTATGTTGTTTTATGCTACTCCAAATGCTTTGCTTTCTGGACATTTTGTCTTTATATGCCCTTTCTTTTGACAAAGTGCTCATCTACAAATTTTGAAAAGATCTTTTAGTGATGGATTTTCTTATGGTCTTACGCCAGACCCGTTTACTAGTTCTTTTGATCTAGGAGGGTTTGGACATTTATTAGCATAATGTCCCACCTATCCCCATTTAATGAATTTTGGTTTGGGAGGATATTTCCATTTTGATCTTCCTCCATATTCATATTTCAATTTTTCATACCAATAATTGCTTCTACCAATCTTTGAAGTATACCACTTACCATATATTTTCTTCTTTTGGACTTTGTCTCCTTTATTTTTTCTCTTTCTTCTTTTGTAGAGCTCATATGTTTCTAGCTATTCTGCTTGTAAAACATTACTTTGGCCCTATTCTTCTTTCTTCTTTTATAAGAATATATTTCCTCTTTTGGATAATTTGGTTCTGGAATTCCGAATTGTTCACATACTCCTATTGTGCCAAGGAGTTAGTCTCTGTTTGCTTTAGCTGATATTCTTATGGTACATATATCTGCAATAATAACCTAATGTTATGTCATAAAAATCTACCCAACTATATTCATCAAGATATTCTTTAACTAGTGCACTAGTGAAGAATCCTTGAAAATTCTTTGGTAGAGTAGAAATATACTTTTCTTTCCATATATCACTGTCACTATTGTCTACATCTTGGATTCTAATCACCCAATATCTGTGGAATTGCTCGTAATGTCTGAGTGTTTTGCACTTCATATTCAACAATATCTTGGTGTTTTTGGCCTTCATATTTTTTGCTGCTCCTCCACAATATTTTATGATTTATATAGTTATACATCCAATTAGACTGGATTCTTCAACTCCTCTTATTTTTATCTTTTCCTTTTCCCACAAATTCCATTTTTCCATGGTCATAGTCCTTATCCACCATTTATGTAATATTCCTGTAAATCCTGAAACTATCATTTTACAAGCTAAGGTTGGATCTTTCCCATTGGCTATGTAGGTTGTATATACAATATACATTCTATGGACCATTTGTTCTCTCTATTGGTAGCTTGAGCCATTTATATTCCATTAATATAGGACTTCAAGGGACCAATACATTTGGTTGACCCATGAAGGCAAGGTTAGGAGATTTTCATGTGAATTTGCAATTTGGCTTAGGCATTCTAGTCATACAATCCTCTTTGATTCTCTTTGATGTTTTCATTTCACCTTTCTACTGCAAGTTTATGGCTATTTGCTCTACATAATAATCCAAGTCTGCTTGAAGCATAATGCAATATTTTGATAGGTGAGAATGCTCTATTCACTTTCAGCCATAGCAGAAATTATGGAAATGCTACAAGTCGGAGTTTGATTCCTGTTTAATCTATTGATTTGGCTTGGATTTCTAATATTTTTATGATGGTTGATAAGCTTTTTCCTTCATCATTTCCTTTTGGGAATTGGCTCAATCTGGTGGTATTCCATTATGGTAGATGTTCCATCAAAATATGGTCGTGGAAGAAGCTACATACCTCGACATTCTATGTTATTTTAACATGATTAATGAAACTTTCAGATACTATACATCCAATCACCCCGACCCTCGGTACAATGTTTATAAATGCACAAAGCTTGTTGTATAAGTGGCTACATTTACAAAATTCTTAGTAAATCTTAGAATCTTTTGTAATCACCTCTGAGACCCACAACAGAATTTCAACCCAAAATCCGACACCTTGCATGTCTGAAATTCGACACTTCTCTGTCTCATTTTCGACACATACACTTTTTTTGGCGTCAGTGGTGTAACGTCGGATCTTCGACTGTCTACTAATGTGGGTCGAAGATTCGACAGACCATTGTGTCATATATTCGACCATTTTTCCTTCTAAAGTGCCAACCAAAATTGCATAAACCGCCAAAAATTCGACGTCCTCTGACCCTTGTAGCATCAGCCTTCCAACGGATAGAAGTGTCGGAGAAATGGAAGTGTCGTCAGTTTTCAATCCAGACACTGTCGGAAAGCCGACGCAATTCGACACTAGAAGAGTCGAACTTCCGACGCAGTCCAACACTTTAACCGTCGGTCGTCTGACGGGCGGAAGCGTCGGACTCATGACACGGTCGTCGGATGGGTTTACCGGAGTGTTAGAAGAACGTCGGAAAAGCGATGCCTATTGATGGGTTTAAAAAAAAAAAATCCAAAGATTTCACTTACGGCCACTTACACTTTAAGAGAATGTTCCTTAACTAGAGACATTACATGTGCTAAGGGTAGGTGATTACAACACAACTTCTGCCTACACACTTCTCCAAGTAACTTAGGTAGTGTGAACCACATGTACAAAGGTCACGTAATCTCATGCCTGCATGTTCCAACTTACCCACTTAGAAATGGCCTATGTGACTTGGCTTTCGAGAGAGTCGGAGAAAGGTTGCTTGCAATCAAGTTTTCCTAGTTGAACACAATGCAGTGCTTCTCTGGGTCAGACTATTAGTTGGAAAGTGGAATGAAGAAGTTCCCATACACTGTCTGTGTCCCTGACCTCCATTTTGAGGAGACTAAAGTTCTAAAGGGTGGATTTTTATAACATGATTAAGATGAAATGGGTCTAAAGAATTGTGTTTATCCTTCATATGCATTGTGCTAATTGTATAAGTATCTACATAAGTTTCTCCCTGTATAAGAAAGAGCTCTCATGCAAAGAGTGCTTTACATCCCCAATCTTAATAAGTGATGATGGAGGACACTGAACCTATAGAGTCTCTAAACAGAGGGGACCAAAGGAAACAACTAAGATAAAAAAAAATAATAGAAATAAACTTGCTGACCAAGAGGCATTCAATACTTTTAGAATAGTCTAGCTTTGCTCAAGGAAGGGATATAGAATAAGATTGAATCCTACAAATACATAACCACTTCATATAGAAAAGAGACAAAGAAACAACAGAGTATGTTACCTTAAATAATTATTAATAATGTACAGTAGATATTTAACTTTACTCTTGCAAATTCCAAACAACCAAGGTAAGCACATATTGTTCTTGCTAAATGAAGTGGCTAGATAATAGAGGGGTCAAAATTTATAATGATGGTCAAAAACCTATCCTTGGTTGCAAAACAATGCAGTAATTTTAAGAGGTAGAGAAAAACTTCTAAAGGATTCAAGAACACAGTATACATTGGGGCCCTGAGATGTCCACTCTGTGGATCAATACATTCATTGTAATACACTAAATAATAAACTCCTTTTGCAATTAAACATAGAATTGAGCGAAAATCCAGCAACAGTCAGCAAGCATAAGATGCCAGTATATTAGATAAGAAAATTAACATACATCACTCATTTTCATTCCATGGTGCTTAGCCTGTTGTTCGACGAAAGGTCAATCAAAGAAATCTCCATTATACGTGACATAAATCCCAGGCTTCAATTCTTGCATGTGATTGAACCACCGCCTAAGAAGCTCTGTCTGGAAAGCATAGCAAACTTCCAGGGGATCAATACTTGTTTTCAGAATTACAGTCTTAGGGTAAAAAGTAAATGGCAGATATACCTCATTTGGCACATTTGCTACTTTGAAATTTCCTTCAAATTTTGGTTTTGGAGTGTACTCCAAGTCTTTAATGCCCCACCCCTACACACTCAGGAAACAAATGAAAAGGAATTGGAAAACTAAAGAAGAGCAACGATGTTCATAACAATCAATGCAACATTAATCTGCAAACAATAAAAATCCCAAAACATAAATGAAAGAAATCCCAAAACAAAGGATAGGTTGACCAACAGGCATAAAACAATGCCGAGTGTTTTTACCTCCCGATTTTTAATAAGATAGCCTTGCCCATCCACCATGTGTGAAATCATCATTATCATGTCATATTCGGCATGAGGGAACTTCAAAGGAAGATTGGTTGTCTCTATATCAAAAGCACACACACGAACTTCAGCTCGTTGAAGAAGATCTGCCCTATTTTTCAAGGTAACCTTTGAAGAGTCCACTTTAACGGTGCACCATTGTCCACATCTTGCATCTGCAGGATTGCAAAATCCATAAACAAGTAAAGAATGAATGTTAGTTTTTTGATATATAAAAACTCTTGCTACAAAGGCTGTTGAATGTGGACTTTTGATGTAGAGACAAGCCATTCTTTGTTCAAAAGCATCTTGAAAACATTGAATGTGGACTTATGATGTAGAAACAAGCCATTATTTGTTCAAAAGCATCTTGAAAACATAAAATGAAGACATGAGTGTGTTGCGAAAATAAATGCATCCTACTACAATTGACCAAGTATTCAAACAATCTATCTCCGAAGCTATCATGCCCAACCATTTATATAAACATGTTATATAACATCTAGCATTTACTAATTCAATTCAAGTAACTGAGTTCTTTAAAATCCTCAGGCAACAGTAACTAAGTTCTTTAAAATCCTCAAGCAACATTAAATGACACTCAATTGCTTAATCTAATCAATGAATTTAAAATATAACGATCTAACATAAATTATGTAAGCAAAAAATTATAATTAGTAAGAATATATCACCTGATAAAACATGGATAACCAAAAATACTATGTATATAAGGCCATCGATCTAATCAAAACTCCATTTCTTGCCTCTTAACTATGGAAATGTTTCTCAACGCTATCTGTAACAAGTTCCAATGGAGGAGTCAAATAGAAAAAGTGAAAATTATACAGTAAAAATATAGAAATAGATGTTTTTTAATGTATTCTTCCTTACCATTAATTGAGCTCCTCTCTGTTTCGAGAATAATTTAATATTCTCTACTAAACAGGACCAACCACGTGAAGGTGGAAGCTCTTATGGCCCCTCCCCCCCACTCCTCACATCACTCTCAACTCCCCAAACCCAATGCCTATACTTGCAAATAACAATTTATTTCACTATTTCACAATGCAAATAACAATGCAAATAACAATGCATCTACAATGCAAATTATTTCACTCAATAGTTGAAAAATGCTTTCATTAAATCATTCTTTATAACATTCATTAAACCATTCAATCATTCAACAGCTGAAAAAACCATTCATTAACTCACTCATTAAAACATTAATTTAGTCTATGGCAGAAAAAAAAAATATCAGTAAACAATTCAGTAAAGCATTCATTCATAAAACAGAGAAAAAAGCATTAACTTTTTTTTTATAAATAAGAATTACTCAAAATTTGTTTAGTCACTTCCTTTTTACTTTTCTTCTCTTTAAATTTTTAGTTAGAGTCACATCTTCGGGAATCTGATCATCGGTATCCCTACTAGTCTGCTCGCAAGGTTGAACTTCAGGCGAGGGGCGATGAATTTCTGCAATAATATCAAAATATTTCATTATATATTTATATTTTGATAAATATGAGTAATTCATTAAAAAAACATTATGAATGTGTGTTTTTATACCTGCCATGTGCACATCAACATGTTCAACATTATCTCATACTGGCCCAACCTGTTTCGTGTTATGATCTGCAGCTACATGCTCTGTAGTTGAATTGTGTAGAATTAGAATTAATGTTCATCATCTGCAATGGTCTATAAAAAATAGTAGCACATTAATAAATTCATTACCAGGATGAGAAGCATGATCTTCGTTTGGTTGGTCATGTACTTCATCCTCGACATGAACGGGATCGTTACTTTCCTGCACAAAAAGGAATACATAATTTACGTTAGTTTATTTATAAGGAGCAAATTGCATGAGCATTAATAAATTATCATTAAACTATACAGTTTTCACATACCTGGGCACCAGATGAATCAGCAGAAGATCGTCCAGTATTCACAGACAAGCTTCTCCGGTGTTCAACAACGGCGTCAAAGCCATGTTCGAAGCCAAGCTTTATGTAATCTGCACTGGGCAATTCCTTGAACTGGTCAGCCTTCATATTTGCATAATGTCATTAATTTTAAAGCCTTTTGTCAAAATAAAACAAAAATAATAATCTGTATGATATTTGGATGCGGATTCGGGTTTTGCGATACTTACATATCGGGCCGCCAAGTTGGAGTAACCATTAGGCCCAAGCTTGTGTTGGCCAATTTTTTCAATTCTTGCCTTTGTGGCCTTAGATGTGTCCGAGAGCCTAATTAAGTTTTTAAATACATTAGTCTATGTACCAAAATTGATATAAAAACTAGTAATAATAAGGCTTACCACTACATTTTGGAATGAATTGCATACCTCTCTGTTCCACCTGGTGGTATCTTTCCTGATTTTCTTAGGCCCTTCTCTTTTCCATATCCCACCAGGGCTTTCCACTCCATAGATGGAATCATTGGAGGGCGCTCATACCTAGGGTTCTTTTCTAGGTGAACCCTATATTGGTCTCGGCCAATCTTTAGATGTTTTCCAGCCTTATGTAGTACCTTCGATGTATCAAATGTATCTTTTCCGAACAGACTAACCAAGATATTAATCAGATCATCCTTTAAAGCTTTTCGCTGCTTGTTCCACATTGTGTGGATGGTGGGCCCGAAGATCTCCAAGGCCAAATCATTCATGTGTTTATAAAATATATCATTTCCTGCAAAACATTGTTGCCATCATTAGTCAACATTAGAAAATATTATCAGTATATTATACACAAATTATAAAAAATAAATTGAACAATCTATAATGACCTAGAATCCTCTCTATCTTTATTGGAACCAATTCTTCATTCACAAAAAATGTACACTTTATTGAACCAGTGCTAGTCACACGAGAAGATCCAGGAAATGCTTCCACATCTCTATCTAGCCCTGTATCCACCCCTTCTTCTGCAGCATCTGTTGTGGGTGGGGAAACATCAGCTGCACCCTCCATTGCCCTCGACGGTGTCGCAGAGCGTGTTGCCGATTGTTCAGTGGACAATATGGGAGCAATATGTGGTGTACGTGGAGTGGTTTGGTCACTGGGACAAACATTTTCTTGACCACCACTGATAATATCCATAGCACGCTGTAAATTAAACCCATTGTATTGTAAGTTCAACAACATATAAAATCAAATATTATAAATTTTTTATAAATGAATTTACATTTTTATTCGATAACTTACGTCCACTTGTTTACGTTGCTGTAACAACAATTGAATCCTTTGTTCGAGCCCTTCTGTTAGTGGAACTACCAATGTCAAACGAACCAGTTCCTCATTTTGTTTTTCCCTTGTCCTTTGTAGCACCCTCAACGGGTCTGCAGACTCTCTGTTATAACTAGATCTTGTTCTTAGTTTATCTGTTCCTTTTGTCCTTTTTTTTTCAACCGTTGGTTTAAAATGATTTTATATTTTATGTTGATTTTAAGAATTTTTGACAATCAATAATTTCGGTTGGAATTGATACTTTTAATGGTTGAATCATTTCATTATTTTAGTTTTAAGGTTTGTCTTTTGGGCTTATTAGTTAATATGTACATCTTTAAGCTTTCAAAAACTTATAATAAAAGTTCATTCCAAGTTTTGATTTATAATCTAACTCTCATTTTTGAGTCCTTTGTCAAATATTTTCATGAGGAGATTCCTGTAGCAGCTCTGTTTTTCCTGTTTTTGTCATTGTCGTTGGAAGAAGATTACGAGGAGATGGAAATGAATTCAGTAAAACCAAAAGAGTTTTTACACAGGTGTTTCGGATCGAGAGATATGAAGGCGTCTTTGAGACCCAAATTTCCAGAAATTCGCCAAATTTCCCCAAATCCGATTTGCTATTTTTGGGTTAATTATCTTTAAAGATTTTGAGTTATCATGTAACTAATTGATGTAACTGTTTCAAATTTCAACCTAGAAGGTAGTTATGGAACTACTTTACTTTTGTAATGATAAAAGGAAGACAAACATACAGTTTTGAGGGGGGATTTTTCACTCAAGGAGAGGCTTTGGAGCTTTGATTTCTCAAGCTAGCACTTATAACTCTTATGTAAGTGGATGATTGTTATTGATTATATATAAACTGATAAGCCATTTTACCTGTCATGCTTTTTCATTTCTGATTTGTTTGATTTCTCAGTCTACAATTTCATTTCTTGTTTAAGTTTTATTCATGTAAATGCTTGTAGCCTGTGGGTGGAATTAGTATTTCATGTGTAATGTTTATGTCTTATTGGGATGTGTTTGATCCACAGTTTATCTAATTTACATGATTCAGTTCTGTATTAGTTTGTGGATGTTTATTTCCTCCTTGATTGATGAAGTTTTCAACCAAAACCATAAAAACCTGTTT
>LPNX010645156.1:8142-57329 GCA_001517045.1 Pseudotsuga menziesii
AAAGGAAGGAATTGACTATGAATAAATGTTTTCTCCTACAGCAAAATGGGCTACCATCCGTACCTTACTCTCTTTAGCTGCTCAGAATGGGTGGAAAGTTCATCAGATGCATGTGAAGACTGCTTTCTTGAATGGATACTTGAAAGAGAATGTCTTCATGTCTCATCCAGAAGGCTTTATTGTGAAAGGAAAAGAACAAAAGGTATGCAAGCTTGTCAAATCCTTGTATGGCCTAAAACAAGCGCCTCGCGCATGGTATGAAAAATTAACCGAGCATCTTTTGAAGTTAAATTTCGAACATTTTGATCTTGATGATGCAACATTGTTTATAAAGAAAGTTGGAAGGTCTGTTGTGTATCTTGTGGTGTACGTAGATTATCTTTTGATGACAGGGAATAATGAGAGCTATATAACATCCATAAAGAAATATTTGAAAAAGATATTTGAAATGATAGATATGGGACATCTCCACTATTACTTAGGAATTGAAGTCACTCAACATCCTAACTTACATATTCCTATCTCAGAAAAAATATGTTGGAGAACTACTGGACAAATTTTGCATGATAGAATGCAACCCTATCTCTACTCCAATGGAACAGAAAATGAAGCTCACATCAAGCGAAGGAAAAGAATTTGAGGATGCGACCAAGTATCGACAACTTGTAGGAAGACTTATCTACCTTACAACAACTAGACCAGATATTTCTTATGTTGTTGGAATACTTTCAAGGTTCATCCTAAACCTTGTGAAGGACACTGGTCAGCTACAAAAAGAGTTCTAAGATACTTGAAGGGGACCCAAGACGTTGGACTCAAGTACTCTAAGGTGGATGACTTCAAACTTATTGGGTACTCAGACTCAGATTTTGATGGCGATAAGGAGACAGGAGTATCAACTTATGGATACACTATGAGTCTTGGATCAGCAGCTGTCTCATGGAGATCACGCAAACAGTTAGTTCCGGCAGATTCAACAACAGAAGAAAAATATGTGGCTGCAGCTGAAGCAACAAAAGAAATAGTATGGCTCAGGAAGATACTTGAAGATTTGCAAGAAAAACAAGAGAACTCCACTCCATTATTGATCGACAATACTTCTGCAATCAAGCTGGCTAAGAATCCCAGATTCCATGATCGAACCAAACACATCAACACAAAGTATCATTTGATTCGACATCATGTAGAGGCCAAGACAGTCCATCTTCAACATTGTTCCACAAATGATCAAGTTGCAGACATCTTCACCAAAGCGCTTGGACGAGAAAAGTTTGAAAGATTCAGAAACATGCTCGGACTTACTAACACCCCTTCTAATTAAGGGGGGGATTGTTGGAATATAATCCATCGGGATTATATGTTATTTTAAATATTAGGAATATGAAGAGACTCTCGAATGTGTGATCCCAAGAGTCATCTTAGATGTATAAATAAAGGCATTCTATGGAGAAATAATATGAATTCGTGAGTTATTTCACCCAACAATATAGTTTGGGTCAGGGGAATTTTGAGTGCCCCCTGCTACATTAGAAGCTGAAGCAGAGTTCTATCCTTAAGGAAAAGGATCCTTTAGGACAGCCGGTAGTTGAGCTTTAAGCAGCTTCTGGGCTTGTTCCATAAGGGGACAAAGGTGAGTAAGGTGGTCCTCGTGGCACAACTTGCACAAGAACTTAACCTTCTTCTTTTGTTTCTTTCCCCCATCAGCATTGTTCGCGGGTTTCTACTTGTTTTGGTTTCCCTCTCCTTTCTTTCCTCTCTTTTTCTTCCCACCGGGCTGCTGATTGCCCTTCTGAGAGGTTTGTGCAAAAACATTTTCACTCTGGGGGGAGGGGGCAACCTTTGCTGCCTCCGCCGTATACTTCTTGACAGACAAATGATGAAGTTGCTTAGCCAAAGACTCTACGGTGGGAGAGTTTATGGACCCAACCACACCATCGGCATGGGGTCCAAACTTAGGCTTCTCCGCATCGTGCATAGGCCTCGGTGCCTCAGGGATAATCTCATACAAGATCCTAGATTGTGAATAAATCAAAACCAATTGCTGGGCCCTGATAATTGCTTCTTATTCATTCGTCACTCCTGAGGTGGATATGTCCTTAGATATGTAGGGCAACAAGGATTTAAGGAACCACTCTAGAAGGAACTCAGGAGTGATAGTGGCTTTTATAAGGCTCTTTCGCCTCCTCCACTCTTGGATGTGATCCGAGATGTGGGTATCCTTGTTCTACCTAAAGGTAGATAACAAGTCCGTTCTGAAATCATATCGGACTGGAAGCTGAAAGTGGCTAAGAAATGCACTAGCCAAGTCCCAGAAACAACTAAAAGTAGCAGAAGGCAATTCAATATACCATTTTTCCGTGGTATTTGTTAAGGTTCTCTAGAATAGCCTCAACCTAACTAAATATTCATTCAATGAATTCAAAGAACACCATAAATGAAATGTGGTGGCATGAGCCCCAGGATCTTCACCAACTTTGCCCTCGAATTTAGGGATGTCCGATGGTAATTTGGTGGGAATAGGTGGCCACGAGGGGTCATGCCTCACTGGGTCATTCATCAACTTTGACAAATCTGGCAAGTTTAACGTTTCCAAGAGCGAAATTTTGGGTCAAACCGAGGCACTAAATGTGCCATCCTGGGGATTAGAGGGACCTGCCCCCGAATGCCCATAGGAAAAGTGGGGTTGCCCCCTACCACCGGTTGCAAAGTGGGTAGATTACTCTGAAACGAATTCCATTCGTAAGCCACGGGATTGTGAGTCAGAGGTGTAGTATAAGAAGTTTGTTCCATCCCAATCGAAATTGGGGTCTAAAAGACAGGAGCCAGTATCCCTCCGCTAAATAACGAAAAGGGAGAGCTCATAAACGGGGCTGAAATCGGAGTTTGAAAACTTTTCCCATAAGAGGTATTGTTTCCAAACTGCACTCCTACATATGAAGGTGATGGACCTACGTATGGAGTGGATGGGGGAATGTGCCCCCCATTCCAAGGAAATCCTTGGATGAAAGTCAAGGATCCTACTGGACCACTCTGGGTAGTGTATGGAAAGGAAGAAGGAATAGTAGGTATACTAGGAATCCCAATAACCATATCACCAGAAGTACCTACTAGGTTTGAGTGAACCGGTGGTTGAACCACCCGGCTCACTAGAGTCAAAGGTGTAGAAGGTATACTATATCTAGGGGCACTTACTAGGGGAGGTAGTACCCCTTCAGTCGGAAGGGCTGAGGTGAACACAAAAGAACTTTCTCCCACAGAAGACATAATCCTATGCACAAGGACACCTAAAATAGGTGAATCAAAATGTCTAACCTAAACGATCATAGGATCATTTAAATCATTCAAGGGTGTGTTAAAATTCCTTACAAACTCATCAGTCTGCAAGTCTTCTATCTCAACTGTATCAAGATTAAAACGGTTAGCTACAAGTTCTGGTTCACCTAGAACTTCACTTACTCCTACCGGTTCAAATGAACTGTCTATGTCCAATCTCTGCCTTTGGGGTGGGGGTGGAGGTTCCAATGTGATGAGAGGAGAAAGGTTTTGCAACCTTCTTGACCTTCTTATAGGTTGGTCCTCCACAATTGAAAATTTAAAAATCAAACCCTAATGCCAACTAAACATAGGAAAAACCACAGAGCACGCACTATAAAAAATCCTAAAGCCTCAAACAATCAATCAAGGGTGAAAGATATGCTTTCCTGAAGAAAACTGAAGAACGATTACTTGTCGTCCTTCAAGTGGTTCTTAGGCACAAGCAGAGGAATCACCCACCGCCCTCCCACTCTTACAACAAGGGTTACCTTCCAATCCCATCCAAGGTGAAACAGAAATAGCCTTTCGGTTTACCTAGGTATGAACCCTAAATGTCAAGAGACTAAAGGCTACCTTAGCTATACCAACAGTCTGGGGGGACAGTCGCAAGCCTGACTTGTACGCATGGGCAGGGTAGCTGAACCTAAAAATCTGTCTAGGAAAGAATCCCCAAATGTGTAAAAGTATTGATTTACATTTTGAAAAGGAATCAGAGGGTTATCTCCTCAGTCCAATGCCTCCACGCGGCCTCGTGCTTGACTCCCTTTTGAAAGGAGCTTCCTAGATACAATTGATAAAGTCAAGGATTTACCTAAAGAATGGTCCACTATGTCTGAATTTCAAAACTTATGGAAAGTTTACACTTCCTATCCCACGAGTCTAGCCTAAGCTAGTAGGTGAAAGGCCCCTAAAAATAAAAATTACTAGTAAATTTTAATTATTGCGTTCATTTTAAAGGGCTTTTTCTTACTCAGAAGGAAATGGAGTGATGAACTATGGTGTTTTTGACTCGATAAGAAATTAAAAAAAGTAAAGGTGTATTTTTTTTTCAAAGCAAATTGCCACTATTAAAGCAAACTTCTTTTTCTTTTTGTAAATATAGATTGATGAACAAATGCAAGCGATAAAGAGAAACTAAGACTATGTTTTTGTAGTTTTTGAGATTATACTTTAAAACTGAAATGAAAACTACTTATGCAAAAACAAATGCAAAAGCTTGAAAATGTTTTTCTTTTCACTTTTTAAAATGCTCAAACTCTACTATGCACCTAAAATGCAGTAAAAATGAGTATACTTGGATCAAATCAACTATATAAAATAAGCAAACTGAAGTAAACAGGTCAATAAAACCAAGAATCAACCAACAAAGGGAGACCAGGAACCCTAGCTTGGGTGTGTACAATGACAAGAAATCACTGTAAACTCACAAAGGTAAGTGACAAACCAACCACTATCAAAATATAGACTGGAAAAACAATGCCCAAAACCTGGATCATTGATTTGGATAGAGACACTTCAACCTATAACCCAAACAGGCCAACCTACTTCAAAATGCCAACAGAAGACAATCCAAACAAAAGAAACCCAAGGGCTTTACGAGAAAGCACAAAGTGTGGTCACCAAGGTCTTTAGACTAACTGCACAGTATTCATAAAGAAAGCCAACTAACAAACAGGAATTACAAAAAGACAGGGACAAGCAAACCCTAACCCAAAATCCCTATTTCCAGGCTTGTACACGATTGTGTACAAGGAAAACTCGCGTACTGTACGTGGCTGTCCAATAGAGAAACCCACGTATGCAGGCCTCTGTACGCGACTGTGTATGAGAACAACCTGCGTACAAGTACAAACATTTTCTCAAAAACAAAGAAAAATCCACAAGGCTTTCAAATACTATGGTAAGCATGAACCAGGACAAAATACCACACACAAACTTCAAGGCAAAGACTGGTCAAGGGTGAAAGAAATAACCTACAGCAGTCTGGGATCCCCAGCAGAGTCGCCAGTTCTATTGTACAGGAATAAACACCATATAAATGAAGGTCTGGGGTTACCAACATACTCATAAAACTTGCAGGAAATCGACTTTAGAGTACAGAAAGGAAACAAAAGGATAGAATAGACTCACCCGATTCATGATGGTTGATCCTAGCTTTGTCCTTTTCTGCTCTGCTTCTCCTCCAAATCCTTCAGGGATGTTCCTCCTTCACCTGTACAGAGCAAATCCTCCAAATGCAAGCTTATACATGTATATAGAACAGGTTAGATAAATCATATACATAGTGCTTAATCATAAATATTCATCAAACCATGATACATGAAAGACATTCAAAACACATTTGGAAGAAGGATTCTCTTTATTAACAATAGTGAATGAGTTAAAATTACAACCCAACGCCTGAGACA
The DNA here is from genome assembly GCA_001517045.1 of Pseudotsuga menziesii. NCBI lineage: Eukaryota > Viridiplantae > Streptophyta > Pinopsida > Pinales > Pinaceae > Pseudotsuga > Pseudotsuga menziesii. Next base: position 13,866 of record LPNX010645156.1, read on the forward strand.
AGGACTCCTCTGCAACCAAAGGATTATGAGTTCCACTGCTCCAAAGACTTCTGAATAGACACCACCAACATAACTTTGCTCTCCAAGTATCATTGATTAATACCCTCCCCAAGGCCTTTATTTATACTTAGTGAAATAAGGCAGTTTCGAGGGTTGAGGAGGTTGAGACAATTAAGATGGTTATAGTTAAGGGCTTAACAAATCTCAAATACTCGCGAATTATTATTTTTAATGTCAAAGGAAGGCATACGCGGGTATTAATATTGGCAACCCGCATATGACACGCGAGTTGCACTAAGGGGAGCCCGCATATAGATCTGTACGCAAGATGCAATAACAAATACTCTCGTACAACATGCGACATGTTGTAATAAAAGGCACGTATGTACGTGAGCTGCATATAGGAAAACGCGTGTACAACACTTGACATATTCAAAGGTAAAAGTTGGATGGATGATAAATGTAGTTCATAACATGTCCATCTATAGTTTTTTAGGCAACCTTCAATCCATAAATTTCCTTTTATGTGCCAGCATAGGGAATGTCGGCACTCAGACGGAGAAGTGCCATTTAGGTAGATAACAACCCATCCTTGGGAAGCTTTTCAACTTATTCCTTAATGGTCGCGGCTTTCTGTGGATGAAATTGACGTAACTTTGACGGAATGGTTTGGCATCAGGGTCAATCCTGGTCTCATGGATGATGAGTGAAGGATATATCCCTAGCATTTCTCCATACATCCAAGCAAAAATGTCTCTAAACTCCCTAAAAAGGGTCATATAAGACCTAAGTTCTAAACGAGAACAATTTTGTCCTAAATGAATATTATCTAAAAATCACAGTTGTATTGATATGTCAACTGAAATGGTCTTAATAATATTACTCATATTACCCTCGGACTCAACAACATGAACAATTACCAATGACTGAGGTGTAGTTACAATATCAGACGAAACCATTGTTTCAAAATGATCTTCTACCATATGGTAACTAGGAAGGAAAGAGGATCGGTGACGATTGTCTTTCCAAGGCATCTCCTCTAAATACATGACTTCCAAGATGGATTCATTTGATAGAATGATGTGCAAAATAAAATCTAGACATGAGGGGAGGAATCTAACTAATATGGTAGGTGATAAGGGTCGGATTCCATCAAAACATGATCTTTAAATGGTGGAGTCGCTAGTGGACTAGATAGCCACGTAAGTCTCTTCAATATGACTAAAAGGTGTCAAATCAATAATTGGTTTTCCTTTATCTCAAGTGTCATGAATGATAGAGGAGATCATGTTCACAAATGCAGTCTAGGTAGAGAGAAGACTGGTTAACGAAAAGACTCCCATAAGTGAGGAATCCTTGAGAATACCTACCCCTACATTCTGATACTGCGGAATCATAGAAGCCAAGAGCAGGACATTGTTCACAAAATTAGAACTCGTGTCTGTAGAACAAAACTCTATTTGATCAACCATAACAATATACCCTTGGAATATGAATTGGGCCACTCAAAATATGGATGAGGCAACTTCCTCCATCGCGTAACCAATTCCTTCCTAGGAGTATATTGTAGTCTAGTGGAGCATCGAAAACCTCGACATGGATGGACACTTATTTTCCCCCTAATTCAATCAGGAGAGAAGACAATAATCCATAAGATTGAAAACCGCAACCATCAAAGGCCTTCAACATTGTAGGTGAACAGTTAATTTTGGGAGAGCCTATTGCTCGCCAACATGAAAAAGACATGATTGAAGTCGAGGCACCTTCACCCACATGGTACAATGTTCTTTCTTCCCAATGACTTTCGTGGAAAACTGGAAAGCTATATGATGGAAGAGTCTCGACTTAAAATCATCTATTTTAAAGGTGATAATATTACTACTCTCAAGATCCATAGCTCTGAGAACAGACAAAAAATTATTTCTCTGCAGTGAGCACGTTTGGAGTACTTAGAGGTTAGAAATAGCATAGGGTGCCTGAGCCAAATATTCTACTACATTTTAGTACTTTGTGGCTCGTGCACTCGGGATAAACACCGATTTTCGAATTGTACTCTAATTTGGTGGTCGGAGGATGATGTCGAGAACAGGTTTTTCAATATGAAGATTGTTGGTAGGAGGAGGGGTGGAAACTATAGGATTATCCTTTGAAGTATTATCAGTTTTTTCTCTGGAGGAGGGTCATAGCTCTGAGATCTGGTGGTAAGACTAACCGATTCACTGGAAATCATTTTAACCTCATCTATAGAATATGAATAAGCCTCGTGCAAGGATTGATGGTCAATAAGGTAGGTAATGTATCGGTCAAGACTGTTGGAGTGGGAGTGTTTTTCAAAAACTTGCTGACCTCTTCATGTCGAGGAAATTCCTTGGTGAAGTGACAACCTTCACATATGAGGCAGGGAAATTTTGTCTTTCTCTTATTCTTGGATTCGATGTTTGGGTTTTGTGTTTTATTAATCCCCTGGTTATTTTTAGACTTCTTTGATTTATTCTTTCATTTCTTCTTTGTTTTCAAAAATTATGAGGATTGAATGGAATTTACCTCGGTAGAGGCAACAGGAGGAGAAGTGGTCTTTGAATTTGTGACAATTTGGCTAGCAGGTTAGTTTTCCTTTTTGAGGTATTTAACTACCAACTCTGTCTGAACAGAACCAAGTACACCATCGGTAGGTGGTTCTGTTAAAGGTCTTGAGGGGTCTGAAGTAGGACGGGGAGCGTGTGGGATCAAATCATAAAGAGTGTCTGACTAGGAATAAACTAATTCCAGGTAATGAGCTCGGTTAATGGCTTGTTCTTCGGTGAAAACAGCTCTCATGGAAACATCCCAAGCAATGGGAGGAAGAAATGGCTTAGTGAACCAATCAGTGAGTAATTGGTTGAGGATAGGTGCTTTAATCAATCTGCATCATCATCTCCACTCATGTATGTGATCAAATATATGGGTAGAAGTGGTTTGAAGAAGCAAGGTTAAAAGATACATACCCATTTCGTACTGAATTGGGAGTTCAAAATGTGTTAAAAATACCATTACTAAAGTGTTGAAATCCCAAAAAGAGTGCTGAGGCAATTCTATATACCACTTGGTGGTGATTTCACTAAGAGTCCTTTGAAAAAGTCTCAACGGATGGAACCATATGTTAAAGAGTTGGACAAGCACTACAAATGATAGGTCATAACGTGGTTTTTTGGGTCCTCACCATCTTTGTCGTTAAATTTGGGTATATATGAAGGAAACTTTACCGGAATAGCGGGTCATGAAGGATTATGGTGAATAACATCATTTATCAAACGTGCCAAATTTGGCAGGTCAAGTGTTTCCAGAAAGGGTAGTTGTTGATTAGGTTGTGGATACTAGTAATATTGATAAGGCGTTTGAGTACCAGTAGGGTTGTAAGCGGATTGACAAATGGGATTCGATGATCCTATGATAATAGGTTTGTTCGGTTGTGGTTGGTTTATAAATGTCCCACTTGGTGGTCTCCTAGGTGGGCCTCCCATGGGGGGCCTATGGGTGGACCTCCATTTGGTATACCTCTCGACAAGGGACCTATAGGTGGACCTCTGAGTGGGTGACCTCCAAATGGCGGACCTCCATGGGGACCTCTAGGTAGACCTCTTAGTGGTGGACCTCCAAGTGGACCTCTAGGTGGGGGGCCACCGAATGGGGGACCTCCAGGTGGGGGGCCTCCGAATGGGAGACCTCTAGGTGGACCTCCATACATGTTTGCAAATGGGATTTTGTATGTAAGGGAGTTCGACCAATCAAGTCTCCCTTGTGTGGTATTAAGGTTTCCAGGATAAGGGATGTCGGGAAAAAAATTTCCCAAGGAAATGGGTTGGTAATTTTGGGTAGCCATTGTCTGTTTATTTCCTGAGTAAAGGTACCCCCATCTAGGTTGATTATACATCAGTTGAACCTATAATGTTTATCCCAACATGGAGGAAGGGACAATCATGTGTGGTTGTGAAGGGTAGTCTAGCCATGGGTTGTCCTAGAAAAACACTCTGCCCAAGATTTAAACTAGTTCTCATCGTCGTGGTGACTGCTTGTTCTGGGGATTGCCCCCGAGTGACAAGATTCATAGGAGAATTGGGGATAGAGAGGAGAGATTGAGCTGACAGGGAAAGGGTTAGAAGTTTGATTGGGATCTTAAGAAACCACACTTTGAATCGGTATGCCAGATATGGTAGAATCATAAGACCAAACAGGGGCATGGTATTCGGGATTGGATTTTTCCGAACGGCTTGGTAAAGAAGAGAGACTTCTCCTTCTTATGATTTCTCCCCTCATGTGTAAATTAGACACCATCTCATGGATAGGTATAAAATACTCGTCATTCGATAATAACAATCTTGGATTAGGTGGGGGGTGGCATAATATAAAGCAGTAGTGTCGTACTCGAAAATTGTCCGTCCCAAGGAAGTCTCCCAAAAAGTGCAGTTGAACCAAAATCCGATGCCATGGGGTCATATGAGGGTGGGGAAAACACCCAATCTTGTGCACCAGAATGGCCTTTTGTAGAGAAATTAAATGTTGAATCATGTGAAGGAGGCAATTACGCCAATACCAAGGTAGAGGCAGGTGGATTATCCAAAGAAGAATACTCTTCTCTGGATTCGACAACCAGAACACCTTCCATAGAAGGATCGGTTGGGGAAGGTTGGTCCATGGTCACCCCTTTTATTTATTCTATGCTAGGAGGAAATTTAGGTGGTAAACCCTATACTTTGCGAGATCTCCTCATAGGTGGTTCAGCCAGAATGATGGCTAAAACACTTCTACTCTAAATATTCCTTGATCAACAAGATCACACACAAGAAATTCTATGCAAGCTAAGGTCACAAGCAAATTTAAGTGATAAGAGGGGATAAAAAATCCAAAACCTCACTCGGATTTCCAAGTTGTCACAACTCGCGATATACCATAGGGTCCAATAGGAAAATGCGCAAGGAGGATTGGGATCATGACCTTGCCTGAATACCCTACTACCTGGATGGCACGTGTGCAGTAGCTCCCTAAGTGTTGTTCTCGGTGTATTTCTTCAACAAGATGGAAAAAAATGATTTCCTCAGTTGCTATTGGTTCCTAGAAGGGTCGCTCGATATACACAAGTTACATGGGAGCTCAAATCTGTGTTAGTATTGTCTTATGCACAATTGTTTGAAAGGGGCCTTCCAATATATTATTGAGTATGTGAAGAACTTTTCGATATACCTTGAGGGTATGTGAAAATTCGTTCGATATACCGATTGGTACATGGAAGAGCCGCACAATCCCCGAGATTAAATGCAGACAAAAAACAACAAATCCTATTTTTATAGATGTTGGAACACGTCTTCTAGCCTATCACTCAAATTACTGAGAATTTTATCATAAGCTACCATTCAATTTTATCTTTATGGTTAGTGAATGTTTGTGGAATGTGAGCTAATTGCAAAATCAAATTACCTAAAATCCCATGCAATTTTCCTTTTGATGCAATCTGTCACGTCCCCATGCCTCAACCGGTGAAGAGGACGCGACCAACACATCAAAGACGACTGGGTAAACCACCCCATGAACATAATAAAAAGAAATCAATGCTGGAATTAAAATTTACGAGCATACACAGATGCATAATGAATCAACATTCAGCGGAAGCAAACATATTCATAAACCAGCATTCCACATGTTCATTATAATTCATTAATTGACATCAATATATATATATACAGAGATGGATTATAGACATCAACACTTATCTGTTGATGAAGACTTCACCCGTAACCAGCTACGTCGCTACAACGATCCACCCAACCATAGGCCAGCGTGCTCATCAATCTCTTAGCACACTGCCACCCCCGAGCTGGGCATGATTCCTCCGGAATAAGGGTCAATTGCAGGCTTATACATAGCCAAGGGGACATAAACAACAAACCAACACAGCTGGGTTTCACAGGCTTTCAACAGACAAGCCAAGCCAGCACAGTCCGAAGACTAACCATTGCACTCGGGCAATTACTTAGCTGTCACAGCTTAAACAAGGAGAAGAAATCCGGAGTCATTCTTGGCCCTATCATGGCCAAAATGACTCTTCAAATAAAATTACAACAGCCCCAAATATGTAAGGGAGACCCCAGCAACACAGCCAACAACGTGGGAAAATAACAGTCCCAAAATGTATCAGTGAGCACAGCTCACAGCAAACGTGGGGAATACATCCCATCCTGGGCAACAAAATCATGGAGAAAACACATAAATACCACACAGAGGAAAGGGAAAAATACCGAATTTCAATAGCCACAGCACCCACGATTTCGCTGGGAAAAGAACAACGTGGGAAAATAACAGAAATTCCTGTGCGTGAGAGGAAAAACGGGGAAAGAATCCCTCTGCGTGAGATTGCACAACAATGGAGGCCCTGCGTGAGGAGAAGACAGCTCCGTTTTTGTTCGTGGATGAACAATCAATAGCCAGGACGCGAAATTTGCAGTGCGTGGGTGCTCAGCAACTCGTGGAGCCAAGAAAATGTCTGCCTGAGACCAAAACCGCCCAGAGCCTGTGCGTGAGGAGGATCCCCAAAAACAAAATCGTGGTGAGAGTGAACTGACCAGGGAAGAGCGCGTGAGGGAGAAAAATGGGCAGACGTGGGTGGAGTGGGCAGGTGGGCAAAGGACTGACAGTCCTGCCACCCCACTCCCAAAGGCATTAATTGCCTCAACCACCAGCAGCCATTACTCCTCAGCTACCCAACAAACATTAAAAAGGTTGACATGGTTGGATGAGACAAAAGGTGGAAAATCAACAAGGTGGAAAAACAAAACAAAGGTGATAAAGCATGGGTTTTTCCCCCATAACCCAGGTTTGACATCCCCACCCCTTATCCTTTGGAACCATGCCCTTTTCATTCAACGTTGCACTGTCGTAGCTGGTTGTGGTTTATTTTAATTGATGTGCGGGTTTACATGATGCCGAATTATAATGTGCCCGATAGCACGACATACCATCAGCAACTACCCCTCTTGCCGAAACATACTCACACAAATCGATGGTGGGGCTTTTGCCTTGAGCTCCTCGCCACGATTAATTACAATATATACATCATGCAAACGGGGTCAAAACCGGGGACATTACACAATCTATCTAGAGTAAGGGAGAGGTCCTTCCTTTCAAATTACGAAATGAAAACCATGTGATCCAAACAACTAGTTCCTCAAGCTTCAAAAACTTTCAGACAAGCAAAAAATTTAATGATAATGTTTGAAAACTCTCCAATGTAAAAAGGAAAAGGATCTTTAACGCACAAATGCCTATTTTCTTAATTAAGCTTCAAAAAGCAAACACTTCTATTCATTTAGTCAAACCAAAAGCAAGCAATCAAACTTCTCTTTTTATGTAATTTTAAATGAAGATATGCAAGACATCACACTACAAAAGTGCAAAAACCATACTAGTTTTCCTTTCCACAGATCTATAAAGAGATTCTAAAGGATTAATCACATAAACCATACACCCAAAACCAAATTTCCACACAAAATTATTCTATTTCAGAGGTTCTACTAAGAAAACTTTTCAAGATCTAAACTAAAAAAGTACATTCAAGCTAAACATACACTATCAAACCTGTCAATGAGCAGGAAAGCAGATTGACAAAACCCACAACAAGCAAAAATTTCAAAGGAAAGATCCTAGAGATGGAAATGGCCTACCTCGGCACACAATGCAGGTTTGAACTAGGGCGTCATACAGTGGTCAATGCACTTTGCTTCCCTATAGACAGCGTTAGTGGTGCTTCTTGAATATGTAAGAAGGTGTCAGTGGCGCTCCTTGACAGTGTTTGAAAGGCGTCAGGGATAGTCTGGAGCTCTATCAAATACACCCAAGTGTTTCGGGGGGATCTTGGAAGCCAAAAGAAGCAAATAACCTTTACAATAATACAATGTGAATCAAACAGGATTTATGGTAAGCATAGACATGAACTAAAGAAGGAAAATGAAGGTGAAATAAGGTGGATCACTCACCTTAGATCCTTGAATGAGTGAGAGAAAAAACTTTATAATCTTGTAATCAAAAGCAAAATCAAAATTCACAGCTCTGATTAGTTACTCCCTAGTATGGTCGTCAATTTTGTTACCAGGAATTTTCAATCAATGCGGACAAAGATTGTTCCCCTAGTCTACATGGGGTAGATCTAGAACAAAAAGCCACAATGATGCATTTATTTCATAGATAATTGAACTACTTGAATGTCAAGCTTTCCTTACCTCATTGTTGAAGGTTTTGCTTGCCTTATGAATCTTTTTACGGCCAGATGTGCCTACAAAGAACATGAAGAATAAGATAAAACAGTGAAAGCAACAAGACAATCCAAATATCTATACTAATAGTCAAGGAGAAAAGTAATGAACAATATATATTGACACAAATTGTTCATGGAAAAGGAGAACATGTTTGTATTAATAACATAATAAGAGGAAGCTACAACTGAACCCTTGACATTGAAGCCTCCTTCTCATAATTCCTTTGACATCACTTCCATATACACACTACAAACTTTACAAGCCTCACTCACATTCACACTTTTTTGCCTCACATACCAGTAATGATTCCAGCAGCATGAAGGTGTTCCCTTGGTTCTCTTCCCTCCCCTTACCCATGAGGGGAAGCTTGTATAAATAGGTCAAAGGAAGCCCAAAGGGGTTGAGATATTTTGCGAGGAAGGTAGGGAATGATCTCTACAGGCTAGGGGCACAAGTGCCACCTATTCCAAGCAATTAGGATAAGCCTCCATGAGGACTTTCATCTAGAAGGTTCTTGAAAACTCTTTTTTTGTCTTTTGATAATACTTACGCTCTCTGAATATGGGAAAGTCGTGTCGGTTCCCTTTGTCTTTAGGCCAAAGGTGTCATCAAAGCACTATGTCAGTGGGAAGAGGCATCAGTCCAGTCTGACGCCCTTCGTTAGCAGACAAGGTGTGTCATACATCCTAGAAATGGGCAAAAAGATGTCTTGGCCATATCACTTCAGGGGATTGAGCATAAAAAACAATTTCAAGTGTAACAATTAGTTGGTAGTTTTTTTGTACATGATTCATATTTGTCCAAACATTAATTTTGTTGTTGGTATGGCCTCTCCCTTTATGTAAGATCTGTGTTCCATTGGAAAGTAGCAAAGTAGATACTTCATCCCATTTAAGGTACGGTTCAATGTGTCATACAACATAGTTTAGGGGGGTATACTATTTTGGTTGATTTCACAAAGTCCAATATTTTGTGACTCTAATAAGTGAAAAACAATTCAAGGTATATATTCAAGTTCATGTTCCCTAAACATGTAAAAAATGGTCTACCATTCATCTTTCTCTAGCATAGTACACTATAAGGGTTCATGGAATCTAGGAATCACTCTGGATTTCTTAAATCTTTTTTTAATTTGATTTCCAATAAGTGTATCCAACCACTATTCAATCTGGCAATCACAAAACAATCCAAAGTGAACTTGGGACTCTCACTTTCCAATGTTCACTCAATGCATTTTTTTTGTCCTATTTACATATTACATATTCTGTGATCATTCATGAATATTACTTTAAAATGATCTTAATTTTATTTAACACAACACATTATTAACATAAAGAAAAATACAACTTAGTCTCAACCAAAATTATCTTAATCTTATTTAACAAGGCACGTTATTAACATAAGGAAAAATACAACTTAGTCTCCACCACTCCAAGAAAGTTCAAAAAAATATGTGAAAATCATAAAAAGAGGTATAGAAGATGTCACAAACTATCTATATTTTAAACAAGATTTTAAAAATGAAAGTATCTCATTATTATAAATAGAATTAAAGAAGCTATTAAATAAACAAGATTTTAAAAATGAAAGTATTTCATTATTATAAATAGAATTAAAGAAGCTATTTAAATAGGATTAAAAAAGCTATTTAAATTGAGACTTTAATATTGGTGATAAACTTTGGATATATTGTATGAAAATAATTACTACATTATACCTATCTAACTTCTTATGGTTGGTTCATAATAACTCTTATTAAATATTAGACATAGATAATTATTAAGAAAACATAATACTTATTGAGAAAATAAAAGAAGAAAAAAATATTTACAAAAATGATGTGTTTTAAAAAATATTCAAAAATCTCAAAGTAAAAATATGAAGCCTCTCTTTTTCATACAAATATACATATACATATTATATAACCCAATCAAAATCATCATCAACTATATATGTATGGCAAAGTCATACCACACCATTTTTATTTTTAAATAAACAACTCATCATTGTATTTCTTATTTCAAAATCAGTAATATTAAATACAATTTCATAATTAAATTTGTAAAATATAACAATAATTAAATAAAAATCCAAAAAAAAAGCATCACATAAATAATTTTCTATCAAATAAATAATTTCATGTTATAGAAGATAACATCACATAGTGACATAAGAATACACATATTACAAAAATACAAAACTTAAACACTAAAAAGAAAAAATACACATTACAAAAATATGTAAAAATAACATCACATTAATAATTTCCTTGCACTAAAGATAACATCACATAAATAATTTATTAATTTATAGTCACATAGGAATACACATATTACACATAGATACAAAACTTAAACACTAAAAAGAATACACATTACAAAGAAATACACATATTACAAAGAAATGTAAAGATTGCATCACATATGTAAAAATAACTATCACCTAAATAATATCCTGTGACATAGGAATACACATATTACAAAGAGATGCAAAACTTGAACAGAGAATACACATATTACAAAGAAATGTAAAGATAATATCACATATGTAAAGATAACTATCACCTAAATGATTTCGTGTGACATAGGAATCCACATATTACAAAGAGATGCAAAACTTTGTAAAAAGTAATCAAACAATTTAAACTTTAAACATGTTTATTTATACGAGAGAATAAAAAGTAATCATTCAAGTTTAAAATAGTTAAACATTTTTTATAAAAAAAAATCACAGTATATTTTAGGTAAAAATGAAATAGACTATGTGTTTAGATTAAGGTAATGAGGTTTAAGTTGATGTATTATTAAATTATTTAAAACCTTAATTTAAAATTATGTATAATAATAAAAGCAGTACTTTCAAGTATTTTATAAAAGAAATTCACAATATATTTTAGGTAAAAATGAAATAGACTATGACAATATATTTTAGGTAAAAATGAAATAGACTATGTGTTTAAATTAAGGTAATGGGGTTCGAGTTGATATATTATTAAAATATTTAAAATCTTAAATTAAATTAAATTAAAATTATATATATAATAATAAAAGCAGTACTTTCAAGTATTTTTTAGTCTTTTTAAATTATTATTAAATTTAGAGAATAAAAAGTAATCATTCACGTTTAAAATAGTCAAACATTTTTTATAAAAAAAAATTATAATATATTTTATTAAGTAAAAATGAAATAGCCTATATGTTTAAATTAAGGTAATTAGGTTCAAGATGATGTATTATTAAATTATTTAAAATATTATATTAAATTAAATTAAAATTATACATAATAATAAAAATAGTACTTTCAAGTATTTTTTAGTTTTTTTAAATTATTATTAAATTTAGAAAATAAAAAGTAATCATTCATGTTTAAAATAGTTAAACATTTTTTATAAATAAAAATTCACAGTATATTTTATTAAGTAAAAATGAAATAGACTATGTGTTTAAATAAAGGTAATGAGGATCAAGTTGATATATTATTAAATTATTTAAAATCTTAAATTAAATTAATTTAAAATTATATATGTATATAATAATAAAAGTTGTACTTTCAAATAATTTTTTAGTCTTTTTAAATTATTATTAAATATAGAGTATTAATTTTAAAATTGGAATTATTTGTATCTTAAATTAAATTAAAGTTATATATATATAATAAAAGTAGTACTTTCAAGTTTTTTTAAAACTATTATTAAATTTAGAGAATTAGATTTAAAAGTGGAGTTATTTGTATTTTAATTTAATTAGTTTATGGAAAAAAAATCTTAGAAATTTATTTTTTCAAATTTAAAAAAAAAATATATCTCTAAGCAACCATCTTTCCAAAGCTAATGCAAATGCTCTTTAGGAACATTGAACTTGGTAATTGTACTTTAAGATAAATCAATCAATAACCAACATCCAAAGCAAGTCTCACCTACTTTCAAATGTTTGTGGACAACATCCAAAGCAGGGCAGTTAGTGTCAGATTACCCATTGTCACATATTAACAAGAACATAGACAAGTTGCCTTACTTGTAATCAACCTAGTTGAGACTATCAACTCTTACTAATATACTACACTCATAAATAATATGTGCATGTAATTAATGTATAAATTTATATGAATAATAATTGAGATTATACTAACATAGGTTCATTTAAACCTCCATTGGGTAATCTTCCTCGAATATCACTACGATTCTCCCCTCTCATTCGTTTGGAGAGTCTGGGACGCAGGGTCAAATTTCACTTTGGTTCTAGTTCCTAGGGAGCGGCCTTTTGTTTAGAAAAAATCAGAGGCAATAGTCACAAGGAGTTGGGAAAGAAACAGGGCTGCCTCACCCCCTTGTATATTGGGCTTCTCACGTGAATGGCTTTGTGATATTTGTGGTAATTCTTCGGCAAGCTACAGAGCATGTCCTTAACTCGAATGCAAGGTTGAATAGTAAACACTTTAGATTGGCTCTTGTGTCAAGAGAGTGGTATTCCTTTGAAGAAACTTCTGAAATTAATGGAAAGAACTAGGCAAGTAGCAGATTTGTTGGAACACTGGGTTCCTCGTCATGATTTCTTTGAGAACCTTGTGGTAAGTATCGGGAAAGTCATAGCACACACCTTCAACAACATTTAGATATTTAATTAGAGAGAGGTGTGATTTTGTAACATTTAGATAGCTCAAAGTGCTAGGATTTTAAGATTGAATTGGCTCTCATGAGAAAGTAATTTGGATCTACTCATCGAAAAGCGGATTGAGGAAATAATTGGGAGAATCGAGGCTATTGAAGTTGATATTCATGGCATTCGACAACAAATGTGATGGATGAAAGATCAAATGGAAGGCCTAATAGTAGCAGTTCATAGTATTACAAATCATGTGCCCATCCTGGATAGACATGTTGATGAAGTTGAACCAGCTTCTTATCAACTCAATGCTAATCTATCTTGTTTTGATACTCATTTAGAAGATGTTGAAGTTACAGTTTGTTATTGTGATGCTCAAAGGAAATATCTTTAACTATGGCTAAGCATGAAGATCTCATAGTTGGAAAGAACTCCAGCATAGACAACAATTCTGGAAGTGAGAAAAATAATGGACAGTCTGTTCGCTAGCCATCCCTTGTAGTTATCTGAAACTCAACCGAGAAGGATGAAGTGGAACTTGAAGAATATGTCAATATATCCAATACCAATGTCAACTCAGGCATAGAAGAAGAAGACCAGGGCATGAAGGGTGATGAGATCTTAGTTTAATTTATAGTTTGTATGCTTCATTTTTGTAAAAAACCTCTAGGCCAATTTGTTAAAGTCTATAGCAGTACAGTTATATGTATTCTTTTTAAGATAGTTTTCATACTTTGGAGGATTGTAAAGGATATTATCAGCATTGTTGTTGTTGACATTGTTAGACATGCTTTGTGTTACCACCTAAGTTGTACTTAGTCTGTGTTATCAAGTGTGTTATATTTTTATCATTCAAGCTAGCATTATGATCTTAGGATCTTTTAACTGAGAGAATAACAAGCATAGCAATAAAACAGAAGCACAACACAAGAGACAAGAGACACAAAGAATTTTCCTCGGGGAAACCATAAAGGAGAAAACACCGCAACTTCCTCAGAGATAGAATCAGTACCAAAGGTAAAACCAGAAAATAATAAGATGATCTCCCGACAGTAACAGTCTCTCTCTCTCACACTAAGAGAGCTTCTCCTCTCTCACTCATGCACCCCAATGAGTGAGTGTGTGTGTATGAGTATGATAAATAGAGAGGCTCTCACTCTCTATTTATATTCTTTCGTTCACTTGGAACCCACTCCAACATGTCGGCCTCACTTAACAATTACTTACTAGAGCCGACATCTCTAGGAGTGTCTAATAACCCTAGTGCCCCACCACTTGTGGGGACTTTCCCTCCTCTAACCAATAGGAAGGTAGCACAATGGTGGGGACTATTGCCCCGACTTACAATGACTCACCTAGGGTCGACTTCACTAGGATAGTCTAATAACCCAAGGGCCCCACAACTATGGTGACTTTAACCCTTGACCAATAGGAGGATTACCCATAATGACTTGACATGACTTTCTCATTATAAACTTCCCGGAATAAACATTGGGGTATGACATGACTCAAATACATTACAATACATCTCGGAATAAACATCGGGTTACAATACATAAGAAATACGGATGAATACATTTCGAAGTTACTATTACATCAACAAAGTGAGCCTGGTGAACCAGACAAAGATGATTTGTTCGGACTTCAGAAGACCTTCAGAATTGCTTCTGGGAAGTGCTTGTTGTACTATATCACATGTTCATACCTCGTAGGGTAGTTGTAATAAAATGTTCTTGCATGGTAGTGTCTGTAAAAGACTCTGTCTCTTGGACTTTATTTGTCAATCCGATCAACCCAGAGTGTTTTTTCCCTTGGTTATTATTGGTTGTTGAATAAATGACTGATAATTTCTGAGTTTTTCACTCAATACCTCCAAAGTTGGGGTGGTCGGCTTGACATTTAGGCCTATTGAGGTTATTAGAGTCTGTGTGTCAATGTATAAACATGCTAGGCATTATGGCCGAGTCATATGAACATGTCTAAGACCCCCTAGGTTTTAATTTTTTTAATTTTTTAAGTTTTTTTAAAAATTTAATTTTTCCACAAAACTTAGGCTATTTTTTAATAGTCTAATTGGAAAATTTGGTCTTGTAATAAAAGTGGGCTCATAAATCAGTTTTAGTCATGGGGGTGCTCATTTTCTAACTGAATGCACCCAGTAAACCCATAAACCCACTTTTCCTAAGTTTTGAGTGATTTTCCCATCACTCGGGTCTAAAAACCCTAAAAATCAAATATTGATTATTTTAATTGATAAATTAATTAAATAATGGAGAAAATCCAAATTACTAAATCAGTGGGATTTGCTCCGATTTGACTGAAATCAGTCTCATCGGCTTTGGATTGACTAGCGCTGACCATTCCTTGACAGAAGGAGTTGATCTGGGCTAAAGAAGGAGTGAACCACAACATGCATTCTTGGGATTTGCGCCCTCTCTCCTTCCTCCACACGTGTGGGCTCATCTGGATGTGATTTGGTTGATGTTTCAATTAACCGGTTCATGTGTCAGTTCGATCAGCTCTCTAATTTCCAGTTACACTCAGTCAGACTCGGATCAGACTCAGATATACTCATATCAAGCTTGGCCTGACTCCTCATGCAGTTGCAGTCCCTCTCAACTTAGGAATTGCACCCCCTCTGGTCTAGGTTTTCAGTTTTTGCTATAAATAAAGCACAGTATTCTCCTTTCCAAACTAGTTAGAGTTGGATTGAAGAGTTGTTGCCATTGTAATACTGCTATATTTTCATTATAAATAAAGAAGCTTTGGAGGCTATACTGTGTAGTGCATGTGTTGGTGTGGATTCCCAGCGTCATGCTGCTAATGTGGTAACTGCAAATGTTTCTCAATTTTTGTGGTGCTTTGTATTCTGGCTTCAAGGATTTGGTTGAATCAAGTAAGGGTGTAAACTGGGAAAGTAAGATTACTTTCTCTTTTTTATTCATATTATGTATGCTCAAGAAATTAAGTTATATGCTTAAATAAGATTATTTTTGCATGATCTTTCATTTTTTGTTTCATACATCTATATCCAGATCTCACGAGGTGTTGTGCAGACTTGTGTTATTTAGTTGCAGGTTCCTAATTAGATGAAGGTGTGGATCAATATTGATGCCATTCCCTTATCTAATAATCTCAAGACTTTGTCCCTCAACGCTCCACAAAAGGGCCTCCTTTCAACTTGTTCCATTCAAGCAACGAACCAACCTTCTCTCCTCTTCTTCTCTTTTTTTAAAAAATTAAATCTTCTTGGTTACTTTGTTTATGCATGAGCTTATAATTTATCATATGCAAAATATCTCATTAGATCTCATACATAAGCATTAAAAAAGATAGATCTCTATTTTTCAAAAGTTTTCCATAAGCATCATAGATTTGGCATAAAGAAATAGTCTTTTGCATGGCGTTTTAAAGGAAATATATAGCTTGCATGCATTAGCTTTTTCTGTTCTAATTTAAAAGATAAATCCAGCAATCAGTGCACATCATATTGGCTGCCCAAAAGGCAAACCAAGATCCCAAGGAAAGCTTGCTTTCCTTGGTTCCTTTTTCACATTTTTTTAACTAGTTTTAACTTAGTTGTTTTCGGTTAAAAGTGTGTTGACCCAAAGGTACTTTCAAAGTGATTTTTGGCATATTTAAGTTTAATAAGATTGCTGTTTTTTAGCAGGTATAACACAAAGAGGAGGAAGTGTTGTCCGAAAAGTGACTTTTGGGCCATCCGGAACCCCCAGGGGTCTCCCCTTTTCCCGAAATCTTAATTTTTGCACTTTGTAAGATCTTAGGTTCATTCTATATAAGAACCAAGAGGAATTATATTATTTTTTCGATATTGTATCCGCTGGTAATAAAAAATAATTTCGAATAGGTTCTTTCGAGCCCTTTCCCCATCCCCCCTGGGGGGATTCGTGTCTTGTTTTCATTTTTTGCATTTTTTCTATCTTTTGCTTTAGATTAGTTTTATTTATGCAAAATAGTTTACTTTGATTACTTTCATCATATCTTCCATATTATAAATTCAACGTAACTTGAATACTTACCCCACGAATCCCGATTGAACCGAAAGGTGAAAGAGGATCGTGCTAGATTTAATTAGAGAACCTGTGGTTTATTTTATTTTTGTTGCTTCATTATTTACTGTTAATTTCTGCAAGCAATCAATTTAAAATCAAACCCCTCCTTTATTCCCCGATTGAGGTCCACTTGGACCGAAAGAGGTTCCTAGAGGGTTTTCTTTCTAATAAAAACACATCGATTAAAATTTACTAAAAATTACAAAGACTCCGATGTGTATGTTCTATGTTTTGGATGTGGTTCATCCGATCAGTCAAGTTGCATCAAAAGCAACGTGAGTGACTAGATTAATTAGGTTTCACTTTCTCCAATTAACCACCTGTTGGCCGGATTTTCTGAACTAGGCCAACTTAAGGAGATTAAGCCCACACAAGTCGCTTAGAGAAGCTCCCGGTGTGTTTGGAATGGCAAAACCTCGCAAGTTATGGTCCTGCTACCAACTAAATTTATCCTCTTAAGGAGAACGTAAAAAAAATTTCAATAAAAATTTATCTTAAATTAAATTACTGCTTAAAATAAATCCTAGGCTTAGTTTTCTAAGTTTAAGTTATCCTAAAGTGCTTTCTTAAGGAAAGTCTCCTATTTTCGGGTTTTGTTTTAAATGTTTTGACTAAAAAAAACTATTTTAAATTTTAACAAACTAATCTAATTCTATTTAACAGCTATTAAAATAAACTAAGCTAAAACATGAATTAAAATTAACTAGCTACCCTATCTCAACTGAGAGCAAACTTTTAGATTACTATATCGACTATCAATTAACAATGATAAATAACAAAGTGAAATAAATCATACAATTCCAGATAAAGAAACTATCAGAACTGTTATCCCCAATAACACTCTGTTTAATAAAATTTACAAAACACAGAGAATAAAATAAGAAATTATTCTATTCACTCTGTAAATGTATTTGTCGACAGATAATTGAAATTCAACATTAAAATCTGTATACAAAAGATATAATAACTTATCATTCAACACAACTATCAAAATATAGATGTAATCAAAATAAGCTATGAAAATATAATACTATTCGATCACAATCATCAACGACATTTGAATAATCATGGCATTGACAGTATCAATAACAGATATCAATATTGAGTGATAAGAGTAATTGAAACTATGTTCATGCAATGAAAACTAAGTTCAATTGCACACAGATTTAAAGTAAGAAAATTGCTTTTGAAATATATATATATAACAAAGAACTGGAAACAAAATTTGGTACCAGTCTTTGATGTCCCAGTGGTAATCATCCACAAAGAAAACTTCAATAGAAATCAAAACCAGAAATGTATCATATGTTTCACAAGTATTTTCTCTCGTACTCCCATCGACCCCCCTCTACAACGAGCTTCCTAGCTTATATCATAAGACTAGTAACTCCTTCCAAGTTTTGTGTAACAACTATTCTAAAAATATCGATTTAGTTTCTAACAGTTATTACATAATAAAGACAGAGTCTTCATCATCGTTCTGTTGCATTTCTCAAAGAAGGGCACCTGGCAAACTCGATTACAACTTCCATAACTGTGAAACGCAACTCATCCATGTTGAAATCATCCATATCAGTTGAATTTGTAATAGCCTCAGCCTCCGTTGCAAAATATTAATGAAGTCGAACAGCATCAAGATCAAAAGGCTATCCAACAACGACACCTGCAAGAATCGAAACCATGCATGAGTTTTATAATTAATGTAATAGATACAAAACATAAATAATAATAAATCTAATTTAATGATGGGAAATGCCCGCAGAATCTACGATTATGTGGGCATGCTAATTACCCGATTTTGTTATTTTCCCAAAATTGTAGCAATTAACATAATTTTCAAGAAGAGACTAGGAATTTGGTAGCCCGACGAGCTTCTAACAATTTAGCTTTGAGTTCCAGAATTTTGAGCTTTTGATGCTCTGTTTGCTCAAGCAACCGTTGATTCATTATTGTCATGGATTTCTTAGTGGCTTTGTATCTATCCTTTTTCATTTTCATTTCTTGCCATTTACTAATCCACGACAGTAATTCATTTTTAAGAGATTTGATTTCCTCTTTCATATCTGATTCATTTGAATGTAGTTCCCTTAACTCTGTTTTCAACTCGGTAATTTTGTCCTTTAATATATGTTTAACAGTTAATCGATTTTCTTCATTGCTTCTAACAGGTGAAGAATCACCAGTAAACGAAGTTTTCTATTTAGACTCATAGGGAGAAGACTGATCAGCGAATCTATTTATCGATGACTCATTTCAACATGTTGTTGACCGTTGCCAAGAGAAATCCCATGAACTGGGTATAATTCATCATCTTCACTATCAATTTTGACCAAAGGAGACTCTTTATGCTGTTGAGTAGTAACTGGAATGGAGGCTGTAGTCATACTTCGAGTAAATCGTCGTGTACCAATAGACACAGAACCCTTTGGCTTAGAATATTTTCTATCACAACAGACTTCTGCTAACTGTTCAAGTTTTCATGTAGATTCATCACAAGGTTTTTAAAGAGTGCACAGATCAAAAAGGAATTCATGAGTAACAGGATCAGATTTTTTAACATTCATCGATTTACTATCCACCTTTGTAGATGCACCGTAATGTTTGACAGATGAAGATGGGTCCATATTAGTTCAAGCATCTAATGGATCAATTTTATTTGGAACATCATTACCAATATGGGTATCTAAAGGCGGACTTGCTTCCTGTAACTTACTAACCAACCCATGGCTCAGCTTTATGAACATCATCGACTTCATATTTTAATGAAGCCCTACGCTTTATGCGAGTTTTAGGATGATTAGGCCAATACTGTGTCAACCCTAGCTTTTTTTCAACCAATAATTCATTCTGGGATCTACCAATAAGGGATAACTGGTGCTGAACCAGAATCTTAATCAAACCATGGTGGAACAAGCTTCTATTAGGATTTCCTAGAGTATTTTTCACAGAGTGTGGCATTTTCTTCAAGCTTTGAAGCAAGTAGAAAGGGAGATTAAGTTTACAACCCTTCAAAGCTAATAATAATCTCAAATTATAATAATGGATATGAGATAAGCGGCCGTCACAGGAAACATACCTGACTAAAATTTCATAAGACGCTCGCCATTTTGGTTTTAGGAATTTAACAGAAACCCCAAACTTTAGCTTTGCATTAGCAGGTAAGGGTAAAATCAATGACTTACACCCATTTTTATCAACCCTTCCTCCTTTAAACCAATTCTCTCCAGTCTGGGGAAGCTTTGTTGCTTCTGCAATTTTGTCTTCATCAATTATAAACTGAAACCCCCCAATTTGAGCTACATTCTCCTTCAGGCTTAGAGCGAATTGTCTGATGACTTCAATTTTATGACCACTAAAATGTCTAAAGAATGAACCCCAACCTATCTTTCCAAATAATGCAACAACTTCCTCATTAGCTTCCACCAGTTTAGGCCCTGAGATCTCGAATTGACTAAGAGGGGCCATTTTCTCATCACTACAACTCTAGTCTCAGTTTGGGATGAATGTCATTGTGAAGATGGAAGGAATAGGGATCCAAGTGAAAGGCATCACGTGAACCATCAAATCACTAATTGATTCATACGTGACAAGAAATAAAACCCCAAATTCGGCCATGGTAACCAAATTTTTGAAATAATGAAGACAAGTACCAATGTTTTGCGCCATGAGTAACAGACAGACTAGTCGTATTCAACAGAATTCTCAGAAATCATTATGTTAACACTTCCAATTTTAACTGAACTTTGACATTTGAAATAATATGAACTTTGATATTCGAAATAATACAATTCAGGGTTTGATAGCCATATAACACAAAGAACGGAATGATAGCTTCGTACGGGCGTCATAAATGGTAATGGTTATCAGTAATTATGGAATCGAATTACAATGACACGACTCCATCATTAAACCAAAAAATGTTAGTTGTATTGATTGGTGTCATAAAATCAAAGCCAAGATAAACCAAATGTTAATATGATCCCAATCTTCATGTAGGTGATTCAGTCAAATATCATTAATCATTAAAACCCCTTGATTGTCTTGCTTTTAAACTTGTTGTTTATTACACCAAGGGAAACATCAAAGATTGATCAAATATATTATAACGAAAACTTATTAAAGATTAAGTGTTTAAATATAAATCACTCCTTATAAATATAACACAAGAAATCTTGCTAAAATTCAAAGTGGTGTATAAAGGTAAACTTTAGCTATGTGAAAAGCATATAGAAAAACTCTCATAGCTATCTATTTACAAATAAATTGACATAGTATTTAAATGATAAAGTTTTCTATGTAAAATCATATCATTAGGGTTAAATAGGATGTTTAACTTAATTCATCAACCCTAACCATATAAATTGCAAAAACTAATGATGAATACTTTGTCAAAAGGTCTAAATGAAATCAATAAAACCTAACTACAACAAGTTTAGAATGCATTTTCAATTATCTTTAATTTAATCCAAAGAACTATTTAGCAGGCTGTAATTTAAATATCTCGAATCAATATATAATCAAATACGTTGATAATAATGAAAATTGATTATATATCAAATTAAAAGATTAACAGCTGCTAAATTATTAAATTTATGAAAATGCTTCCTAAACTTCCAGTATAATCATTAATTCTTCTTTAATTGAGAGTACCTTCAGAATCGAAGATTCTAAAGGCACTCTTGTATAATTTTGTGATAAATTATAGAAGAGAACTAATCAATTTTATTCAGCAAAGCAGAAAAATTGAGAGGGTTGTTTCCTGCCAACACCACCATCAAGAGAAAATCCAATGCCTCGAACAAACCGTAAGCGGTGGAAAAATACCCAAAGGAAGTGGGAACTCCTGGACAGTGACCTCGAGGCGCCGATCTCTATTACACCCTAGTGGGTATACTATGAACACAGTCTTAGAGACTCCATTCATCCCACACATTCCTTGTGGGTAGTCGTGAAGGTTTTATTTTTGGACATACTCCAAGTACCCCTCGGGTATATCTGGAGTCCCCCTTCACCTAATTTAATCCACTCATTTTTCATATTAACTTAAAACGTACCAAGAGACAATTGCAAAACATTCACTCCAAGCACATGCAAGCACATTTAATCATTTTGTGACTCCATTTTAAGGCACTGCTTATTTGTTTACTTCTTTCGATATATATATTGTGTGTCATCATTGTGCTTACTTGTGTTTATTTTTTCATCTTGTCATCTGTGGTTCTCAATTGTTAATTTCAAACTCCTAAGCAACTTATTCAATTTAATACCATCATACTAAATTAATTAACCTTAGTAACTTAATAGGGTCTATCCCCCTTGGCTTCGTTGGGAGTTGAGCCTAAACGGAGGAGTGAAGAATAAAGTGACAGCCTTGACTCGAGACTTGCCCGCAAAGACACACCGAGTGGCTTGAAAATTTCTGCCACGTCCCCCCCAAGTGTGTGAAAGGCGGCAACACTTTATAGAGTCATTGCCGGGGATAAAAAATTTTATTCCCAAAGTACGACTTTTGTTTTCTTCTTTTTTGCTTTTGCTTTGTTTGATGAATGCTTAGAGTAGATCTTTAATTTTCATCTGGCGACTCCACAGACCTTTTTTTTTTAGTTTTTAATTTTTACAAAGAAAAGCAAAAAATATTTTTGTGAGATTTCTTAAATGTATATTTCTATTCTCACATGGCGACTCCATTGAAGGGATAAAACCCTTGTTTCTGACAAAAAAAAATTGAGATTGATTGTGTGTAGGTGAGCCCACATAACAGTGAAATTTAAAGCTCAACTCCATTCTTCAGTTCCAGACATTCTCCATGATCACTTATTCTTGATATGGATATTTAAAAAATAGAAATGAGTTTCTTGTGATTGTCCTCACATTGATTTCTCTAGGATCCCTGGCTTTCCTAATCGTCTCATTCGTGAAATGACATTTACTTCCCTTCCAGGATTTCGAGGAGATGATAATAATCACTCAGCTAGATTCCATGTTAGGATTTTTCTGTCACATATGAGTAAAAACAACATTCAACATGAGGATCATATGATGGCGATGTTTTCTCATTCTCTGCAAGGGGACGCTTCATGTTGGCTTCATGAGTGTTTTCTTGAGAAATCTATTACTTCCCTTGAAAAATTCTTCGAAATATTTTTGAAGTAGTGGCATTACGATGGGAATGATATTGAATCATTCGATGCTAAATCATTCATTAAGACCAATTTGAAGTACTTATTTCCTTGGAAAAAGTTTCATACGGAATATCCTGATATATGTAGTATCAACATGGTGTACAACACCCAACATTCAGAAATCCATTATGATCCCATTGAGTCTGTGCATGAAGAGCCATTAGTTGAAAAAAAAATTGAAGACCCTCCTCATGTAATGTCACATGCCCCAATTTTGCAAAATAATATTATCTTATTTTGATTTTATTCAAATACATTATGTTAAATTTAATGCTAAGCTGTAACTGATGACTCAACAGAGTCAAGGATGTGGAATGTAATTCTGAATATTTAAATTTTAAATAAATAAAAGTGGAGACAACAACTTGGGAGAGCTGTTAAAAATAGTGTTACTAGTCAAGTTGGTGGAGGAGACTAGGTGGAGAGCAAATAGACAAGTGGCAGCATCCTCAAACACTTCCTATGTTGCAGGTAGAAACCTCACTACATTTGGGGTCATGATCCCCCAAGAAAGTGGTATCAGATCATGTGGCTCAATTAATGACAACTAACCCAAAAAGACCTAGGAAATCTTAATAAAAAATCTCATTGAAGAGAGCTGAGGCTGCTCATTCCAGGAGAGGAATCATTCAAGTGAATGCACTTCAAGGAATTCATTGGGAAGGGAATTTTTGGAGAAGGTGTTTGAGGCGTAAACTGCAGGAAAGTGATCTAGTACAGCTTTCCATGCTGAAAGATCTTGCTGCAGAGTTCAGAGGTGGTACTAAGTCATTTGACTAGTACTTTGTTGTTTGCTCCACCTAGTCCCAGCCAAGGAGACCAGGAACAGGCTCGGGGGTCCTGAGAAGTCGTTGTTTGAGCGCTCTCCAGGATTTGGTAGGGAGGGATGGCCTCCCAACACTATTGTCGTCCAGCTTTAAAAACAGGTTCTACTATCTTTTAATTCCTGTGTTAAAGTGTATATCTGTGTATGAACAAATAATGAATGATTTATATATTACATAGTGAACTGTTAATCTTGAAATCTCTTAGTTGTTTTAGATATTGAATCTGTTTTTTGATGAAAAATAATCCTACCTGTGTTTTTCCCCATCTAGAGTAAACTAGATCGTACTTTAGCACAGGTAGTGTGTTTAAATGAATGAAGTATGATAGGAATATGTAATGAATAGAGTAGTTATGTTTTTCCAAGTATTGAAATGTTTTCTTTCAGTAGATAGTTGTTTTTCCAGAAAGAATTTTAATCTGTTTCGTAGAACTGTTGTTAAAACTAGACTATGTATTCAGAATATTAAAAAAAGAACATAATCATATTATTTTACTAATAAGCAATATATTTAAGTATGTAATTCATTCTTTTACACAGTATCTTCTTGTATAAACTATACATCTATACTGAGAACGGAAGGAATAGAAATATCAGTTGAATGCTTATTATTTATGTTAAGTAAAGATGCAAATATAGTTCTGTTAGTTTATTTCTTTTCCTACTAATAATAGTTATTTTACTTGTAACAATTTAAATTTTAAGTAGGATAGTTAACCTAATTAAATTTTGAAGATAAACTAATTTGAAATAAGGAATATCATAATTAAGAACTTAATAACCCTTATAGTATTATTTCTCTTAGAATCAAAATAACGAACAGGTAGTAGTAACCTATGAATATAGTATTATTAATAAAGATACACACTTACAGACAAATTAGATGTAAGGAATATTGATAGGATGAAAGTTCTTATTCCTTTCACCAAGTTTACAAAAAAATAATCTTATTAAATAAACTCCATTATTATAGACTGCTCTCAGTCTTATTTAATAATATATAAAAATACAAACATAAACTCAAGAGAATACATTATTCACAGATAATAATGTTATTAATACAAATAATATTATTATTAACAATAAACAGTATTGCTTATAAATTAGTAATTCTTTTAAACAAATTGAAGAAATCTTGTGACAGTAATTGAATTAACAAAATAACAATACAAAAATTATTACTTTATAAAAGTTAAAGAGGATAAACCCTTGCTCATATTCTGAGCATAATCTATCTGTATTTTGATATACTTAGTAACCTAGGTTAAACCATAAGTTAGTTCTTTTTAAAACTATTAAAGAACCAACTGAATCTAAACACAGAAATGAAATACATTACTAATCAACATATTCAAAATGTACTTATAAAAGAAACTGTGTCTTTTCTTTATTAACAGTATGTACCTATGATAGGGTTAAAACCCTTACAATTATTTAAATTAGCAAATCATTGAAGTAATAAATCAAATTTATTAAATTATGTAACCATTAAATAACCAGGCTAATAAAATTTACTCACAGTCCTTTAAGGACAAATAAAAAGACTGTGTAATTATTATAATGAGAATAATTTATATCAAAACGAGGGTTTTTACAGGTTAAACCCTAATTCATAACTCTAAATAAAAACAACCAAGAATTAAGTTATGGCCGTGAGTATCAGTCTCAAAACTTTAATTATAAACCCTTACAGAGTATTCAAACAGAGTAAAAAATTTCATTTACATTCAAGAAGAGTAAAAACCCTGAAATTACACAGAGTATATCTTTAAACATCTGATAAACAAAATTAAGCTTGAAGACCAAACTGTCTTTACAAAAACTACTAATTTAAACAGGTTCTACTAATTCAAACTAAATACATTGCTCAGTTAAACTGAGTCTACCCATCGACTAGCTAGGGTTCGAAACTAGGTAAACCCACAAACAACCTGTAAATCAAATTATATAACTCATGGCGAGTCGAGGGAGGTTTTCCACAAACCCTAGGTGATTCCATTGACCACCGTGATACAAGTAGGGTGAAAACCATGTAGAAATAATAGATCAATGCTATGTGCAATGATGCTAAGAAGAAGCACAGGAAATAGATCTTGCTACTAAGAATTCTCACAAGCATACACAGGAAAAATAGAGAGAAGAAAAGAGACTGAATCACATGAATGAAGAGATGAATATTGGTGTGTATACTTTCATTGAATAATTATGAATAATAGTGTACATAAATAGTACATCCCTCATATGAAAGTCGAATTGTATGGAAACAACTCATAAAGCTCAAAAAGGTCGACTTACTAAAATATAGCAAACCCCCATAGGTGGATAAAGCACTTGCTAAATCTATCAAAGACCTCACGAGTTGGCAAAAGCATGAGTGAGTTGTCAAGGAGATGGAAAAACCATGCTAATCCTAGAAAATGAAGAAAAACTAATGGAGGATGGGTTGTAAACAAAAGCTCCCAGTTTCCTAGTTGACTAGCTTTTATCTTATCCATAGAAAAGCAGGAAAAAGCAGAAAAAACAGAAAAAAACAGAATCTGCTATAAGGTCCTATATACTAATTCTAGATGAACCCAGAATCATAAATAAATCATTCCTAGGATATGGATGGCATGCATTGACTTTAAGGTGCAAGTGGATGCCAACTAATTAAGCTAGTGGGTGAATAATTAATCAAATAATGATTAATTATTTTATCCTAAGTTGTGAGTGGGTTTAATATATTCCTACACCCCCCTATAAGTCTGACTTTATGATGGTATGACAAAAAATATAGATGCATATAGATGCATATAGGGCCCAGCAACAAGGCTATGGTCACCCTTTAACAATTATTATGTCCAGAAAAGTGAGGAAGAGGCAAAACCACATGGGAAAAATACTCCCTCAAGATAGGACAAGGCACAAAATTTGAAATATGTCTTCAACATATCTTCATCTTCACTTTAAAAAGCTGACTGAACTGCTTCTGGATGAAGGACTTGCTGAAGAAATCATGAACTCCATGATCATGCGCTGGAGTGTAGAACCTGCAAGAAGGAAGAGGAGAGACTCCTTGTATCTCATCAACTGATGAAGTAGGAGCATTATCTGAATGCTTCTTTCTGCTATCAAACTCTGATCTGCAAACATAATCTGAAATGGAAAAGAGATATGTGCATACTCCTTTCCAAAGAGTACAAAAAATAAGGCAATTTATTTCACACCAAATTCCCTGAATAGCTGCAAAATTGTGATGTGAATCACATGTCAATATTCCAATATGATGTAGCACCTGTATAGATCTAATATGAGGTTGATAAAACTCTGATATATCATAAATATTAACATATGGAACAGCAAGGACAAAGGGTTCAATGGCTCCATGAGGATATAGGGCTAGACTAGGAAATTTATGAGCAACTGGGGAAAACTGATAGGTGTAAAATTCTGAATGATGGATGGGCATAAGATCTGAATCATAAGTATTTAGAACAGATCCAAACATGTTTAATATCTGTCCATATATGACTAAGGACATGGATAACAGGCCACTGAAAGTTAGGAAAGACTTCAAACCATGTAAGATAAATATCACTGCATAAGAGACCAATGAGTAATCAAGTAGTGATCTTGGGATTTGTATAGTCTTTGGATTATTCATAGGTATGGTAGATGGTATGGATGGTGGTATTATATGTGTATCAACCTGCAAATATGCTTCTAAATCAGAATCCAAAGGATCACATATAAGCATATCAATAGACTCATGGGAATACACTAGTAATGACTCCTCTGTATGAAAGGAGGAAAGAAAGAGATGTTCACAATCTTCAAGAAGGCTCTGAGTATTGATGCCAAGAACAAAGGAGGATATGCTGAAGCACATGAGATCAAGTAAGGTAAGTGGTATGACACAAATAAAACTTGATGTGGCTAAGCAAACATCCTGTAATTCACTGGGTTGCGCACCATCAATGAGAGAGGCATGCAAGAGGTGTAAAGAATCTGGCACATAGATCTCAGAATCTAAGATAGGATATTGAAAGAACAATGAATGGGTTATAGGATCATAATCAATATCAGCAGCAGCTCCATATGTTACTTATTTTTCATCAATAGTATCACAAGAAGAAAAATCACCTTCAAGAGACACAGAAAAAGATGGCTCTTCAATATTTGCTTCTTCATTGAAGGAGGAAGCATTCGAATGAAAGAGGGCAGCAGTAACATGAACTGTATGAGAAAATTCTTCATCATGATCAACTTCATCAGAGAATGTAGAGGCCAAGAAATCTTGAGAAAGAGAACAAGAGGAGATGCTAGGTTCGCTCCATGCTTCATCTCCAATTTCCTGCAAACCAAAAGCTTTGTCCAAAATTTTCCAAAGCTCAAATGGAAATTCAGCAGAATATATGAGATGATATATATTTGGAGACATTCCCAAACACATAATTCCATAAGCTCTATCACAATTATTTAGCTAATCAATATTCTCTTCATAAGACTCAGGTTCACTCAATGCACCAATGGAGACATCAAAGAGACATTGCCTCTTCAAGTATGCACTCATCTTTGGCTTCCAATCAGCATAGTTGAAAGGAGATAGAAGAGCAAATTTTGAATCCATATTGAAGTTGTTGAAGTTGTTGCACTTGCAAATAAACCTGCAAATATGAAAGGATAATTAATTGATGAGCTCCCAAAGCTCTAATACCACATCAGAATTCTAAATCCTTGATGGCAACATGAATTCCATAAACAAGATAAGAATATAAGCACACAATTAACCTCACTAGGAATTGTAGGGAATTAGCATAAGGAGAGAAGAAGAGGAATTAATGAAAACACATTAATGAATGATCAATAATTGATAATTAATATTATTAAAATGGTAATACATACTTATAAAGGAAAATAGATGTGTAGGGAGACAAATCATAAATCTCAAAAAGGCTAACTTACTAAAATATAGCAAACCCCCATAGGTGGATAAAGCACTTGCTAAATCTATCAAGGACCTCACGAGTTGGAAAAAGCATGAGTGAGTTGTCAAGGAGATGGAAATAACATGCTAATCCTAGAAAATGGAGAAAAACTAATGGAGGATGGGTTGGAAACAAAAGCTCCCAGTTTCCTAGTTGACTAGCTTTTATCTTATCCATAGAAAAGCAGGAAAAAACAGAAAAAGCAGAAAAAAAAAACAGAATTTGCTATAAGGTCATGTATACTAATTCTAGATGAACCCAGAATCAGAAATAAATCATTCCTAGGATATGGATGGCATGCATTGACTTTAAGGTGCAAGTGGATGCCAACTAATTAATCTAGTGGGTGAATAATTAATCAAATAATGATTAATTATTTTATCCTAAGTTGTGAGTGGTTTTAATATATTCCTACAAACCCAACACATGAACCATGGGGCTTACCTGAATCAAACCACAAGCCACGGCATTAGTTGGTGGACTGTTTATTCTCTTCACCATGAAAGAATACAGTGGCGAGCACCTGCAAGCAATGTAAAAGACCACTGTCAGTTAACGAATACCTATACAAATCACAGTAATAGCAAAGTATTTGCAGCGAAGAAAATGAACTCTAAGTTTATTATTTACCTGTCAGTTGAAAACGCCGAGCAACCTCGTCGAAGCACTATCACCTATAGGATGTGCAAATGAAGACTCAAACAGCATGCAAGGTAAAAACCTCACGCAACAGCAAGTCATGAGGACAGCAAGAGAAACTGGAGCAGACGGCGATCCACGAGGACTGCAAAGAAAACTGGAACAGACCGTAACCCACGGGGATAATGGAAGGAGAATTTCACTGACAGCAGGTCAATGGAGACAACTATCTCCACAAGTCGCAAAGTGAGAACCAAACCATTGAGAATGGTTTTTAAAACCACTCACTGGTGACAAATGCAGCACTGAACCAAGACACAAGACAACCGCAGCTAGGAGGACCGACGGCCGCCATGGAAGCCAAGCAGAGCAGCCTCAAGGACTAGCGCAAACTGCGGGATGGAAATGTTAAGGGTTAGGTTACAATAGTGTTTTATATCTCCCACGCTTGGTCAGGAGACGACCACGTGGTCTCCAAATTAAAACATGCAAATGGGTCGTGTTCTATAGTTCCTGTGTAAAAACAAAATCCAATTATTAAATCATTGGAGCAAGATTTAAACTATGATGTCAACCCAATAATTTTGCCATGCAAATCGATAATCATATGCGCCTTATTATATGCTAGTGTAGTGACAAGAATATCAAAGTTATGGTTACGTTGACCTATCAAGAAATGTCACTTATAAACCTTCATTAAAGCCCAATAATCATTCATGCATAAGACTCAATCCACTATAAACCTTATGTTATTATATTACAATATCGCAATTGCGGTTTAAATGGTTACATATCTTTCCTCTAAACATTGTTTTTATTATTTGATAGAAATCAAATAATCCATGTCTTATTTATAGATATAGATCAATGTTTTAGGTCTTCACTATAGATAAGAGATCAAATGTTTTATGGGAGAGCTCATGCTAATCACCCATCAACCATAGTTTTCTTTTGCACAATATTTTAGTTTATACATTTGAAATCTCTTATACAAAGACTTCACAAGTTATAATTTTTATAAATGGCCTAATGTAACAGTTGAGAGGATTATAAACTCTAATTTAAATACGTTTATGATCATGAACTAATTATAGACTGAATGTCTATCAAACAAACAGATTATGCATGTCTATAAGACTTACATGAACTAATAACTCAATTGATAACAAAACTTTGAAGTGGTACAAAACTTATTGTAAGAACACTATTATGAAAATATGTTACACAGTTCATAGCGACAATACTTCGATGGATTGTGGTTACGACTCAAACTGGAAGTTACTAAAGATTCACCAGGTCAATTGGGTAATAAAGTAGTTATAGAACTAAACAAGATAACTAGAATAGGAATGATCCTATTGAATCTAGAAATTACTAGAACCATAGGGTTCATCATGAAAATAAAATTTAGGGAAACCATGATCTCATGTAGGAAGGCATTATGGTTTTCAGTTTGCTAAATCAAATTTATACTATCCAAAGGTTAACAGGTTGTAAGTTACTTCGCAGAAGCAAATTATGGGACAGTCGTTACACAGATAAGAAAATGTATTATTATATAAATACGAACAAAACAATCATTATATCATTGCAAATTACTTAGGCTAAAGTAAAAGTACTTGTATCTGAGATTCTAATTCTTAGAATCACAAACATATTCTTTTGTCGCTACTTACTTCTGAACTTTATTACAAGAAAAACTAAAGGAATCCAAAAGGTTTTACCTTACAGAAGTTGTTTAGAGTTTAGCAGCTTAATTACTAAGCTTTTTAATTGCAATTAAAATACTATTGATACTTTAAAAAACTTTTAATACGTACTCATTCGATCATACCTGTAAACCTGTAAGAACCAGTATTCATCTGCGTTAGCACGATTGCAAAGTAAGCCCCGGATCCAAAAGTTAATTTCCACCTACTTGACATGAGAAGACTCATCAGTAAACTGAAGTAAAACAGCATGCAAGAAGACTTTATTCTTGTTACAAAAATGAACTGTTAAGTTATTATAATTAAGATTTAGTGAAACTAATTACTTGACTATTTCTTTTATTTGCAAACCGTTAGTTGTTAGTAGACCGCAGGTTTTAGCATTTATTGTTATCTCGAAATTTTAAATTTTTGTGAAAATTTAGGGTTTTGACATGTAACATCAACAGAGAATAGTGATGATTGGGAATGCTTTCATGATTATTTTAGTGATATTGATCACAATTGTACGCTAGATCTACTTAAGGATGAAACCATTGCAAAATCTTATAGTGAAACTTATGATGAAAACCGTAATGTGCATGATGGGACTCCTACCTGTTCTTCATATAATGATAACAGTCTGGAAGGTTTACTGCCTTGTTCCCATTTTTCTGAAGAATATGAGTATGAAAATGAGGACAAGTATAACTTGGAGCATGATACAAGTGACGAAGACTCCCTTATGTCCGACAAAGATGTTGAACAAGAGTCCTGGACATTCATGGAAAATCCAGTCTATGTGGAAAATAATGAGCCAGAAACTTTTGATGGTTTTGTTGATTCTCCTGTCTATGGCATATCTAAAGGAGAGAGCATAGACCTTGTGGCCTTGGGAAATTTTGGTATGGAAAAGAAGCATGCAGTTTATCCATATGATCAGTCTGAGCCATATATCAGTATCAGTAATGAAGACAAAGAGAACTTGATATCAAAACGTGATATCAGCAATGGAGAATCCATCACATATGACATAGATGGTGGTGATGACTATTGGAATTTTTGTGAATATCTTATTGAGAATCCCATCTATGCTATATCCAGCAAAGGGAGTGTCTATTTAGAAATTTGTGGAAGTCCAATTTCCTATACTTCCATATAAGGAAGCATGGATCTGGAGACCTGGGAAAATCCTAGTATGGAAGAGGAGCATTCAAAACTCTTATATGATCATTCAGAGTCATATCATTCAGAGTTGTACAAAGGTATCAATAATGAAGACATTGAGAAGTGGTTTTGTGAAAAGACAAATGTGATGCAGTTAGTGGAATATCAGTCTCAACTATCATCTTCACATATAGAGTTTCCTTATGATTTGGAGTCGCTTGGGGCTTATACAATGAGTTATCATCCGGTAAGCCTTGATGATCAGTATGATGGTGTAGTCAATCTGCCTCATCATTCTGATGTATATATCAACCCTATCCAGTCATGGATAGAAGCAGCTTGCGCAAGCACCTACCAGTTTGGGAAGAAGTTTAACAACATTATTCATGTCTATGATTTCCCATCCAACCCGCCCATTCCGGATCATCACACAGGCTTGCATTTTTTGAAAAAAGTATCCTTACTTTGGCTGGTAACCAAAGACAAGGCAAAAATATTTTATGTTAATAAAATGCTTAGGTGGTTACATTGGATTCCTGATTACACTTAACCCTTTTTTATATCATGCTTAGAGTAGGAAAATAAGCTCCTTGAAAGAGAGCATTTACTTTCTTCATTTATGTTTTGTACTTAGCTATAACAAAACTTTTCTTTCATTAGTTAGGTACATTTATTTTGTTTAAATAAATCACCTTAATGGTTCATTTTGATTTTATATAAAGCTTGTGCTACTGAGGTTTTCTTGTCAAGTTGAGATGTTTTTACAGGGTATAGAAACCAGAGATTCGGGTGTTCTCATATCCTCTCCTTGCCCTATGACCAGATCGAGCACACGTCCCGCAGTTGGAGCCAAATGTTACCACCTAAGTTGTACTTAGTCGATGTTATCAAGTGAGCCTGGTGAACCAGACAAAGATGATTGTAACGTCCCCGACCCTCCGACCGGCGAAGAGGACGCTACCATGGCGTTAACCATCCGGGCTACCAACCCCATGAACATGTGAATTCATAAAAATGTTGAAACAGAATGCATTGAAGTAGAACATACACAAATGCAATTATTTATCATACACAGATGCAATTATTTATCATACACAGCGGAAGCAACATACATTCATACAAGCATTCATTCAACATGTTCATCATAATCTTTAATAGTAAATAGGATTGCAGAAGTAAAATAGACAAGGTTACTTATCTTATAAGGACTTCAGAAGACCTTCAGAATTGCTTCTGGGAAGTGCTTGTTGTACTATATCACATGTTCATACCCCATAGGGGAGTTGTAATAAAATGTTCTAGAATGGTAGTGTCTGTAAAAGACTCGATCTCTTGGACTTTATTTGTCAATCCGATCATGCCAAAGTGTTCTTTCCCTTGGTTATTATTGGTTGTTGAATAAATGACTGATAATTTCTGAGTTTTCCACTCAATACCTCCAAAGTTGGGGTGGTCGACTTGGAATTTAGGCCTATTGAGGTTATTAGAGTCTATGTTTCAATGTATAAACATGCTAGGCATTATGGTCGAGTCATATGAACATGTCTAAGTCCCCCTAGGTTTTTAATTTTTTTAATTTTTTAATTTTTTTTAAATTTTAATTTTTTCGCAAAACTTAGGCAATTTTTTAATAGCCTGATTGGAAAAATTGGTATTGTAATAAAATTGGGCTCATAAATTAGTTTCAGTCATGGGGGTGCTCATTTTCTAACTGAATGCACCAGGTAAACCCATAAACCCACTTTTCCTGAGTTTTGAGTGATTTTCCCATCACTCAGGTCAAAAAACCCTAAAAATCAAATATTGATTATTTTAATTGATAAATTAATTAAATAATGGAGAAAATCCAAATTCCTAAATCAGTGGGATTTGCTCCGATTTGACTGAAATCAGGCTCATCGGCTTTGGATTGACTAGAATTGACCATTCCTTAACAGAAGGAGTTGATCTGGGCTGAAGAGGGAGTGCACCACAGCATGCATTCTTGGGATTTGTGCCCTTTCTCTCTCCTCCACATGTGTGGGCTCATTTGGATGTGATTTGGTTGATATTTTATTTAATCGATTGATGTGTCAATCCAATCAGCTCTCTAATTTCGAGTCACACTTAGTCAGACTCAGATCAGACTCAGATAGACTCAAATCAAGCTCAGCTTGACTCCTCATGCAGCTGCAGTCCCTCTCTCCATGGGAATTGCGCCCCCTCTGGGATAGGTTTTCAGTTTTTGCTATAAATAAAGCACAGTATCCTCCTTTCCAAGCTAGTTAGAGTTGGATTGAAGAGTTGTTGCCATTGTAATACTGCTATATTTTCATTGTGAATAAAGAAGCTTTGGAGACTATACCATGTAGTGCATGTGTTTGTGTGGATTCCCAGCGTCATGCTGCTAATGTGGTAACTACAATTTTTTTCCAATTTTTGTGCTGCTTTGTATTCTGGCTTCAAGGATTCGGTTGAATCAAGTAAGGGTGTAAACTAGGCAAGTAAGATTACTTGCTCTTGTTTATTCATATTATGTATGCTCAAGAATTTAAGTTATATTCTTAAATAAGATTATTTTTGCATGATTTTTCATTTTTTGTTTCATACATCTACATTCATATCTCACAAGGTGTTGTGCAGGCTTGTCTTATTTAGTTGCAGGTTCCCAATCAACTGAAGGTGTGGATCAAGATTGACATTATTCCTTGTCCAATGAGCTCAAGACTATGTCCCTCAACACTCCACAAAAGGGTCTCCTTTTAGCTTGTTCCATTCAAGCAACGAACAACCTTCTCTCTTCTTCTTCTCTTTTTAAAAAAAATTAAATCTTCTTGGTTACTTTGTTTATGCATGAGCTTCTAATTTATCATATGCAAAATATCTCATTAGATCTCATACATAAGCATTCAAAAAGCTAGATCTCTATTTTTCAAAAGTTTTCCATAAGCATCATAGATCTAGTATAAAGAAATCGTTTTTTGCATGGCATTTTAAAGGAAATCTATAGCTTGCATTCATTCACTTTTTCTGTCGTAATTTAAAAGACAAATCTAGCAATTAGTGCACATCATATTGGCTTCCCAAAAGGCAAGCCAAGATCCCAAGGAAAGCTTGCTTTCCTTGGTTCTTTTTTCACTTTTTTTAATTAGTTTTAACTTAGTTGTTTTCGGTTAAAAGTGTGTTGACCCAACGGTACTTTCAAAGTGCTTTGGGGAATATTTAATTTTAATAATCTTGCTGGTTTTTAGCAGGTACAACAGAAAGAGGAGGAGGTGTTGTCTGAAAAGTGACTTTTGGGCCATCCAGAACCCCCGAGGGGCTCCCCTTATCCCGAAATCTTTACATTAGAGGAAATTTGGGGTCTAAAATGGGCATTATAAGAAAACGTGCCAAAATAAGTTTTTGTGAGTTGGAATTCAAGAACCAATAGAATTTCAATAAAATAAGTCAACCATAATGGTTGAATTGACATATTTGTCATTAAAAAAAACTACTTTTTTTGTTCGTATTTTCGACATATCTCATTGTGTTTTTACTCAAATTTCGATCAGGAGAGCTCATTGGATGCGGAATTTGATTCCGCATCCAACGAGTACCCACACTGCATACTTTTGATGGACCCCGCTACCCCAAAAACAAGAAATACCTGAAAAAACGTGTTTTTTTCTTTCTTCCTCCAACATTAATCAATATTATTTTATTATTTTAACTATTATTTTATTATTTTCCTTAGGAGGCCCATTTTAGACCCCAAAATTCCTCTAATGATTTTTGCACTTTGTAAGCTCTTGGGTTCGTTCTGTATAAAAACCAAGAGGCATTATATCAGTTTGTTGATATTGTAACTGTTGGTAATAAAAAGTAATTTCGAATAGGCTCTTTCGAGCCCTTTCCCCATCCCCCTTGAGGGGATTCGCATCCTGTTTTCCTTTTTGCATTTTTTCTATTTTTTGCTCTAAATTAGTTTTATTTATGCAAAATAGTTTACTTTGATTAGTTTCATCATATCCTCCATATTATAAAGTCAATGTAACTAGAATACTTACCTCACGAATCCCGATGGAACCGAAAGGTGAAAGAGGATCGTGGTAGATTTAATTAGAGAACCTGTGGTTTGTTTTATTTTTGTTGCTTCATTATTTACTGTTAATTTATGCAAGAAATCAATTTAAAATCAACCCCCTCCTTGATTCCTCGATTGAGGTCCACTTGGACCGAAAGAGGTTCCTGGAGGGTTTTCTTTCTAATAAAAACACATCGATTAAAATTTACTAAAAATTACAAAGACTCCGGTGTGTATGCTCTACATTTTGGCTGCGGTTCATCCGATCAGTCAAATTGCATCAAAAGCAACATGAGTGACTAGATTAATTAGGTTTCACTTTCCCCAATTAACCACCATCAGGCAAAAACCCAACGTCTCGAACAAACCGTAAGCGGTGGCAAAATACCCAAAGAAAGTGGGAACCCCTGGACAGTAACCTTGAGGCACCGATCTCTGTTACACCCTAGCGGGTGTATTATGAACACAGTCTCAGAGACTCCATTCAGCCTACACATTCCTTGCGGGTAGTCATGAAGGTTTTTATTTTTGGACATACTCCAAGTACCCCTCGGGTATATCTGGAGTCCCCCTTCGCCTAATTTAATCCACTCATTTTTCATATTAACTTAAAACGTACCAAGAGACAATTGCAAAACATTCACTCCAAGCACATGCAAACACATTTAATCATTTTGCGACTCCATTTTAAGGCATTGGTTATTTGTTTACTGCTTTCGATATATATATTGTGTGTCATCATTGTGCTTACTTGTGTTTATTTTTTCATCTTGTCATTTGTGGTTCGCAATTGTTAATTTCAAACTCGTAAGCAACTTATTCAATTTAATACCATCATACTAAAGTAATTAGCCTTAGTAACTTAATAGGGTCTACCCCCCTTGGCTTCGTTAGGAGTTGAGCCTAAACGGAGGAGTCAAGAACAAGGTGACAGCCTTGACTCAAGACTTGCCCCCAAGGACACACCAAGTGGCTTGAAGATTTCTGCCACGTCCCCCCAAGTTTGTGAAAGGCGACAACACTTTGAACTACTATTGTATCTTTTGAAGCTGGTTTTTCCAGCTGTTTATAATACAAATTACCCATTTCAGTTAATATGTATGTGTGTGTGTCTGTCTGCGTGTGTAAGCACATGTGCATGTCAGATATAAATACAAATGAACATAAAAATATATTTATAAAAAAAACTAATATAAAGATAAAAAGAAAGATATCAAATTTAGATGTAAATGGAAATATTATAAATATGATATTTATAAAAAAATATTGTTAATACAAATATAAATATCTTTAAAATAATCAAAATTGTAGGTATCTATATTTAGACTTATCTTAATGGGTTTACAATTAATTTAAATCTATCTTAAATATCTGTAGAAACATGCTTCATAAAGAGATAACAACGATCTATGCTAGTAATAAATATGAGGAACATTTCACGGAATTTTAAAGGAAATATGATAAAACATTAAAATAAATTTTGTAAAATATTAATATTTCATTTATATTTATGAGAATTTGGTGAAGTATTTACTATTTACTAAGTATTGATAATTGAAATATTTTAAGCTTTATTTTTTATTATTTATTTATTTATATTTTTTATATAAAACCTAAAACATTAAACTTACTTTTCTTAATTTATTATTTAAAAATAATTAAATTAATTTTATTGTTTATATAATTTTTTAAATATTAATAATTAAAAATAGATATCCATACCTAAAAAAATATCAATCCAAAGTACTTATCATATAAATACAACCTTATTTCAAATCCCAAAGCTTTAAACATCATAATATATATTAAATTAAAAAATTATTGTTTTGAGTTGCTATTACATTGAACAGTTTTAATCCCGTAATATTATATAAAATTGCATATTGCCCTATAAAATTTAAAATTTCTGGTTCTACATTCCCTTCTCT
The DNA here is from genome assembly GCA_001517045.1 of Pseudotsuga menziesii. Lineage (NCBI taxonomy): Eukaryota > Viridiplantae > Streptophyta > Pinopsida > Pinales > Pinaceae > Pseudotsuga > Pseudotsuga menziesii. The sequence continues at coordinate 52,264 of LPNX010645156.1, forward strand.
CCTCTTAACATTAGAAAAAGCATAGCCTTTGATGCACTTATTTTTCATTTTTGAAATTGGTCGAGGTATAATTCATGGTTCTTCACTTGGTTTGTTGAGTGCAACTACGATGACTCATATCCCTATCATTTTCGCTTTCACTTCATTCTGATTTCTAAGTGAGATATATTTAAAATTAAACTTCATAAATAAGTGAGTAATGATACATGAAACATATAACAAGGTTTAATATTAATTGGAGGTTTAATATTGATTGGTGATGTTAAAAGGTTATTAAGTCAGCTTTTGCTTAAAATAAGTATTAAGTTTTAATAAACTATTTTATAATTTTATTTTTAAAAACGTTTCTCACATATAAATATTTAGAGTTTTACATAGATTTTCAATTTTTTATATTAATTTTGAGAAACCTTAAACCCTAATTTATTTTAGCAATTTTCCACAACATTATTATAAATAATTTTAACTTTCACAATGTCCAGTTCATATGGTTAATCCACGTGATTGAAGTATTACATTTCTTCCATAAAACACATTGAAGGGGCTTGTGCCTAAGGATGCATAATGTTCATTAATGCAAGCAAAATCCTTTTGTTGTGGTTATGATGTCCACTATAGAAAATTTCACTCAGTTGTACTTTTAATGTATTTCTTCTTTTTTTATATAGATGCTTCCCAATATGACATGTCTTTGATTTTCTACTTTATTTCTTATCTTTCTTAATGATCAATGAGGTGTTTATTTGAAAACGCGCTAGATGAAAATGTTTATACACAATAATAAAACAAAAATATCATAATCAATATTTCTTGATTTGGATATATCTTCTTGTTTCTTATTTTATACGCCTTGTTTTCAAATATTTTATCGTGCAGAGCAAGGTTCGAGGGAGGTTTTGCTACTTGTTTTAGGACTTAAGGGGCTCCCTTATGCTTTTATTTTGCTGCATTGACCAAAGATGCCTAGCTTTAAAATTATGAGGTGATGATCCATATACAAGATCATTTTACTACCTTTACAAAACTATTATGGTTAGGCCCATCACTTCTATCTTTCATCCTATCCCAGCTCCAAGAACTCAAGAGGCACTAAGTACTAGTAGGACTCCTCACTTCTTGTGCATGTAGGTGGAAAATTAATTAGGTTATCAGATATCATTGTCAAACCTATGCTATATAGAGTATTTCCAACATAGTCTAGTGAAGTAGTCAAATGTTCATTAGGAGGCTCTTCCCCTTAACCTCTAATACTATGATAGATTGTTCATATCACACTAGAGTTCTTCCTAGGATTGTGTAGTCAAACCCTCTCAGCCTCATCTACTCTCTAGATAACATCATCAAGTTTTGCATTAATCCCTTTATAGTGATAAATATAGACAAAAATACCTATTCTTAATATTTTGCCTCATACTTCTATTTACAGTTATGACACTAATACTATCTTTACTTTTATTTATTGTTATAATGATGATGTTAAGTCAATAGCCTCATGCCTCTTAGGGTTTTCATCTTATTACTCTCTTAGCCTATTGGCTATTAATAGTACTTTCCAGTCTCAGCTCAAATCCATTTCAAGCATCTTAGAGTTCAAATTTCAACAAAATCATTGAAATTTAATTCAAATATTTTGGTATGTAATGGGCTTGACCAACCCATGCTCAAAAGAGTCATTACCGGTGAGTGTTAAGCACACATGAAACTAAGAGCTACCTATTATCACACAAACCAACATCTTGAGATTAAATTCCTAACATCAATGATGGCTTATGGATAGACAAGAGGGAGACCAATGTCACCACACCTAAACCTCTTATGTCTTTAGGCTAGTTCTTCTCTAGCTCAAGGGAGAAGTCCCTAAATAGAATTACCAAGGTTTAACAATGAAGCACAATGTGAATTTGAAGAGTAACCCTACTAAAACAAGGTGTTTTATGTAAAAGAAAATATAGAAAGTGATGAAGAGATTGGAGACCAATGTCTTTGTCACGTCCCCTCCCATCCACTAGAGAGAGAACGCGACCGTAGTGCTGCTAATCCGGGCAATCTAGCCCCATGAACATAAGATAAAAATGCATTGAAATAAAAACATACGTAGATGCATAAAAATTGCAATTATACAGCTGTTATAGCCCAAAATGACACATCTCTGCCTGTGACCACTTTCCCATGATTTTGTCGCATGTCGGCACTTCATGAAAGTCATTGAAAAAACACCTATCTTGGAGGACCCATATATTGCGTTCTGTAACTCCATTTGACCTCGTTTCTGCGCCGTTGGAAAGGTATTTCAGTTAGATAAAACTTTCTAGAAGACACCAAAGTCTGAAAATGCCCAGAAATACCCTAAAAATGCGTTTTTTGTTCATTCGCGATTTTCCTTAAGGCAAACCCATGAATGTGCCTCTTAGCATTTAAACATTAAAACATGAGTTAATTGGAGATTAGTTAAGCCATTTAACTTAATTTCCTTAACTGCTGTAACTTCTCCAACCTTCAAAACTACCTTATTTCACCCATATAAATAGAGGTAGGGAGGTCCATGAGAGGGGACTTGAATTTTTGCATTGTTATGCTGGAGGAATCGGGACTCTCTTTGCCCACACCTTTGCCCTGGAGGTCTTCCCCTTGTGTTGCAAAGCTTGGAGGCTGAGTTCTTTGGAGAAGAGAAGCAGCAGAACCAGATCAAGGTTTCGTGAGGTGCCAACTTGAAGAGAAGGTATACGTGTACTTGTTTTCAAGATTAATAAAGATGTAATGTCCTTCTTCTTCCCAAATTATTGTTCAATGTGTGATTGAATCTTTGTTTATGATCATATGATGATGTTATTCAGATTATTATTTCAGATTTATTTGATTATCATTTCTTTATATGTGGTCATAATGGTTTGAGGAAGGTATAACTTGTTTTGCAGGTCTCTTGGAGCGAGAGGAGCAAGAAGAGGATTGAAGAGAAAGCTTGGACCAGCCTTCAGTTAGTCAGGTATGGACCTTTCTCATCTTTGATCTTGCTTATATATGCTTGCTGAACATTGTGCATCTCTCTTTCAACCCCAGTACGTTGATGGCCTCTTAAACCCTAGCCATAGGATACTTTCCTTTACAACAGAACTGGCGACTCCGCTGGGGAGAGCCTTGTCTGTTTGGGGTTTCTCTTGATTTCTTTCAACTTTTTGCATTGTTTCAGGTCCTTCTTGCCACTTAGGAACACTTTATAAATCTGATAGCACACTTCCCCTGCCTCCTTAAGGTGGTTTTTGACCTTTTTGGGAATTTTTTCCACCCATTCGCGAGTTTCTCTTCTGAACAGTTGCGAATACTTGCTTGCATTCGCGGGTTGCTATACTGAACAGTCGCGAGTCATTCGCGGGTTGCACTTATAGACAGTCGCAAATGCCCCTTTAAACAATGTTTTTCCTCTTTTGTGATTTTTTTTTCTATTTGAAGGTGTTTTGGGTAGGTCTTTTAGGGTCCTCTGCAGGTGCATGACTCTAGGGAGTTAGTGTCATCCTTTTTGCTTGTTCTCTATCTATGTGGTAAGCCTTTTTATAGCATTAGGGTTTGTTCTTTGCTCTTTCCCCTGTCTCCTTTGCTTGGTTTGATTTTTGGCCTATGTTTCTGATCAGCCTTTGTTAGTGATCTTTGTTTGATTTCAGAAGCTTGTTGGTGTTGATTTCCTTCTTGTTTTGTTGGTTAACTTCATCATGCCAAAATAGTTGGCTTGTCTTTTATGCAAGCCTTCCTTCCAAGTAGGGTTTATGCTGACTTTAGTTCAGTCTAGAGTTTGTTTGGTGGTTGTATAGCAGAGTTCGTTTTGCTTTGTTCTTGTTATCTGCATGCTTTTAGTTTGTAGGTAGTTTTTCTTTTGCTTTTATAAAAGAAAATTAAAAAGAACGTATACTAGTTTTTACTGCTTTCCCCCTACCTCCTTCTTTGGTTTGACCTTGTTGGATAAGGTATTAAGCAGCCTTTGTTTGTAGGTTTAGATTGATACTTGGGACTTCTTGACCTTTGTTTATGTCAGTCTTATCGCTCAGTCTTTTCATTCCAGAGTTGTTGGCTTGTTTACCTTTGTAAGCCTTCTTTTCAAGAGAGGTTGATATCTAACTTTAGGGAAACCTAGGGTTTGTTTCTTGGGGTATAGAGTAGTTGTCAATTTGCTTTGCTTTCAGTACTTGTTTGCATTAGTTTATAGGCTGGTTTTTCTTTTGCATTTTATAAAAGAAAAAGAAAAAAACATGTTTGCTTTATATGCATATAGATTAGGCTGTTAGTCTAGATTGCATAGCATAGCATTGTTTTTGAAAAATTTAAAAATATAAAAAGAGTTTGTTCTTTTTGGCTTTCAAGTTATTTGAAAATATAAAGGGAATAGTTTTTGCTTTTGCATTTTATTTCTCTTTTCATAGTCATTTTGTTTCAACTTTTGAGTCAAAACACCACATAAGTTTCATGCCATTTACCCTCTGACTAAAAACAGCCCTTAAAATAAACGATATAATTTTAAAATTTACTAGTAAGTTTTATTTTATAGGGTCATACACCAACTAGCTTAGGCTAGACTTGTGGGATAGGGAGTTTAAACTCCCCACAAGTGTTAAATTCAGACGTAGTTGACCTATCACTAAGTAAATCCTTTTCTACATTGATTGTATCCGGGAAGCTCCTCTCAAACAGGAGTTAAGCACTAGGCCGCGTGGAGGCTTGGACAGAGGAGATAACCCTCCGAATCCTTGTCAAAACGTAACCCAGGACTTTTACGCATCTGGGGATTCTGTCCTAGACAGAGTTTTGGGCTCAGCTACCCTTCCCATGCGTACGAGTTCAGTTGACGACTGTCCCCCTAGACTGTCAATTTAGTTAAGGTAGCCTCTAGTCTCTTTGACATCTAGGGTTCATACACAGGTACACCGGAAGGTTATTTCTGGTTGACCTTGGACGGGCTTGGAAGGTAACCTTTGTGGAAAGTACAGGAGGGTGGTGGGTGATTCCTCCGCTTGTGCCTGAGAACCACCTCAAGGACGCCAAGTAATCGTTCATCAGCTTTCTTCTGGAAAGTATATCTT
>LPNX010645160.1:253-72144 GCA_001517045.1 Pseudotsuga menziesii
ATAATCAAAATATTATATTTATCCATGTTCATATCACAAACCATAATCTCTCGACCCTCATATCAGATATGCATTAGAAATACAATTTGCTGCAAGCTCTCGTTGCGCTGCCAGCTTGGGACTTCTGCTATCAGTTTATGATTTTTTACCATACAAAGCATAAATCCATACACAAACACAAAGTTTTATTCACTGAAAAGATCTCTGATGTTTTAAGGTATTTACAGGAGCCTAAAAGTTAATAATCAATCATAAAAATCCAAAAGAATTGAAAACCAAGCAAGGCAGAAAACAAAGAAAACTAAAAATTACACAATAAAAACTTGGAACAACCCTAGAGATAACACTAAGTCTTTCACATCGACACGAGCAATGCTAAGTGCACTAAACCGCGGAGGTAGGAAATCACAGAGAGGTGATACCGCACCGGCAGAGGAGCTGCGGTGTGCGATACTGCAGGTTAAGGGCTTAGCGTTGGGCAGGAACCGCATGTCGCACAGTGCACGGTGATGCGATAAGGTCGGAGATATCGCGAGTCTGGGAAAGTGCGCGCCACAGGAAAGGATCGCGCGATGGTATAAAGGAATATCTCGTGGCTATAAGAGCTGTGAAGTGAGGAGATCGTGCGACGCGAGAAGGAGATCGCGTGACGCATAGAAGGAGACCTCGTAGCTAGGAGAGTTGTGAGCCACTAGTAGGATTGCCACAGAACCTGGTTCAAGATGCTTGAGTCAATGGCCAACCCATTAGAGTCACTTCAGGTGAGACTTCAGGCCGCTTTGCGGTCTGTCACCGAAAGGGCCAGTGATCTAGGGGTGTTGTTGGTTGATTATAGTTAACCCAGGTCTACCCATAGCATCCAACACCTACACCTTAATTAGTGTATAATAACTCAAGTTCCCAAAAACTGTGGGGACTTACCTAATGACTTGATATGACTTGTTTACATTATTAATCTTCTCGATCGGAACATCGGGGCATGATCACATGACTCAAATACATAATAGAAACATCCTGGAATAAACATAAGGTTATAATACATAATATATGTAGAAGAATACATTCCGAAGTTACATATACATCAACAGACTGAAGGTCTTCTGAAGTCCGAACAAGTTATCCTTGTTCGGTTCACTAGGCTCACTTGATAAAAAACCACTAAGTACAACTTAGGTGGTAACACCACCAAGTTGACAACTCGAGCCTGGAATATTCCTAAGCTTGCAGAGTTCATAGAATAAGATAAATTGGTGATGATGGGCACCATCAAACCTTCCAAAGACCAAGCTTTGGTTACTAGATATTGGATGGTGGATTCAAAAGGAAAGAAGAAATCTAAGAATCCACCTGAGCAAAAGAGAGACAAGAACAAGTCTCAAGAGGAGCCTCAAGGATCCAAGAAGAACTTCTAGAAGAAGAAGAATAAAGGAGAAATGAGAAAGTACATATAATGCAGTAAGGGCTATCATCCTGAAATCTCCTACATGAAGAAGAAAATTGACATGTTGACCCAACTCCTGGAGAAGAATAACATCTCCCTTCCTGATTGCTCAAAGAAGAGAGAAGGAGGATCAAATTTAGAGGACAAAGAGAGAGTACATGCTGTGGTTGCTGGCACATCAAGCTCACCTAGCTTCATCATAGACTCTGGAGCTTCAGTTCCAAGAAGAGCCTTTAGTAACAGTTGAAGTTGGAGAGTCTTCTTCACCACCCAAACCATTGAATGTAAGTGAAGAGACAAATAATTTTGATGATTCTGATATGTTTGATAATGATGATTTAATTATAGATCCTGATAGTTCTACAAGACCAAAATGGGCAGCAAAGACCATTCATACAGTTGGGGAACTAGCTGGAAATCCTAATGATCCTAGGAGGACTATATCTCAGTTTGAGAGTGCCCTATGTATGAAAGACCCTTTGTTTGTAGAGAAGTGCTATCTGATGGTTGAATTAGACCCATAGACATATGAATATGTAGAACATGATCCAACATGGAAAGCAGTCGTGAAAAAATAATTCAGCTCACTCTAGAAGAACAACACTTGGGAACTAGTTGATCTTCCTCTAAGGAGGAAGCTAGTTCAATGTAAGTGGGTTTTAAAAACTAATTTTTCTGTTGATGATTCACCTTTGAAATAAAATGCCATATTGGTAGCCAAGGGCTATTCAAAAGTACATGGTATTGGCTACAATGAAACCTTTGCACCAGTGGAAAAGATGGACTCCATCAGGCTAGCCTTAGCCATTGCAGTTTTGAAGTAGTGGGAGGTACATCACATGGATGTGAAGTGTGATTTCCTAAATGGAGATCTCACTGAAGAGATTTACATGTAGCAATATCAAGTTTTTTCTACTAATCCATATTTTTTGTGCAGGCTAAAGAAATCATTGTATGGGCTTAAGTAAGCCCCCAGGGCTTGGTATGCCAAGATTGATAGATTTTTGCTGTCATTGAGTTTTATTCAATGCAAGTATGATCCTAATGTTTATTTGAAGCTGATTCATGGTTATTTTATTATTATTTTCTTGTATGTGGATGACCTTTTGATTACAGGAAGTTCAAAGAAAGATATTGCCTCCTTGAAGGATGCAATGAACCATGCATTTTCTATGACTGATTTGGGGTTGTTGAGCCAATTCTTGGGTTTCAAAATTGATCAATACCAACATGGAATAAAATTACATCAGTCCAAGTATTATTTATATTTTCTAAACAAGTTCAACATGAAATATTGCAAGCCAAGAAAGACTCCCTTCCTTTCAGGAGTTAAGCTTGAAGAAGCAGGTTCTTCTCCTATGGTAAATAATACACTGTATAGGCAGTTGATTGGGTGTTTTATTTACCTTACACACACTCAACCTGATATTTCTTATGCAGTAAGTGTGGCCTCAAGATACATGGATCAGCTTCATGAGATCCATTGGAGAGCAACCAAAAGGATCCTTAACTTTGTTAAGGGAACAAGAACTCATGGGATCTTCTACAAAGCTAAATATGATCTGGATTTGATTGGGTTTACTGATAGTGATTGGGAAGGTGACAACATAGATAAAAATTCAACATTACAATATGTGTTCATGCTTTTTGAAGGAGCAATCAGCTGTTCAAGCAAGAAATAGAGTTCCATAGCACTTTCATCTACATAAGCAGAGTACATAGGAGTTGTAAATGCAACAACTCAATATTTATGGTTGCAAGGGATACTTGGTGAGTGTGGCTTTGAATCATAGTTTTCAACTATTATCTATTGTGATAATCAGAGCACCATTTGAATCTATAATGATCCAGTTCATAGACAGATAACCAAACACATTGAGATCCATATGCACTACATCAGACAGCTTGTGCATGATGGCACTATTCACCTACTCTTCTGTGCATCTTCAGAATAAGTAGCAGACATATTCACCAAATTTTTTTGTGAGATGACATTCAGAAATATCAAATCACTACTAGGGATTGCTGATCATGCTGTGAATCATGATTGATGACAATATTTTCAAGTTTTCTTTTACTGTCCATGTTTAAGAGAGGATTTTCCCACTAGGTTTTTGCCTCTTTCCTTGGTTAAATGGACATGCAGTATGTAAAGGGTGACTAAGCCTTGTTGCTATGCTCTATAGTTTTTTAATATTTACTCATAAAGTCAAGGTTAAGGGAGGGTGTTAGAATAATCAACCCATATTTAGCTACCTTAGACATTAATTAATTCATTTTTGTCTTATTTGCCTAGTTTCCTATATTCCACTCTATGCAAGTTGTCTTCCACATGTCCTAGAAGTCAAAATTACTAAAAATAATTCATGGAGAACTTGGGAAACCTCCTAGAAACCATATTTAGCATGTCTTATTTATTCTAGATCCTCCATAGCACATATCTGCTTTTTCTGCTAAGTTGCCTACTTTATTGAGATTTATGGCAAAAGTGAAAGTAAGATTAGGTGTAGTTGACTTGTTTTTTCCCTTATCATCCTCCATCCTTTTCTCCTAATAAAAGCATGTATAAGTTATATTTCCATCCCTTACTATATTTCCTACTTGACTTTTCCAATTCGTGAGCCTCTAAGTGGATTTGGAAACTGCTTTATGCACCTATGGGGGATTTTACTAGATTTAGTAAGCCTACTTTTTTACTGTTTCGAATGGAATCCTTATGCATTCAAATCTCTCATGTAATTATATATTTCAGTATCCTATGACTTCATAAGGTTGGATATTGTACACATATTCGATACATATTAGTGTTATGCTCCAATTTCAGTCTCCTTAGTTGGTAATTTTGCAGAAAAAATAGATATGCGCCAGGGAGGATCTGGAATAAAGAAGACATTGTAAATATGGTTTCCAGAAGGTTTCCCAAGCACTCCATGACTCATTTTTAGTAATTTTGACTTCTAGGACATGTGGAAGACAACTTGCATAGAGTGGAATATAGGAAACTAGGCAAATAAGACAAAAATGGATTAATTAATTGCTAAGGTAGCTAACTATGGGTTGATTATTATAACACTTGCTAATAAAAAATGGTCATATGGAAAGAAAGATGGCATGATAATGATGATTCCTTTGCCGAATGAAATGCGGGTTGCATAGCCACATTGAGAGACTGCGGACTCTTAAAATTCTTCTACACACCCAGTATGGTATCGCATGAGCAATTGCTAGAGAATATACTCCGGATGTGGAATCCAAAGCAACAATATTTCAAGGTTGGTGCTCACATTTTGATAGTTCAAGTAGAGGACATCTACTTCTCGACTAGCCTTTTGAGACGAGTTTCTTGCATCTCAACGATTGGTTTTCGCTGAGGGGGTATTACTACACAGGAGTTGATAGACTGCCACTATATCCGTGGGAGAAGGACATCGGGGAAGAAAATACCCATAAATGTAGTGCTGGATGGACCTATATGGATTGTATTGTTTACCATTCAGAGAGTGGCAGGAAGATAAGGAGTGCACCAGGCGTCTAGAGCACATATGCTATATGCCATAGAGGCCATGGCACCTACAGTCTTTAACTGGGTGGAAGCCCTGCTTTCGATCTTCAAGGATCAGCTGACCAAGTGTGGGCAAGGGGAACTAAAGAAATTTGGTTTCAATTCCATTCTATATTTCTTCTTCTTCGAGTGTGTTCCATAAATGAGACCCCAAGTGGTCTTTATAGAGCTAAGAGCACGGGACCCTCACTTGCAGAGGTGGGTCCGGATTATGGCCCGTATTGGAGCGAGCAGGGGGAAGGTAAAGTTCAGTGACTCTTTCTTTTGATGGTTGAGAGATCAGCTCCTCATGGTGGAGGATTATACATATAAGAGTACTGACTTCAGCAGTGACCCTGACCTACCACTCCCACCTAGTGGATAGTGGGGTGACATCGGTAAGAAGCAAAAAGACCATAAAATGGAAATAGTGTTTTTATGTTTTTGATGTTTTATATTGTTTATGTTAAGTAACGAGACTTGAATATTTTCATGCAGAAATCGGAGCAGAACAAACTAGGGGAGATTCCCCATTGGATAGAAGACTTGGAGCCAGTTTCGTACCACAGGGTGATGATGTGACTAGGGATTTAGAGGAAAACTTGGAGAGGTTGACCCTAGACATCCCTGATGCTTCCATTGATGACCTCCCTTTGAGGTATCAGGGGCCTACAGGGGGAGTACCAGGTTGCGCTAGCAGACTGCTAGGTAGAGTAGCCCGGGCAGTGATGTGTTACCACAAGCATCATTAGATGATGTGTGCATGATATATCCACTGAAAGATGATAGCTTCAGGATTTTGTATGGTGATTTTTACCTGAAATCCTACATGCTTCAGATGAGGTCTCGTGACCTATTTTTTGTAAAACATGTTCATATATATATACAGACTTTTACTTGGTGTTTATATGTCTCAAATGGTGAATGTATTTTACATAAGTTTTATGTGTCTTTAATAGTTTATTTACAATGAACCAAGTTTGAATTTCATGAATGAGAAATATGCCAATCTAGGATGTAATTAGCCAATGAGTCAGCAACTACATTATGTTCCCTAGGGATATGCCTATAGGTGATAGTTTCAAATGACCTTTCTAACAAGCATACCCTCTGGAAGAGACAAAGAAGCATAGGATTCCTAATGGTATAAACATGGTTAAGATGACAAACCACTAGTTGTGAGTCCATCAAGACTACCAAATTGTGAATATTCTGAGAGGCAGCTTCAGTCAGAAGACCTGTGACTGCTCGATACTCAATGATATTGTTGGTAGCAAGACCAAAAAACCACTCTTGAACTTACCAAATCGTAAGCTAGGGAATAGAGAACCCAAGCGGCTGAGGAAAGATTCAAGGTGTCGCAGCTAGAACCATCAGCGAAGCTGTAGAAATCCATCTGCTCTGCATGACCAAAACATGGTATAAACAGATACAGACACTAAACTTAGAACCATATTGAAACTAATTAAATCACACTAAAATTCAAGCAATATACATATATACAAGATACTATCCAAGAGAGATCTATGCATAGTACCTCTTTAGGTACAACCCATTGCAAGGCTACCCTAAAGGGATTCCATCGTAGTCTACGAGCTTGTATGCCACTTTCTCTAAAACTTTAGAAATAACGAAAGGATCGTACCACATGGATTCGAACTTTCCTTTCCCTAGTTTGTCATATCTCTGATTGTAAGTCAAAACTAGGTCACCCTCATTAAAGGCATGAGATTGGAAAAATTTATCATACTGCACCTTGACGTGTTTCTTTTGTCCCATTATCTAGGGCTGCATCTCTCCTAGTTTCGTCAAGGTTGTTCAAGTATAAAAATATCTCTTCCTCTATAGAAGTGTCTGGGAGAAGTTCGACGACAAGTTTCAAGGATGGAATCTGACATTGAATCGACAAGACAACTTCAAGTCCATAGACAAGATGAAAATGTGTGAAACCAATAGCTATTTTCATCAAAGTCCTATAGGCCCAAAGAGCGAAAAAAAGGATATGGTGCTAGTTGGATTTATGGTCTCCAACCATCCGATGAAGCATCATTTTCAAAACTTTGTTAATGGCCTCTACCTGACCATTAGCTTATGGATAATAGGGCGTAGGGTTTTCATGGTGAAAACCTAGCTTGGCACTTAGTTCCTCCATCATTTGATTATGGAAATGTGCTCCATGATTAGTAACTGTGGACTGCGACTCCGAATCTAGCTATCACATGATTGAACAAGAAGAGAGCAGTAGTCTTACCATCTTTCGCATATGTAGGCATGGCCTCAGCCAACTTTGTAAAATAGTCAATAGCTATGATGATGTAACCATGCCCCCTCGCTGAGGTAGGCTTACAATGCATATAATAAATCCCTCATTTGGAAAATGGGCCAATGACAATGATGGGATGTAGCGGAGAAGGATGAGTGCACTTTTTTAGATAAAAATGTTGACAAGATGGGCATTTATTGATAGCCTCGTGACAGTATTTAAAGACTGAAGGCCAAAAATAGCCAGCGCAAAGGATTTTCTAGGCTATAGCCATCCTAGATAAATGACTACCACATGCTCCAGAGTGGCAATCATTCAACACTTGTTCAACTTCCTCATGGGTGAGGTATTGCCGGAGAATAGAATCGATCCTACGTCTATACAAGGTGTCATTCAAGATGAGGTAGTATTTTTCATGGTGACGGATACGACGACGATCGTCACGGGATAGATTTGGCTAAAATATTTGTGTTTGGAGATAAATGAGCAAATATCCATACCATGGATTAGTGTGCTTATCAGGAATGGGAATCCATCCGGCAATGAATCACTGGGCTCAGATTCCATCAAAGCACAGGGAAGATCACACATGAGCTTGACAAATACCAATGATTTCTTTGATGTCGCTTTGGCAAATTCTAGATCAAACTCTTGTAGTATGACTATCCATCGGGAGTACTTGCCCCTAAGCACCTGACGAGTTAGGATGTAACACATAGGGTTCTGGTATGCCAATATAGTGGTTGTGCAGAGCAAAACGTAGTGATGAAATTTTTGAACATCAATGACCGTGGCCAATGCTAATTTATCCATGCATGAATATCGGGTTTTAGAATCCATAAGATTCTTACTAGCATAGTAAATCATGTGCTCCTAACCATCATAATTTTCCTGCACCAAGACCATAGTGATGGTAGTAGTGGAGGAAACAATATATAAGATAAATTCCTTTGAATAATATGGGGGGTCTATCATAGGTGAAAGAGTCAAAGTGTATTTGAGATTATCAAAGGCGCGTTGGGCTTGGCCATCCCAAAAGAATGGAGTGTCCTTCTTAAGGAGACACATATAACCGTGGGTTTTCTCTGCAAAATTGCACATGAAACGGTAGAGAAAGTTCACCTTCCCTTGCAAACTTTGGAGTTCGAGAAGATTGGTTGGGGCTGGCAGAGCTAAAATGGAGGCAATTTTCAATGGGTCTATCTGGATGCCATCTATTAGGATATTTAGACACTTAGGAGTTAGTTAAGATCAAATTGTGTAATATATATGTTAGTTAAAAGTGTGTTTCTTTAGTATGCATTAGTATGCATTTGTAAATATTCTAATCCGATGATCACGATATGTTCTAGACATAGAGTGATCCGATGGTTCAAATTCTCTTAGATCATACCTACCATTGATCCATGGCTTAACACCTAATTGGTCTATGATATCTATTTAAAGAACATAGAGGGTCCTTGGCTAGTTGATCGATTATGAGAAGCTCATGTAACTTTCTTTCTTTTGCATAAAAAATTTCTCCAAGTAGCTATTTGGCTGGGGCCATGGACTGTTTCCCTCTCGAGGGTTTTAACCACATGAAAAACATCAGTGTGTTGATCTATGATCTATTTGTGTGAAGTGGTTGCTAAAGGTGTTCAGTCTTTTGGGATTACTATGTGTACTCAAACATGGTATCAGAGCTTTTATGAAGGGTCGCTTTCGTTTTTTATCAAGATCTGGAACAGGTGTTGCTGAAACTTTGAAAGGGTTTCTATTTCTATATTTTATGTGCATTTTTGGCCTATGGGAGCTATTCCATTGCATCCAGAGCACTGTTTCCATTGGTAAATAGTTTTCGTTTCACCAAAAACCATTTATGTTTTCTCCAGAAACACCCATTTCAACAAATCTGAAGGTATAATGTTACAGTGACGGATTTGTTTTTTGTAAATCTCTCATATTTTATCAGTTTATTATTATATATTTTTTGTTTTAGTCTCGAAATGTTTCCTTCCCTGACTACGTATGCTCTTTTCCATGCACCTTGCGCGATCGTGGCTAATTAGAAACAGTAAGGGAAAGTTTTTTTTCTTATCTTCTCAGCTACGTATGCTCTTTGCCGTGCACCTTGTGCAATCATGGAAAATCAGAAAAAATGAGTAAACTTGAAAACGTAGACTTTTCGTGTAAGCTAACCAAAATCTAACCCCATTGTGTGGAAAAAAAAAATTGTTTTTGTTTTTCGTTTTTTTTGTGATTTGCAGGAAAAGAAAGCAAGCACGGAGAGCGAGAGGGAAGAGTAAAAAATAAATAAAAAAACCCTTTCTCTTTCCATTATTTTACGTACCTTTTAAACTTAGTTCACTTGGTCCAAAGTTTCTTTATTACTTAATAGGTCTTGAGTTCAAGTCTTATTAAGCTATTTTTTTGTGCATGCAATTTCTATTTTGAAGTTACTTTATTGTAAAAGTGCATCTCACATAAATAAAATAAAATAAAAGTGAGTCACTTAAGTCTTTTAATTTATTGCCTTAATATTTTTAAGTCACATTATTGTAAAAGTGAATATCACTTATTCTACAAAAATGATTCACTTCAAAGCAACTTTATTGTAAAAGTGATTGTCAAAGGTTGATCTTGGGAAGAGGGGGCTTCTTTTTTTTTAGTTGGTTTAGTTAATATCTGCCACGTCACTATTGGGGACATCTTCAACTTTTTCTTTGATCAACCATAACTTCATCATCCATAATTAGTTTTAAGTGCCATTTTTTTTAAAACCGCATATTTTTTCGAGATATTTGCATTTAGATAGTTAGTTTATATTCTTTCAGCCATTATTTTATAGTATGGCCACCCCTTGTGATATTATACTTACAAGTTCTAACTATTTCTCATGGAAATCTCGTATGGAGGATGTTCTGCGAAGTAGGGGACTTTTCAGTATAACCTCATGGAAAGGAACAGAACCCACTGATGATGATAAGAAAATTAAATGGGAAAATAGATGTGATGAAGCTCGTGGATTGATTGGGATGTCAATCTCTACTGACTCTGTGATTCCACATATCTGGAATTGATGAACCTAATCTCGCTTGGAAAAAGTTGAAATCTATGTTTAGTAAACACAATGAAATTCAGGATCATCAACTTGAGAATGAGTTGTTTTCCTTGAATCCAAATAATTTTTCATGTATTCAAGACTATTTATGTAAGTATAAAACTCTTAGACTATTATGTGTAGAATGCAGGATTAAGAAAGAAGACAAACAATGTATTTATCATATTCTTTCAAAACTTGGACCATCATATTCTATTTTTGTATCTACATTCTACTCCATGAAAGAATCCTTGACTGCAGCTAGCTATCAAGAGCCTAGCCTTGAATCCTTTTGTGAATCCTTTTGTGATTCCTTAATTAGAGAGCAATATAAGCTCATTCATCTTGGAATAATTAACAATGCAGATGCATCTGGGAAAGCCTTATTGTCCCAATAGAAAGAAAAGTCCAAGCCTCCTAAGAAACATAATTTTCGCAATAATAAGAAAAAAAACAAGGGTCCCAAACCTTCTTAGTCAGCTCCTTCTTTAAAAAATGACAAAGGATCCAAGAAAAAAGGAAAGAAGACCGAGCGTCATTGCAATTTTTGTGGGAAAGATAATCATGATGAATCTAAGTGTTTCAAGAAGATGGCAGCCTTGGAAGCAGCAATGAAGAAGCACCACATCATCCTAGATTCATCTTCAGAATCTAACTCTCATGGACATGCACTTTGTGCTTCTAGTTACTCTTATACTACATCTTCTTCTTCTACTTCAAATGAATGGCTCATTGACTCTGGAGCATCTTATCATATGACTAAGGAGCAAGCTATCTTTTCTACTATGCATGAATGTAACACCAAACAAATATTTGTTGGTGATGATAGATCTCTAATTGTTGTAGGATCTGGAATAGTTCCAGTAGAAAATGGTCATTTCAGTGATGTACTATGTGTTCCAAAAATTTCCTGCAATATGTTATCAATCTATCAAATTACTCATTCAAGTGAAGGTAAAACTGTGACATTTACACCTCACCAAGTTGTAATCAAGGATTTTGAAAATCCTCAAAATGTCCTTGCTACTGGAAGTATTGATGATATTACTAGGTTGTACAAATTTAGCAACTTTGGGTCATCACCTTTTCCTATGTTTTTCTTGCTCATAATGATAACTTGAGCAAACTTTGGCATGATCGATTTGGTCACTTAAATTATCGCTCATTGCAACAAATATGTAAATACAATATGGTGACTGGTCTTCCGATGGTATCTTGCAAGGATGGTGTTTGTTTTGGTTGTGTACTCGAAAAACATCATTGAGATATTTTTGACAAACATGCCTCTTGGCACGCCTCGGTTCCTTTGGAGCTTGTGCATAGTGACTTGTGTGGTCATCCTCCATCTACATCATTTTCTGGCTTCAAATATTTCTTGACTTTCATTGATGACTACTCCAGACGCACTTGGGTTTACTTCCTAAAACTTAAGAGCAAAGTATTTAACATGTTCTTGGCCTACAAGGCCCTTGTTGAAAAACAATCTGGCCATCAAATTATTAAGTTAAGATGTGACAATGGAGGAAAATATGTTAACAACAAGTTCTCTACTTTCTGCATTGAACAAGGAATCCAACAATAGCACACTATTCCATATACACCACAACAAAATGGTGTAGCTGAACGAAAGAACCACACTTTAAAAGAAATGGCTAATTGTATGATCCAATCTAAGGGACTAAGTCTTCAATATTGGGCTGAGGCCATAAATTGTGCAAATTACATAGTTAATTGCACACCCACTAAATTTTTACAAAGTATAACACCAGAAGAAGCATGGAGTAAAATTAAACCAGATGTAAGTCACTTTTGTGTGTTTGGTTGTGAAGCATGGGCTCACATTCCAGATGAAAAACAAAAGCATTGCAGCCTAAAAGTGAAAAGTGCATATTTGTTGGATATTCTGAAGATGTAAAAGGTTATATACTTCTTCAGCCACATTCTCATGATATAATCATTATAAGAGATGTTAACTTTGATGAAAATCTCTTGGCCTGCGAGCCTAACTTGGCGGGTGTGCCATCTTTGGCCTGCGAGCCTGATTTGGCGATTGTGCCTTCTTCTACTTCTTCTTCCAGCTTCCTTAACAGGTTTCCAACTCCCGTTTCTGATGATGATAATGAGGATGAAAATCCACCTCCGCCTGCTCATGTTCCTCCAATTGCACTAGCACCAATACTTCCTCGATGGGTCCGTTCAACATGTGAAGTAGCTGGTGATCTTGCCGGTGCTCCTAGAGATCAATGTCAAATACGTTCTCAGTTTCAACGAGCCTCTTTTATTTTGGCTCAGGTTTCCAAGAATCATGATCCAAAATTTTTTGCAGAAGCTTCAGGAAATCCATATTGGGATGTAGCTATGGATGAAAAATATCATTCCTTAATGGCGAATGATACTTGGGATCTTATTCCTCTTCCAAAAGGAAGAAAACTTGTCAGATGTAAATGGGTCTACATAACTAAGTATGCATCACATGGAAGTGTTGAAAGGCTTAAGGCAAGATTAGTTGCCAAAGGTTTTTCTCAATTTGAAGGGATTGACTACAATGAAACCTTTTCCCCTGTAGCAAAAGTGAACTCCATCCGCCTTGTTCTTTCCCTTGCAACCTTACATAACTGGGAAGTACATCAAATGGATGTCAAGTCTGCCTTCTTACATGGTGATTTACATGAGAAAATTTACATGGAACAACCTCCTGGATATGTTCAGAATAACTCTAGCCTTGTTTGTCTCCTTAAGAAATCCTTATATGGCCTTAAGCAAGATCCTAGAGCTTGGTATGCCAAAATGGATAGCTTTCTCCTTGACACTGGTTTTTCTAGATGCCATTCTGACCCCAACGTCTATACCAAGAAATTAAGAAACCATCTCATCATACTTGTTCTTTATGTTGATGATCTTATCCTTACTGGTAGTGACCCTAAAATTATAACCCATGTGAAATCCAGTCTTAAGCAAAATTTTGAAATGTCAGACTTAGGACATTTGCATTATTTTCTTGGTCTCCAAGTATTGCAAACCAAAGAAGGAATCTTTCTTTCCCAGTCTAAGTATGCTTGTGACCTTCTTCGTCGCTTCCACATGGAATATTGTAAACCAATCCATTCTCCCTTCTAGTCTGGAGTCAAAATTTATACCACTTGTACTTCCCCTGAAGTAGATGCCACCTTGTATCATCAGCTTGTTGGTAGTCTTTTATACTTAACTCATTCTCGTCCTGATCTTTCCTTTGTTGTTGGTTGTGTTTCCCGTTATATGCAAACTCCTCATGAAAGTCACTAGAAAGCAGCAAAAAGAATACTTCAATATATTTGAGGTACAGTTCAGTTTGGGATTCATTACAGTACAAGGGGGAAACCTTTATTGGTTGGTTTCACTGATTCAGATTGGGCTGGTGATCCTGATGATTGAAACTCTACTGCAGGTTATGTTTTCAGTCTGGGATATAGACCTGCCACTTGGGATTGTAAGAAACAATAATCTCTTGCGCTTTCTTCAGCAGAAGCAGAATATCGTGCCTCGGTTAATGCTAGTTAGGAAGATTTATGGCTTCAACAGATACTTTCAGAGTTTGGATTCGAGCAGCAGCAGCCTACTCCAATTTGGTGCAACAATCAAAGTGCCATCAAGCTTTCCAAAGATCTAGTTCTACATCAACGCAGCAAACACATTAAGCTACACATGCACTTCATCAAAAATCTTGTTCATGATCGTATTATTTTAGTGCACTATTTCCCTACAGATGATCAAGTTGCAGACATCTTCACCAAGCCTCTTACAGAAGCGAAGTTTTCTAAACTTTGGTCTATGTTAGGAGTTCAGGAATGTGTCCTTAAGGGGGGATAGGATCTAATGCCTCCTTCCTTCTCCTAATAGTGTCACTTTTGTAAATCCTTTAATCCTATGCCAAGTTGTTCTTAAGGGGGGATGTTAGGATATTTAGACACTTAGGATTTAGTTAAGATCAACTTGTGTAATATATCTGTTAGGTAAAAGTGTGTTTCTTTTGTATGCATTAGTATGCATTTGTAAATATTCTAATCCAACAGTCACGATATGTTCTAAACATAGAGTGATCCAACGGTTCAACTTCTCTTAGATCATACCTACTATTTATCTGTGGCTTAACACCCGATTGGTCTATGATCTCTATTTAAAGAGCATAGAGGGTCCTTGGCTAGTTGATCGATTATGAGAATCTCATGTAACTTTCTTTCTTTTGCATAATAAATTGATCCAAGTAGCTATTTGGCTGGGGCCATGGATTGTTTCCCTCTCGAGGGTTTTAACCACGTGACAAAAATCAGTGTGTTAATCTGTGATCTATTTGTGTGAAGCGGTTGTTGAAGGTGTTCGGTCTTTTGGGAGTACCCTGTTTACCCGAACACCATCCTTAGAGACCACAAAACCTATCAAGTGTCCCGTCTCAATGCAGAAAACACATTTATGTGGATTGAGCCATTTATTATAATGACGACATCTTAGGAAAATTTCTCTAAGATGACCAAGGTGGTCCTCTCGTTGCCGTGAATGAGCAGGGAGGTCGTCAAGGTACGGTTCAAAAATATGTTTTATATCGTGAAACGCATAGGACATCACACACTGGAAAGTGGCTCCATCATTTTTTAAGCCAAATGATAAATTCCTATATGCAAAGGTTCCCCATCGGCAAATGAATACCATCTTGTCCTGATCGGTGGGTAATATCTCAATCTAATTATAACTAGAAAAGCCATCCATGAATGAGAAGATGACACTTCCAGCATAGTTGTCAATAATGTGATCGATATGCAGAGTAGGAAAGTTGTCTTTGGGACAAGATTTGTTCAAATCTTGAAAATCGATACAGACTCTAATGGTGCCCTGATTTTTATTGACAGGGACAACGTTCAATACCCATTCTGTCAGGGGTATGGGATAAATAAACCTAGCTTTGAGAAGTTTCTCTATTTCAGCTTTAATAGCTGCAGCCTTCCATGGATGGACTTGCCTTAGTTTTTTCCTAACAGGTTTAGCAGTGGGATAGGTTTTAATTTCATGGAACACAATGGATGGGTCTATCCTTGAAATTTATTCATAAGACTAGGTGAAAATATCATGGAATTATTTGAAAACTACCTTGTATGCTTCAGATTCTTCTATCAAGTAGTTCTGCCCAACATGAACATGCTCGATGGTACCAAGCTTGGCTGATATGTGAATCGGATTTGTCTAAGTAATGTTGCATAGGTTTCCTTTAGAATCTATGTCTTGCAACAATATAGGAATTTGAGGTGTGTTGACAATATCAGTGGAAAATATGGATGCAAAGTCATGGTCTACCGAACTGGTGTTGGGGAGGAACGAGGATCTATGATGGTGATCCTCCCAGATAGGCTCATTCGTCTTCATGATCTCCATAATGGACTCGTCAGAAGGAAAAGTCTTAGAGAGATAATCCAGAATAGAAAGAGATGGTTCTAACCAGTAGGGTAAGTGGTAAGTGTCCGAAGCCACTAGATGAAGTTCATGAGTGTGATCATCAGAAAGGGTTTGAATGATGTTGTACATTTCTTCATGCGGACTCAACAAGGTGGAATCAACAAATTTTTTTCCCTCTGGATCATAATCAAATGATGCAATCATATTTACTATCGTTGTGTCTGTGTTAGGAGGAGTGGACGAAAAATTCCCCATAAGGGATGAATCCTTCAACATGCCTTCCCCAATCGATTGGTAAGGAGGAGGGGACTGACCTAACATAAGGATGTTATTAGTTATATAGGTAGTAACATTCAGTGTACAGAAATCAAGCTGGTCAATGGTGACAATTCTCCCTAGATGCAGAAATTGGATAGTTCGAAATATCATCGAAGCGACAGCAGTCATGGTGTAAAACCAATTTCTTCCTAGAAGGAGGTTGTAATCTAATGGGGCGTCTACTACTTCTACTTGAATAGAAACATTTTTACCCATAAGATCAAATGAAATGGATAATATGAGACCATGGTGCTGAAAACCTCATCCATCAAAGTATTTCAGAGTCGTAGGTGATGTTACAAGCTCGGGAAAGCCAATAGCTTTCCAACAATATAGGGACACAACCGAAGATGAAGCTCCTTCATCTAAGACAGTTCTAAAGACCTTCTTTTCGACTACTTTCATGATTATTTGGAAAGCAAGTTTGTGAGGTAGTCTAGACTTATAGTTGTCGATATTGAAATGAATCAAATTAGTATTGTCCGGGTCTAAAGCTCCTAACAAAGTTAATAGGTTTTTGCATTGTGTAGGACAACTTTGTAGAACTTCCAAGGTAGACATTGCACATGGTTCCTGAGCAAGATCTTCAGCTACATTATAAAATTGAGTAGCTCAGGCATTAGGGTTAAAAACAACCTTCCTAAGAGTACTCTTGGGTGGACACAAAACCATGTCGAGAGTAGGCTTATCGATGGTTAGGGGGACAATAGATGAGGATTCGGGAGAACCAGTAGAGGGAGCTTTTCTTGAAGAAGAATTTTCTTATTTCTTATCTGCAGGTTTGTCATAACTCTGAATTCAAGTTTGCAAACTAATGATTGAACCAACAATCCCATTAACAGGGACTTCTTCTTGTGGCTTTGCAGGCTCGGTGCTTGGAGAGGAGCTTGAGGGATCAAGTCATACAAAGTTTCGAACTAATAATAGACCAAGTCCAGATATTGGGCTCGACTAATGGCTTGAAATTTAGTAACGACAACGCCCATAGCCACATCTCGGGCAATCAGAGGCAACAAATATTTAGTAAACCAATCAGCTAATAACTGATCTGGAATAGGAGCCTTAATAAGTATTCTCTGCCTTCTCCACTCATGGATATGATTGGATATGTGGGTGGAGGTGTTCTATCAAATAGAAGTTAATATATCCGTACCCGTTTCATAATGGATAGGAAGCTAAAAGTGCATAAGAAATATAGTTTCCAATGAGCCAAAATCCACAAACGAATGTTGCGAAAGTTTAATGTACCATTTCGTGGTTGTACCAGTCAAAGTTCATTGAAAGAGTCTTAAACGAACTAAATCATCCATAACAGAGTTTGAAGAACACCACAGATGGAATTTCATGACATGTTTTTTTGGATCATCTCCATGCTTCCCATCGAACTTTGGAATGTCCAACGGTAACTTTTCCGAAATGGGAGGCCACGAGGGGTTATGTCGAATGGGGTCATTAATCAACTTGGACAAATTAGGCAAGTCCAAAGTTGCTAGGAAAGGTAACTGATGATTAGGTTGCACATACTAGTAATATTTATATGGCATATAAGTTCTAGTAGGACCGTAAGTAGACTGATAGACAGGTTTTTGTGATGAAGAACTACCGGAAGATCTTTCCGCAAGGGGTTGATTTCTGAGACTTGGACCATTAGGACCGCCGTGGCCTCTAGGAAGAGGACCACTAGGGCCTCTGAGACCACTAGGACCATTGGGACCACTAGGAGGTGGACCTCTAGACCCTCCGAGACCCATGGGAGGTAAAAATCCAGAGCCTCTGGAACCACTAGGAGGAGGGCCACTAGACCCTCCAGGGCCATTAGGAGGGAAGCCACCAGATCCCCCAGGACCACTAGGACCATAAGGAAGAGATAAACTAGGCCCTCCAGGACCATTAGGCCCCCGAGGGGGAGGACCTCCATAAGGAGGTCCTTCAGCACCTCCTGGAGTATGTATAGGTATCCCTCCCATAGCTAGCATGTAGGACTAGTTAGGTTTCCCCCATCGTGTGAAAGTATTACTAGGATATGGAATTCCATCATAAGGAATTCTTGTAGGGTTGGGTGGATAATTAATGTTTCCTAGAGTTACTTGATTTGTTGTGTAACCATAACCCCAAGAGGTTTGATTGGTTACAGGTTGTGCCCCCAAGGGATGACCTGAACTGGATGGGGGGTTAACCACATTTTTGTGGGTAGGAGGGACATAAACTGTAGATTGCTCTTTAATAGAGGTCTAACCTTGACTAGCTACAATTATGGTGCCAGATAACATAGGTCATGCTGGGGGTTTCCCCCTAGAACTAGAAGGTAATGATGAAACAGGAATTGAATATCGAGTCCCAAGTGCGAAAGACTTGGGAGGATTGGGAACATACATAATATGGGAGGCAGTGGGGTTGGTAGTTTGACTTGGGTTATTTGGAGTCACTATGTAATCTAGAATCAGTTCAATGGGTCTCATTGAATTGACAAGTGAATGATATCCCATAGGAACAACTGCGGAACGTGATGGTGGTGTGCCCAATATGTCATCTATTTTCTTTTCAATCTCCTGTGCATGGAGAATAGCTCCCTGGTATTTTCTACGTTCTTAATTCATCTGGTGAAAATTCTTCAGAAAAGTTTAAACAGGTGCCAAATGAGGCAATGGATTGTCCTATAGAGGTATCCCAAAATGGATCATTGGGACCGTAATCTAGATGGGTAGTATCATCAACATGACCTTCTATGGGAGAATGGAATGAAGTATTACCTCGAGAAGGTTGTTGGACCAGGGGAGGCGAGTGTGAAGGGTATGGTCCTTTAATTTCTGCAACCAAATTCTCTCCCACTTGGGAGGTGGTAGAAGCTCTTTAGTCAATAGCTTCCATAGGATATTCTCCTAAAATAGGAATAAAATCAGGTGGAAAGCCCCGTACTCTTCTGGACTGTCTTAGCTTAGCCAGTTTATATAGCTCCTATCTAACCTAAGGTCTCAAAAAATAGAAAACACACCAAAAATTTCCCTACTCAAGCTATAGGCCAAACAAGCAAACTTAAATGACAGGAGGAGTTTAGATAGTCAGGTCTCTCACTGGGATTGTCAAGAAGGTACCACTCACGATATACCTGAAGGGTACGTGCATAGTAATCTCCTCAAATGTCGTTTTCAGTGTATGGCTCCAAGCAAGATAGCCAAAGGAATTTTCTCAAATGGAAAACGTATCCTAGTGGGGTCTCCTGATATACACAATGTACGTGGGAGCTCAAATCGGTAGTAGTGTTGTCTAATGCATAACCATTCACACGGGGCCTTCGAATATACAATCGAGTACATGAAGTACCTTTCTATATACCTCAAGGGTACGTGAAATTCCATTTGATATACCGACGGTATATGGAAGAACCGCACAAGTCCCGAGATGTAATGTGGATGAGTAACGATAGATCCTATGCTTAACAACTCCCGAACATGTCTCTAGCCTATCACTCAAATTGCTATGTAAATTTTAACCTATAACTACCATTAATTTTAAAGTGGATGGGTAGGTGAATGCATAGAATTTTGACAGAAAAAGTAAAACCATGCAGTATGCATATGCAAATATTTCACTTTACTGTTCGCGGTATGCCTACCTACAGGAGGGAAAGAGAGTATTTTCTTCTTGTTTTACAGACATAAATTCCCAAACAACTATCTTGAACAAATAAAAATCAAAGACAAGCAACACTTTCCAAACTCATTTCTCTTTTCTGAAAGAAATCAAAAGGGGAAGAGTCTCTTTTCCTAAAGGAAAAACAAGAAGCACACTACATTCATATGCACTCTATTTTTCGATTTTTCTTACAACATAGATAGATCTAACTTAAAACTACAATATTTTTTTATTTTGATGAGATAGTACTAATGAAAAAAGAGACAAAAGAACACAAAGAACCTGAAAGCTTGTGAGGCTAATGAGAGATCCAATGTCTTATGCTCAATAATGATAATGACCTAATCTCAGTCAAAATAAATTCTTTTTAACAAGAAAAAAGAAGTCCTCTATGGAAACAAAAAATGAAATCAAGATGCTAATCAAATGGTTTTTATTTCAGTCTTTATAATAGAAATGAAAAGAGAGCTCACTACAGCCTAAGCTTTCAAACAATAATTCCTTTCACAATCACAACCAACAAGCACGGAAGAAAATGAATAATCAACAAGCCTAGTATAGCTTTTTAATTCTTCAACCAAACCAATATTTTACCGTAGAATTTCAAACCATGAGCATTTAGAATCTAACACACAAGCCTGATAGTGCAGGGATGAAAGCAAACAAACTCAATTTTTTGCAAAAAATGAGAAAAAACTAGTCTTGGAGCAAGGCCTACCTGGCACCGTGCTGGAGGGGTCTTAACAGAATGGTTCTAGAAAAGCATTGCTTCTAGATAACAAGACTTAGGTGGTGGCACTGTGTATGGATAATAGACTTCAGGCGGTGGCACCTCTTGTTGCCAACAACGCATGAGCAGTTCCCTGAATAGATCCAAAACACAAGGAGAACGAAATATCAAGCTAGAAATTGATCAGATGAAGGAAAAAATTGATGGATTGATAGTAAAAAAGATCATAAAAAATTGAAATAATTCAGATATGAAAGTTTCAAACCAAAATTCACTGAGTCAAATGGAAGATCTGACTGAAGAGAGTTGGAGATGGAGCCTGGATTCGGACAAGAGTTCAAGAACTAAGGAATATCATATCAACTGAGATATGCATTGCTCCTCAGCGGAGTCACTAGATTTGTTATCAGGAATATTGCACCTTCTGTGGACAGAAGTTGCTCCTCTAGTCTGAATGTTTCAGATCCAGAACAAATGAGTGAACGACAAAGGATGAAGACCTTCCCTGAATATTGTAGACACCTGGAATACTACTTCGATTATAAACCTGTGTACCTACAAACATATCAAACATGCAAACACATCAAAGCTACCAAAAAATCATCTACTTATCCATGTTAGTGACTAAGGAATCTAACAACATGTAGATGTGAAATCAAAACAACAGTAATGTGGGACATAAATCATATTTGCATTAAGAATGTATGGAGAAGCTTACAATCATTGCCTTAGTGTCTACAAGCCCCTCCACCAGACAAACACTTCATCCCCATAAGCTCCAACTTTGCTCTCTATGCTCTCCAATTACTTGGGCTAAGTGGTCAATCCAACAACATAACAATACCTCTATAGTTATCCCCCTTAACTATGGATATGAGCTTATATTTATAAGGATCAATGGATAGGGATAGTTGAGAGAATTTTGGATGATGTGGCTCCAAGATCCTATCATGGGGGATCTCGAGCGCAAACTAACCCACAATGATAGGGATAAGGGGGGACACAAGACTCATGATATAGAAGCCTCAAGAAACTTCTGTTTTTTCCATTTTACCCAGGGTACCACTTTTCTTCTCTTATGATAGAGAAGTTTAGATGAGAAACTCTTTTGGACCAAAAACCGTAGGTGGTAGCACCACTTCTTGAAAACAAGATACAAGTGGTGCTGAGCAAGGTACAGATCATGGGCCACAAGGAAAGCAAGATGCTAGGTTTTTCCAAGTAGAATTGACAAATAGAGCGATTTTCCACTCTAAGTGCTGGGATTAAGGGAAAACATGGAAGTTAATGGTATTATCACATTGTGGTGACATGATTTGCATATAACATGTAATGCTCCAACCACTTTGTTGGGATCAAGAGAGATCCTTCAGTTTCTTCATGTGCAAAATCTAGTGCCTTAAAATCCACCCAATCTTGAATTTCTGGCTTTGTCGGGTACCATAACATATCCCTACAAAAATGATTCACGGTCTCGACAACATAGCCATTTTTTATCCTTCTACTCCCATTGACCCAGGTTCAAATCCTTAGTTGGTAACAAAATCCCAAGATATTGACCCTACCAAAAGAGTTAATTAATATAGCTAACTCTTTACCCACGATCAGTCAAAATGTCATTTTCATCTGTTCTTCTCTTCTTATATTGTGGTTCCTTTCATTGTGGCTACTCTCATCGTCGATCTTTTCATCATTGTTGCTTCTGTCGTAGCTTCTCTTCCATCACAACTCTCCTTCCATTGTAGGTTCCTTTTTTTCTTGCGACCGAAATCTTTATCTTCTCGATCAAAATTCTTGCTGAATTCTGCCTAACTTTTCCTAGGGTCAACAAAGTTCAAGTATTGTGCAATCTAGGATTTCAATCACCAGAGAGAACTTACTCATTTAAGGAAGGACGTGAAAATGAATTTGTTGAGCCTTAGGTGATACGAAGAGGGGGGGTATGAATATGTATCACACATCCTTTTAAACATGTTTTATATGATGTAATATTTGATCAACATATCTACCATGAATCATAAATAATTTCCAATAAAAATAGCACTACGTAAAACTGTATATATAAATCTTATATATTTATAAATAAACTTGATATTACAAAATATGTTGGGAGACACCAATCTCTAAGTGTGAGAACACCATTTCCTTGAAAGGAACACCTTGTTGTTTTATAGGAACTAACTTGTGAGGATACCAATCCTCTTATGAGCATCAACTTATATCAACAAGAACCAACTTGCATAGTTAGGCACCAACCTATGGAAGACATCAATCTTCTTTCCTTTCCTCATTGTACCACCTAGAACTAGATTTGTTGTTTTGTATCTTGATCAATGATCACTACACACTTCCTCTTCTTCCTTCTCTATTCTACAAAAAATATCGCGTATATTGTTCTTCAAACTTTCATCTCTCTCCATGCAATCATTCTTTGTATTTTTCTATACATATGCTCACCATTCAATTACTCCTTGGTATTACTTTGCAAAGTCTCCTTATATATTTATTCAACTCTTCTTTCTATGTGATTGTATGGCTTCTACTTGTATGTTGGCATGTCTGGTTCTCTCACACACTTTCTCAAATCATTCTACAATTGATTCCCCTAAGCATTTCACAGGACACCGAATCTTGCAAATTCAAAACATTACTACATTTGTGCATGCAATATTATAAAAAAATTCAATCTCTCACTTATTTAAACTATTATTCACACTTTCACCTCCCTTAGTGCAATCATTCCTTGTATTTTTCTATACAGATGCTCACCATTCAAATTCTCCTGATATATTTATGCAACTCTTCTTTCAGTGCTATTGTGCGACTACTCCTTGTATTTTAGAGTATTGGTTCTCTCACACACTTCCTCAAAGAATTCTATAATTTATTCCCCTGAGCATTTCATATGATCCTGAATCTTGGAAATTCAGAACATTACTCCATTTGTGCACATAATCTTATAAAAAAACTTCAATCTCTCACTTATTTATATTTATCTTAATTAACTGATGTGTCCACAAGTTTGGGTTCCTTTGAGTCATAGATGCCCCTTCTTCCTTTCTTTTTAGTCAAACTTACCACACCTCTTGTTCTTTCATTGATGTACACTTTTTATATTTTCCAGGTGCTCCCATTTTTCCTTGTTAGAGTTCCATGATTTGGTGGGTTTTGTGCACAAGGGTTCCATGACTTGGTGGGGTTTGTGCACATATTTTCTATTAACTTCTTCAAGTTGTCATTGCACATATATTTTCTATATACTTATTTAAACTAGATTTAAGACTTCAATGCCATCACCAAGTTCAACTATTTCTTTCACGTCAATGAAAAAATAAATTTCAATAATCTCCCCCTTTGGTATTGATGTCAACACTAAGCAAAGCTGAGCTCCTATTGAATAATAGCTCTTCATTGAAGTCTTGTATTGCATAATATTGTATGAAAATTTAGTTGCTACTTCCTACCCCTTCAACATAAATGGAAAATGAATATATGTTTGTATGAAAACGTGTATGAACACAATGTATCCTCCCCTTCCACAATTGCAAGTTCTCCCCCTGAATTCATGCATACCGTTCATGTATTTCATTGCTCCTTTGTGTTGGTTACCTCTTCTTTGTGAGGCAATTTCCATATTTTGTGTTGAACTCACCTTTGTTACTATTTCATTACATTGTTTCAGACGTTCCTTCTCAACTCATGTTTATTTTCCTTTCTGTGTCTTCCTAAATTCTCACATTGTTGCACATATCTCCATTTGATACCAAGATTTGTAATAAATTTACATGATTGAAAAATATACCAATTTGCTTAGCATTACATATGATGCCTACTAGTGTAAAGTTAGAATTTAAGAAGATACAAAGTATGTCATCAATTCGATCACATAGACTAATCAATTCAGCCTCCCCATTTTTGTCCTTTCATATCTCCTGCGAGTGTGCGAATGAAACCATTTATGCTGAAATTTTTCAGTGTTTTTTACCAAATTTAGAAATTTCATTTTATATTTGTCAAGTTCATTCAATTGGTGACCAATTATCTTATTCATTATCATCTGAAGATTCCTTAAACCATTAGCCAATTTCCAAATCTTGTACTTTCATGATGTTCAAACAACAAACTAAGTCTTCTACAATCAATATTTTTGTGGAAGAAACAAAGGATAAAATTCATCAAACTTAAGAATGAATGGGATAAATGGGTATTGTATATCAAGAAGTTTGATATCAAGGAGTGGTATTCATAGGTGAGGGTGAATAAAATACACAAGGAATAAATTTCAATCCTGAAGACACGTGTCGATCAGCTAGAGACACAACAACAATTAATTATCAACCATTTGAAGCATGCTCAAATCATTTAGTACAATTTGGAATTGGAGGGGCATACACACTATCCTGATACAGAGCTGAGCTTCTTGTTACAAAAACGTGATGAGTGAAATATTCACCAATGATCCTCCTTTTTCATTTTTGAAATTCAAGAACCACATATTTGTAGGCCTTAGCCATGAAACATCTTGATGCATATACTTTTGTCATTGTTTTATCTTTTGTGAAAGAGATCCATTTTGGCATAGTATTGAATATATCTATATCTTTATTTTACAATGGAAACCTTTTGAATATACTATATGTATGAACTCTATAAGAATTTCTAGTGTGCACAAATGGTGTTCTGAATGTGATTTATAATTTATTGTTTCACTGAATATTCATTTGAAAGATGATGCAACCATGTAGTTTAAATTAGTTCCATGTTTTAATGAGTGACTTGAAAATCCATTGTCTATATTGATGCTCTATATGTTCAGTCAAAAATTTGTGGAGCTTCTGAGTTCACTATTAGTTACTCCATTCTTTATCACATTCCCTTTCTTTAACTTTATTCAATCCACTACCTCCATTTGCTTCACAAAATTATCCTTATCATCATCTATACTTATTTTTTGCAAATTATATAGAAAATCGTCCTCTATCTATAGATAGGGTTTGAATTGAGCCTTGGATTGTGTCGAAAAATGTTTCTTCTTCTAGTCCTATCCTTTCATCTTTTACTATATTTGGATCTTCCTTTGCATTTTCTTGCAATATTTCATGATTCCTTTCTGCATACAAATCCTTCTACGGCATGCCTTGTTTTCTTATTTTCATATTGTCTCCTTTATCCCTTTGTAATATTATATAATTTCCTTTATCTTTTGTACTATGTTTAGAACACCCATCATTAATATGCTTGTGAGTCTTATGCAAAACTAGATTGCATTCTTCTTGATATTGTTCTTTGGTCCTTTTCTGCCAAAAATTTGTGTGGTCTCTTTTGTAGATGCAAATTTTGGTTTCATTCTTTATTGTAGTCTTGGTATTTATGACCATAGTTGTGAAATTGATAAATTCAATGTCCTTATCCAAAAGGCTAAATGGATTGATGCTTTCATTATATTTTCTAGTTTCTTTATTCATATTGTCAAGTGTAATGTTCTTGAGAGGACGTTTATTTTATCAAAATTATTAATTGTCAATTCTTTACTATTTGCAGCCTTATGAAAAAAATTATAACAAAAATAACAATTCCCCACAAAGATAGTTTGATATCTAGCAGTGATATTTCTTCTAGACAATGTTGTTCCTTAGTTAGCATAGGTAGATTGTTGGCCACTCTTCCTATTGTATTTTTCCTTGAAAATACTCTTAAGTACATTTTCAAATCTCCTTGTACCTGCTTCATAATTAGGTGTAATTGGAATTGAATCCTCATCATAGTTTTCTTGTCCATATCTCAACCCATACTTGTATGAATTTGATCTTTGATTGTTGATGATTTCATCCAACACCTTATAGATATTGCTAAACTTTTGTTGATAGTCTAAGTAGTGCTTACTTTTTGCATTTCCCTCTTTATGAAAATAATTTCCTTCTCCCACCCCTCACATTTTGTTTCTTTCTCTTTCATTTTTTCTTCTAGATCTTCTTCTATTGAATTGAATTTTTCTATCTATTCTTCATACTTCAATAATTGGTCCTTTAAATTCGTATTCTTATTTATCGAGTTGTTCAAATCCTATAAAGTACTTATAAGTCCTCATTAAATTATAATTCATCTCTTGCTTTATCTTCATAGTTTTTGTTGTCACGTTCTTCTTCCATAGCCATAAAGAGAACTTATCTTTTGTCATCAGAATTATTATCTTCATCTATTGAACTATTGTCCGCTTTGGATTATAAACTCTTCCTTTTTTTCCAAAACTTTTATTCCCAGGTCTTCTTCCTCCGTGTATATTTTTATTTTCTTCATGGTCCTCCTCATCATCAATATCTCTATTTTGTTTATAAGGATACTTAGAATCAAAATGACCTATTTTACCACCTTCAAAACACTTGAAAGTTGGAACCTTACCTTTGTACTTTCCATGACCATTCTGAAGTTTCTTCAAAATCAGATTGATCATAATTAATCTTGTTGGAATCTTGATTACTTCCTTATATCTTCTTAGATGCCTTTAATGTTGCTTCCCTTCTTATAGGATTTTCATTTTTAGTTCCCATTTCATAGGAAGGAAGTATTCCATGGATCTTATCCATTGTTATAGTGTCAAATATCCTTTTGTATCTTCAAAACTAATACTTTAGAGTCAGATCTCATGGGTAGATATCTCAACACTTTATGTACAATTGATTCTTTAGGAATTGTTTCCCCAATACCTCGTAGAGTGTTGATTATCTTATCTGCATGCATAAAGTAGGACACAATGTTCTCATATTCCTTCATATTTAAGATCTCAAACTGGCCTCTATAGGTTTGTATCTTTTCCTTTTCACTGTTTCATCTCCTTTATAGATTCTATGAGGATTGTCCCATATATCCTTTGCTTAGATACAGTCCATGAGCTTTGTAAATTCATATTCTACTAGGCCACTTAGTATTTCATTTTTGGATTTAGAATTGCATTCGTATAAGTTCTTATAAAAAACATCAGTTGGAGGAGTGTCTGGAACTTCATAAAAATTTACAACTACCAACCAAATATCATTTCCAAGTGATTGTATGAAGGCCTCCATCCTTATACTCTAGAAGGAATAATTATACCCATCAACACATGGTGCTTAGTTTGTTGAGATCCCTTCCTTTCTGTCCATTTTTGCGCAGAAATCTAGATTGCACTATGAGCTTCCTTCCAATGGTTAGAATGTCTCTAAAGGAAACCACTCTTATACCAATTATTGAACCCCAAGTGATATTGAGAGGGGGGGATGAAACAATATCACACTTTTTATCCTTTCAAACAATTGCTATATCATGTAATATTTCATCAACACATATACCATGAATCATAGACAATTTCCAATACAAATACCACTACAAAAAAATATATAAAGAAATATTATATATTTATAAGTAAACTTGATATTACAAAATATGTTGGGAGACACCAATCTCCAAGTGTGAACACCAACTCATTAAGTTTTCTAACATAAATCAAACACGGACACCAATTCCTTGCTAGCAACAACTTGTTGTTTTATAGGTACCAACCTATGAGGACACCAATCCTCTTATTAGCGCCAACTCATATCCACCAGCACCAACTTGCATAGTCAGAAACCAACCTGATTTGTTAGGAAACAACCTGTGGAAGATAGCAATATTCTTTCCTTTCCCCATCCCACCACCCATAAATATATTTGTTTCTGTACACCTTGATCATATTCCTATATGTGCTTCCTACTTTTCCTTCTATGTTCTATGCAAACTATTGAGCATACTCTTCTTCACACATTCATCTCTCTCTGAGTAATCATTCTTTGTACTCTTATGTATAAATGCTCACTGTTCAAATGCACCTTGGGATTCCTTTGAAATTGATCCTTATATTTCTATGTGATTGTGCAATTGTGCGACTACTCGTATTTCTGCATGTCTGGTTCTCTGACACACTTCCTCAAATTATTATATGATTGATTCTCTTGAGAATTTCATTTAACCCTAAAGCTTGCAAATTCATAACATGACTCCATTTACACAGATAAGCTTATCAAAACACTTTAATCTATCACTTATTTATACTGATCTTACTCAATTGATGTGTCCACAAATTGGGGTTCCTTTGAGTCATATATTTCCCTTCTTCCTTTATTTTCGGTCAAACTTACCACCCCTCTTGTTCTTTCATTGGTGTGCATTTTGTAAATTTGCCACATGTTCCAATTTTCCCTTATTATAGTTCCATGATTTAGTGGGTTTTGCACACAAGGGTTCCATGACTTGGTGGAATTTGCACACATATTTTATATATACTTCTTTAAGCTGGCATTGCACACATATTTTCTACATACTTCTTTAATATACGTTTAATAGTTCAATGCCATCACCAATTTCAACTATTTCTTTGACATCAATGACAAAACCAAGTTCAACAGAGTTATCTATTTATGCATAGTAAGTTCTATATGTTCCTGCAAACATAGAATATTGGTATAATTAAATAAGACAATAATTATAGCATGGAATTTCTCCCAACTATCTAAGTTGAAAATAGAAGTGAGCATTATGACTCATATTCTCTCAATGCTAGCTAATCAATGGCATCTTTTTTTGCAAGAATTATGATGGACTATTTCTTAACTATATTGAAAAATAATATGTTGACAAGGTTCTTGCAGAATCACATGATGGACCTATAAAATTTTGGAGAATATAGATTTAGATTCTAAACAAGAAGAGAATACATATGCAAGAAATAAACAATGAAAAAAAATCATGTCATAAATGTGAAAAACATTAAAGAGGAGACAATAGATCTTGAAATAACACATCAATCTATTATAGTCCATTAAGTGCACAATGGACGAGTGAACAACTACACATAGGAAATTTGAATTAGTCCATAATATGCAATTCAAATTGAACATCTAATGCATGAGATCCTAGATATGCTTAACTAGATCCATACTTCCCTTTGTTATCCATGCAAACTATTAGAGGGGCGTTAACAACACCATAACCACCCTAAGTGGGCCCTAAGTGGATTTAGTCATCTAAATGCTAGGAGAAACTAACTATAGGCTCATAGTTAACACCAGAAATTGTCCACATAGCTCTCTATGGTCCAAACCATAACTATACATCATATTCCCACCATTATTCCCTCCATTTTTACCATCACAATTAAATTCCTCCAAAATTGGTCCAAAACATCATTATTCCTTCCACCAAAAATATAGGCCAATTGGGAATTTATTGCAACATAACCCCCATTCTCCCAAAAATGACCAAGAAACCCTAAAATTAGAATGGGTAGAAAACCATGGATACATACCATCAATATGAAAAAACATGGGTCAATACCATGGGTACGAGAATCTTGGACCATCATATAAATACATTGTGAAGGTCTCCCCAAAAACACTTTTTGCTAATCATTATTTTCCAGAAATGTTTGATTCCTCAATCATTCCCATACTTTTTCCATATCATTCCACGGTGTTAGCACTCTGAATGTACCTAGGTTGTGGAAGGTAGATCCCAAGGTAACAACAAAACCACTTTAATAAAGAAAGCTGGCTTCTTTCTTTCCAGAGAGGGATCTCTCACTAAGTTGTTTGACAAGGCCAGATGTATAAATAAAATAAAAAGTTAGATTGTGTTTGTGTTTGAAATGAGGGAAGCATGCATTGGGCTATGGAGTCACAAATATTTTTATGAATCACATAACTGTTTGCATGGAAAAATTCCATAAAGGCAAGATAGTACTTGGTTACAGACAAAATGTAGTTTATCTAGTGATAAAGAAGATGAATTCTACATTAATACAAAGCACCAAAAAGATGAATTCTACATTAAATTTAGTAATAAAGATTGGTGAATATCTGAAACAACAGCCAGAGAATAACAATATGAATTCTAAAACTATTACACACTCATTCCAGATATGAAAGAACACATAAAGAAAAGTTTAAAAGGAAAGACATGCACATAGGAAAGGAAATCACAGACTGTAACTACGAAATAAACGTTAATCTTTGCAACAAAAGGCCAGCATATGGCTCTATAATTTTATTAACGATAGATATGGAAATACATAACACAAAATCTCACAAGTTCCAACCCTTTTTTTCATCTCAAAATGTTGTTTAAATACATAACACCACTTCATGATTTGAATAATTGATTCTAAAAATAGGCACAAATTCCTTTACATGTGTCAAAAAATTTATTTGATTGTAATTGTTTTTTGAAATAAACTAAACTCCTTAACTAACTAATTTCCCAAAACAACGTATAAAATTATTATTATTTTTTTTTCAGTTGTCTTCAAAATCTTCATTGGTGCAACTTGCAATTAGTTTTTCCAAATTGTTGAATTGTCATCCATTGGTCAATAGTTGGAAAATCCAAATTGACCATCTCCTTTGCTAACTGTTTGAGCTCCACATTTTCTACATAATAAAAATCTTGCAATTTAGCACATGTAGCTTTGAAATTGAACATCATCCCAAAATCTCCAGCCAATTTGTCAACCATTGTTCTTCCAGAAGAGTATTGTTGCATGTATTCAAATTGCATGTGATCTAATATGCAATTAATAAACCAGTCATTATAATCCTTTTGAGACCACATCCTTCCTTTCTCCTCCCAAAAGAAAGGAAGTCCTCTTTTGAACAAGGGATTAAACAATTCAATGAATTCCTTAATTTGGTGGTTCATAATATCAACTTTCTCTTGAACTGTATCGAAATGTTGATATTTTCTCACCACCTTTTTTTCCCACATGATGGTTACGATCCTATATTTGATATTTTCCTTTCTTATTTCCTCCTATGTCAAACTGTTTAAAAAACTTATTGCATTCTGAGTTGTGTCTATGGGTTTTTGACTTTAAACTTGCTTCACTACCATGTCACTTTGTCTAGATTCTTGCATAACAATCTCTTGGTCCAAAATATAATCTAAATAAGGCTTGATCTTGCCTTCTTCTGCTATAAGCACATCCCAGATGATATGCTTAGCTCCCTGTAATGCTAACGGTCATGTCACTTGCTCTGTCAATTTATTATTATGATCTACCAACTCTTTAAATTTGTTCTCCAGTGTACTTCTTTCTTGTTCTCTTTTTGTAGCTATGTGTTCCAAATTTTTAGTCTACTTCTTCAAACCAGTGATTTCCATGTCTCTAAGACTTACCCGAGACATAACTTGGGAAAGGGAATCTGCACCATATTGTACAGAAGGTTAAATAATTTGTACTTCATGTTCTTTATTCTTTTATTTCAACTCCTTCTTTAGCTCTACTTGTTTTGTTTTTAAATCCTTTTCATTTTCAACCCAAATCCTTGCATATTTTTCCCATTGCTTCTCATTTTCTTCAAACTTCAGCAACCATCCTTTACAATCAATCAAATCATTCATCAAAGATTCCTTTTCTTTCTCAAATTCTTCTAGCTGAAAAGTTTGTATAAGCCGAGTAGATGGAATTTTCAGATTCTTTTTCAACAATTGAATAATATTTTATTTTTCACTTAACAAATTCTATGCAGTAGCTCCCTTGCCAGCTTGACTATCAGCTAGCAATAATTCTACTTGTAACTTCTTAATCTATATCTAGTGGTATTTGTTCTCCACCTTCTCCTTTTTGAGTAAATATTCAACTCTTTTATTACTTGATTGTAATTTTGACACTTGTAATGTTGCTTTCAACAAATCAATATAAATAATGTCACCTGTCTCTCTATATAAGTGTATCATATCAGTAGCAGGAATATTCTTTAAGTTCATCCTCATTTTTGCAACTTTGTTTCCTGTAGTTACTGCCAAATTCAATGTATTTTTACCATGATCCCTAACAGTCACTAGGGATGCATCTTGACTGGATAAATTTATCACTTCATCATATAATTTCATTCTTTCATTAGAATCTTTTCCCCCCACATATTTATATATTTCTAACAATTCATTCTTGGACTTGTATCTATATATAGCTCCTTCAAGAATTTTATCAAATGTAAACTCTTGGTTTTTAAAGGTTGCGTCTTTGAACTTCATTTTCTTCTTTTTACCCTTAATCTCATCCTTCCTAACCTATACAAGTTGCCCTTATTTTTCAATACTTTGATTTTTGGGTGTTATGGCAGTATCTTCTTCTTCAATATACATGGCATCTCAAAACTCCCTCTTATTTGTTTTTTCATAAAAAGTAGCCAATGGTGTAACAGGAACATATGTTGCAATTACACTAGAAAGATCAAGTTGAGGAGAATTGATTCCTCATGTAGATGAAAGTGAATATTCCTTCATATTTTCACCATTTTTATATCCTTAGGATAACCCATCTTGTTCGCTGCTTCAAAAAGTCCTGCCACATCAAAATGTTCAAATGGTTTATTTTTATTAGCATGTCTCCTATTTGAGATAACATGGTAAGGATCATAATCAATAGAAGCTTCAACTGAAAATCCAATTCCTCTAAGCAGGATCTCAATAATTGGAAGATCGGATTTGCTCTTAATGACAAAAGAGCGTACTATCCATGGAAATTTAATCTCAACATTTTTATTAAAATTCAAGAACTGTCCATCTTCAACTTCTAACTTTTGTCTGATTAGTCCCAATGCAAACACTCTCATTGTAAAAAATGTGGTAGGATAAAGAGTTCATGAAAAAAAACATATAACTTAATCACTGTACCATATTCAGATAGGAACCAATCCCTTATTCATATTTCAGGTGAAAACTGTAGCATTTCTTTCATCTTTGGTAATAGTTTGGGCAATCTCTTTTGAAAGAAAAAATTGTATACTTATTCCATGAGAAAATTCATAAATTTACAATAATCCCTATTCATTTCATCTATTATCACCATCTCCGGGAGTTGTAAATTGTCTTCATTGAATTCTAAAAACATCTTCAATAGAAAATATTGAAATATGAATTATCTCATCCAGTGGAATTTTAATAACTGAGAATGAATTTTCTTAGCTAAAAACTCAACAATCTTAAGGCATGATGACTGCATTCACTAACTCAATTTTTCAGATTCTACCTGACCAGTACTAAGGGTGAATATTAAGCTCAATAATGGTTCTGTGATGTGTTTATTTGTATCCAACCCTAAGAACTGACTTGCTAAAGTTAAAAGAAACCGGGTTTCTTCATTAAACATGTTATAATCAATGGGAAAATGATGCTCTACCAACTGGCTATCAGGTTTTGAACAAGCTTTCAGGACAGTTTCTTTCTGATCAACTATGGACTATCGGAAAAATTGAACTAAGCTTTCTTCTTTGTACTCTTTAGATACTTGAAAAAAATCAGCGGGGACAGAAAAATTATTCTTTCTGACAAGAGAACTCATCGGACACAAGATTTTAGACCTAGATGCATCCATAGCTATCCACTCAGAAGTAGAATAATTATTGGCTCACCAATCAACAAACTATGAACAACTTGGGGTTTGGTCTACATAAAAATAAAAGAACTATGAACTGAACACACGATGAGTATCAATTCCCTAATATTTAAGTATTTTCAACTTGTTTTTGGGTATTGATATGGTATCATTCAATAAAATAGTGTTGGAGATTTCTAAATCCTTGCATTCGAAAAATTCTTCAATTTTCTGATACTCAAGATTCTAGACCTCTAAATATTTTACCTCATCCATTTTAGAAACTAGTTCAATCAGAGAGGAAATCCTACCTGGTCAGCTGACATATGGTCCAAATATTTTTTCCACAGTGGCGCTTTACACACAATCTAAGTTCTCACTTGCTTATGCTTTAGAAAAAACAAATCATTTGAATCCATGTGCTCATCCTTATATTATTTTATTCTTCACATCGATCATGCATCTTCTAAAACTAAATGTAATTCCACCAGTAGATTTAGTATCCTTCAATATGAGCCCTTGATCTTGATTGCTAGTTAATCACACTGCCTTATTTCTACTATTTCACTCTTCTTTATTTTTCCTCCAACTTTAAATTTCAGAACAAATATCCATCTTTGATCTAAAATTCCCCAAATCTGAACAATCCATTTTCACTTTCCACATCCTCACCAAAATCATCCTTCCTTGCACCTTGTAGAAGGAGCAAAGTCAACATAAGTCGACTTGAACGAAGACCGACTTAGTCAGCCGACTAAGTCGATGGGCCGACTAAGTTGATGGGCCGACTTAGTCGGTCGGCCGACTAAGTCGGTCGACCAACTAACTAGAAAGATTAGTCGGCTAACTAACAGTTGTGTCGGTTCACTGAATCGACAGGTAGTTATTTTGTAACCGTTTTGTAACTTGTATATATTAGGCTGTTGAGCCAAGCAAGGACTCAGTTCAGTTCTGTGCCTTGTATGAACTCATTACATTAATATAATCTGTTTTCCTATCTGTTCTTGTCTCTTGTATCTGATTTATAGTTATGTTTTAGTATGTATTATTGGTAACCTTATGTGATCTGTGAGATTACAACATTGGTTCCATTGCCGGTAGTACATGTCTAAAATATATGCTCACATATGATACCAGAGCAGGAGATCAAGGACTGGTGGGACCGTAAAGTTGTGAACTATTTGCAAAATTACGCAAGACGAAACAAATTAACAGTCACTGAAGCTAGAGCTATATTTTTCATAGAGACACATGAAAAATTCGTCGAGTCTGTGCCACAATTATTGAAACAGCTTCTGGATGAGAAGACCAGACACGACTAAAGAACAGCAGTTGCTATATAAACTGTTCCAAGGAGGACGAACAAATCTGTCGCAGTGGTTTGAGAAAATCGCTGACGACTTCTGTGAGGAGCAAGCAGTTGAAGACCGAACATCCGTAGAAACTATCAAAGAGAAATTCTACACAGATTTCACCAAACAATTCTTGTGCTCCCTGCCGACCTTGTTGTTCAAATTCTCGATAGAGAACGGAGCAGGCCACATTGTCAAACCTAGACCACCACTGTGTGAACAACCACCAAACACCAACTGGGCGGAGAAGCAGAGGAAGTGGGAGAAATTTATTGTAGAAAGGGAGTGGGAATACTTCCTGAGCAAGTGATTTGAACTATCCGGACTTTCTAAAAGCGTCGGGTAGGATATGGGGGGGTAGCTGGTCTTGTGTCGGAGATAGAGTGTAGTGGATCCTAGTCAACCTTAGGAGGATAGATGTCACCAGTGATGAAAAGTCGACCGTAGAATACTTGAAGAGAATAGTACTGTACGGAAGTATGTAGGACATTCAGAAACAAGAAAGGGACGAGAGACAACAGAGAAGGGAAGCACGATGTGAAAGAGCCAACGGGCTGCGCAGAGAACAAAACCCTAGGGAGACTGACCATGAAGAGATTCCTCCAGAGTCGGGTCACGACCGACAGGAAGAGGGCGTAGAACAAGAGGTGTCCCCTACAGAGGAAGAAGTATGGATAGAGCAGCCAGAAGCTCTCCACTTAACAGCTCTCAGTGAAGGAACGACCCTTTTCCCATTAAATCCACATACCAGAATACAGACTATTGTCGAAGACGACCTCCGACTAAGAGCTGGTGACTATAGTATCTGGAGTCGACTAGGCGACAATACATATACCGGGAGACATCTTGTCATATGCCGACCATTCAAAGGGAACTGGGTGACGATTCAAGTGGCACCATCCCTCCAAAGTATCCACTTGCTCTTCCCGACACAAGAAGGAGCCCCCCCCCCCCCCCGCCAAGTACAGCTTTTGAAGGAATAGAACATGCAGACCTGTGCACACAAAATTTCAATGGACCATCAACAATAGAAATCCACAACAACCCACTGTATGTTGAAGATGAATCGACCATCGACGGAGGTACCAGTTTCGTCGACCAAAATTCTGCAGGAGCGACTTCATCAACAATCCCACCACTTTCACCACCACCCACGCCTCCGACCCCACCAACTTCTGAGAGCAGTGAAAGTGACTCAGACATGGGTTACGGAACAGCTCACATTCCTCTATATGAGGGGGATGAAGACCCCAGACGACATTGGTTCGTCTGCGAGTCCATCTAGGATGCGAACCAGGTGAAGGATGAAGACCGACAGATGGCTCAGTTTGCAGGAGCCTTACGGAAAAGGGCTCTGACTTGGTACATGACCTTTTCAAAAAGGCAACCCAGAGCATCAAAAGATGAGATTAAAGCACAGTTCTTATCCCTTTTCAAAACCCCAGACGCTAAGCACTTGGCCGCCAAAAAGCTCAAGACAACGCAGCAAAAGCCAGGGGAAACCGTCCGCGACTACGACAAATGCTAGAAGGACCTATTGAGTCAATTATATTATGTTATTGATGAGAAATTACTAATTCAATGGTTCCTTGCACGCTTATCACAAAAATTTCGCCGACACATCAGTCTGGAAACATTCAAGACATATGAAGATGCGCTGACCAAAGCTCTGCAAGTGGAAATGGACGAAGACATACCTGCCTATCTGATGGACCATAGGATAGAAGAACTACTGGAAAGTGTGAAGAAGTCCTTGAAAGAACTGTCCCTCAAAAATCAAGAAATGTGGTGTACTAAATGTTCGACGGTCGGACACTCGAAAGACAATTGTCGACACGAATACAGCTGACAAGACGTCCACTTTGTGCAAACTAAACTCTTTTGTGATATTTTCCAGGAGGCCAGAGATCATTCTACGAAAGAATGTCCATTTAACATGAAGAATGCAAAAGCTTCCTGGTGCGCCATCTGTGAAACAAAGAATCATAATACGGCCAACTGTCAATTAAACCTGAAAAACAGACAGAACTATCAGGCGGTCTACCAGACGAATGCAGTGGCGCAGAGCAATGAGCAAAATAATACTAATGATCAGAACGGGAAACGATATGAAGGCTGACGATATGAGTGCCGGTACGACAATCGACGACAAGGGTTTGGAGGAAGAGGTCGATTCATCGGGAATTACGACATACGACCACGTCGATCTACCCAATGCTTCATCTGCTATAAAGAAGGACACAGATGTGTAGACTGTCTGTGCAAGGACAGAACTGACCTTAAATTCTGTACCCATTGTGGCGTAGGCGATCACTCTCTGGAGGATTGTCCTACCATGTTAGAAAAAATCAATAATAAGAAAAATGTTAATGTCTTGTCTTGTGTACAAAAGCATGATATATTAACTACTAAAAATCTGCATATTGTCACTCGCCAAGGCACAAAAACAGGGCCTGATAACCCCCAAATTAGTAAAATAAAAAACACAAAAACAGGGCCTGATAACCCCCAAATTAGTAAAATAAAAAACACAAATGGTTATCCGAATCCTATGAAGAAAAAACAAACTTATCAAGAAGCCACACACATATTTCAAGACATTGCACAGCAAGAAGACATTATTACCAGTCGACTTAGCATGACATAGCAATTAACTCATCTCATCCAAACCGACAAATCCGTAGCCCAGTTCATTGATTTATTACACGAAATAAAAAACACTAACTTTGGAAAACAAAATAAGAACATTTGTAGCCTAAATAAAAAAGACAAAAACGATGTCGACCCACTTGTCGACCTGGAAATCGAAGGTTATCACGTCCGACAAGTGGTGCTCAATTTTGGGTCTCAGGTAAATATCATGACCAGGGATACATGGAAAAATATGAGCCGACCTCGAATCTATGATTTAGGCATTTACATAAAACTCATCGACCAAGGCCTCATTGAACCCATTGGGGTTTGGAAAGATGTCGACACGACCATCAAAGGAATCTCGACTAAGGTTGATTTTGAAATCATCAACCCAAAAGAAGGATCTAGCTCCTTCCCAGTGCTAGTTGGTCGAACTTGGGGATGAAAGATGAAAGCCTCCATATCCCTAGACAAAGAACGCATTAAGTTAAAAGGAAATGGTCAAAAAGTCATTGTACCCATTAATCCTTCCCAAGGAGCACCTTGGACCGAACCGATTGATGAGGAAGTTGATGTCAGACAGCTTTACCAGATCCATAACAATACAGACTATACTGAGCCAAACATCTATAGGTAACTTCACTTAGGTAACCAAGACTCAATTGGATATAATTCCGATGCTAAATTATATGACTAGGAAATGGAAAATTATGAAACACAAGCAAGAGGGTGCTGGACTATACAAATAGTACAGAAAAAACCCACCCGACAGTGCTTCATTGTCTCAACTCTCCCCAAAGTCTTTGAAAACCAAATCAGGGAACGACCCATATTACAACCGACCAACTTACATAATACCCAACTGCCCAGGTATAAGGAAAGAGAATCCCCCATTATGCATCTTGAACAAGTATCTAAAAATATTGGAGAACATGGTATACTTCAAAGCTTAGTGGAAACATTTACAGGTCAAGCAGCTAGATGGTGGAACACCCATCAGACTAAATTACAGACCTGGACAACTGCTTCAACTTTCTTTGTCGAACGATTTGGTGGGAAAAAGTTAACCCAG
This sequence comes from Pseudotsuga menziesii, assembly GCA_001517045.1. NCBI lineage: Eukaryota > Viridiplantae > Streptophyta > Pinopsida > Pinales > Pinaceae > Pseudotsuga > Pseudotsuga menziesii. The sequence continues at coordinate 39,125 of LPNX010645160.1, forward strand.
GACACTCAAATCCCTATCTTTGTCCAAGGCCAAGACCCAGAAGCACACATCAAGCTTTGTGAAAAGGAGTGGAGACGGCTTGGACACAAAGATGAGCGAGCGTGGCCAGATTTGTTCCCTTCAACCCTAGCCGACTTGCCTAATAAATGGTATAAAATGGAGGAAGCTAGGGGCGAAACCTTCTTTTGGCATGAAATTAAAGAAAATTTTATTAAGGACTTCCAGTTCATACCTCAAAACGAAAAATTGGCTGAGCCAGCACACCAAATCAAACAGTTTCTTCAACCGATAGAAAACCAAACCGTCCAACACCATCGACAAATCAGGGACTGTAACAAGATACAAGCTGATTCAAAATCACAGTCGACACGTTTACACTTAGAAAATGAACACACAGAATGTAAGAGCTTTCAATGGAAGACAAACCACATTGAAACAACCAAACCGATCTACTCAATCCTGAAAGTCGAGACCACCGACAAACCAGACCTAGACAGAATGACTGCAGCCGACTTTTCGGCTACATTCTCACAGTTTAAAGAAGGAAGTCAGCTGATCAATGAAGCTAAAGCACCAGAGTGGCTGGATGCCAAAATGAAAACTAAGGAGGTCGACATTTCAAACGACGATCGTCCAAAAATAGCTAAGATTGGGGACTACTGGAATGAACACCAAACCACCGAAATCATAAACTTACTTAAAGAATTCCAAGATGTCTTTGCAAGGGACTACAAAGACTTAAAAGGGTTAGTGCAAGAAATGGGAGAAATGAAAATAGATACTAAACCTGATGTCCGACCTGTCAAGAAACGACCTTACAAACTAGCTCATAAGTATAAGGAGATAGTTAAGAAGGAAATAGACAACATGTTAGCAGCAGGGATCATTTACCCTATCGACCAGTCGGAATGGGTAAGTCCCATGGTTGTACAGCCCAAGAAACATGACCCGACCAGGTTAAGAATTTGTGTCGACTTTAGGGAGCTCAACAAAGTCACACTCACAGATCCATTCCCCACCCCCTATGCTGATGAAATCCTAAATGAAGTTGCAGGCCATGAATGTTATTCATTTACAGATGGATTTTCAGGATATAATCAAGTACCCATAGCAAAAGAAGATCAAAAGAAAACAACATTTGTATGTGAATTTGGGTCCTTTGCCTACAGAGTTATGCCTTTTGGGTTGAATAATGCACCTGCAGTATTCTCATGAATTGTTGTCAAAACATTCCAAGAATATATCTATAAGACCATGGCAGTATATTTCAATGACTGGACTATATATTCCACCTTAAAGGATCACTGCCCATGGCTTCAACTTATGCTGGAGAGATGTCGACATATACAACTCTCCTTAAATATTAAGAAATGTACTTTTATGACACCCATAGGCATTCTCTTAGGGCATATTGTCTGCAAAGATGGTATAAAGGTCGACTTTGCCAAAATAAAAAACATCCTCGACCTAAAACCCCCAATAAACCCTAAATAGGTCTGGGTGTTATTGGGCCATACAGGATACTATAGGAAATTCATCAGGCACTATTCAGATATGACTTACCCTCTGGAAGAACTGCTAAAAGAAGATCAGGAATTTATATGGACAGAAGAATGGCAAATATCCTTCGACAAATTGAAGAGAAAATTGGTCGAAGCTCCCATCCTTAAATTTCCCAACTGGTTGACAAAATTTCATGTGCATATAGATGCATCAGGCATCGCAATTGGAGCCATCCTTACTCAACCAGGGGATGATGGGATGGATTACCCTATCATATACAGTAGTCAAAAATTAAATAAAGCTGAAAGGAACCACTCGACCACTAAATGAGAAGCCCTAGGTATGGTCTTTGCTCTCCAGAAGTATCGACATTACCTATTGGCCAACCCTTTCATATTTTATACCGACCATCAAGATTTTAAGTACCTTGTTAATAAACCCCTTCATCATGGAAGAATCTATCGATGGTTACTTCTTTTTCAAGAATTTGAGTTCGAAGTAGTGGTCCGACTAGGAAAGCTAAATGTCAGACCCGACCACCTATCATGTATTGACACAGGGGAGGAACCGACCGGAATCGACAACGACTTGCCGGATGCACGTCTATTTCGCATAGAAGCAGTACCCGAAGAACTAGAAGAAATAGCTCAGTTCCTAGAGACAGGTCAGGCACCCGAAGGTCTGAACACCAAGAAGAAACAAATATTAGCTATGAAGGCTGCACCCTACAGCCTCATCACCTTGGATTAGCGGAATCGTTTCCAACCGCTGATCTAAACTGTATCTTCATCTGGGCTATTGAAAAGTGTGACCCCTACTATATACCGCCGAATCCAGGAATTCATTCCTTCATGCACTTTCAATATGCGGAATCAGCCTCACTCATTGATATAGAACATGCTTTAATCTAAGTCATTGTAATATGTGACCCATACCCAATTTCACAAATCTTCATTCTAACTTTCTTCGTGCTAGTTCACCTTGCATAGTTGTTTCTAGCCCTTGACCAAAATCCACATTAAATCATTGTTGTTCAAAATTTAAGGGCCTACCACATTCCACGGAATCGTTCTGCACCGCAAATTCATTCCTGTTTAAATCTCCTATGTCAAAACATGTCGACATTTAAGCAATTCTGCAAATTGGAAAAGTTAATTTTCGTGAGCATGTTAGATCATCATAATTCACCTCCTTCGTTGATCTTACTTATCCTCAATCTTGGCCATTGAAACATGTAGGCCTTTAAGTGATTCTGCAGATATGAAAATATATTTTGTACTTGCAAGTTAGATCAATGGAATGAATTTCTACCATTGATCTGATTCAACCTTTGATCACCATCGTTGAAATACAAAGCATCTATGCCATTCCGCTGATTAAAGAAATTTATTTATCCCTGCATGTTAAAACATTAGAATTATTCAGAACTGTAGATATATTTACACTTCTTCATCCAACACATAACCATGTCTACAAGTTAACCTTTTCTCGCTATTACCAAAATCTTAATCTTGCTCATTTAGGCCTTTCATTTCCTGTCACCATACAACTTGAAACAAACTTTATAGCTTACATACATTTGCAAGGTTCAAAAATATGAATTTATTAATTATATTTCATTTCCAATTTATAAATTATACTTCAAAATACCTGTAGAACTTCATTAACATCCTTTAAGGTCACATGATAAGAAAATTTTCATACCTTATTCCTCCTTTCACTAGCCAAATCCCCTGCCAACTACTTAGCCCATAAATAGTTCTAACACATGGTGTATGTTGAGCTTTCTCCATACCCTCCTTTATCCAATTCACTTTGAGAACCATTGGTGAAGAAGATCGGACAACCATATCGTGAGAGTCGGTGGACCATATTCTCAAACACCTGCAGTGGCCAAATTCAAAGGTATGCATGTTATTTTGTTGTATTAATTAGAGAAAAAATATAAAATTATAAAAAAATATTTTGTTATATCTTGTTGTAATTCAAGGTCGAGATATCCCTTTCACCATGAACTCTACCCTTATATACGATTGATATAAGGTAGGTTATTTTTCATGTAGTAGGGGAGAAATCCCCAGTACATTTTTGGTGACTCCACTAGTTCGCCCCCCTTGGATCTCTGTTTTTGCAGGTGTTTTTGCCAGTTTTTTCTACTTAGGTATCCACAGTTGTCATAGATCTTACCCCCTTGCGGAAGAGCCGAACTAATCCTATCACAGTTCCTGCTCTGCTGGCCCCAACCACAAGTTTTCCTTAAAAACCTTCAGTTATTACCAGATACCACCTATCCGACAAAAATATATGACCCATGTCACACCTTTCTTCTCGATAATTGCAACCTAGGTTGTGCCTTTTCCACTGATAAGTGTGACCTAGAACTAAACTCCATATCACACTTTTCCAGGCTTTTGGAGTGATCTCAGTTGCTACTATGACCCACTTTAGTGTGACTTATCGCATGAAGACCCATGTTTAGTGCGACCTAAGTTTCTCTGTTTATTTTCTATCTCAATAGTGGCCATTTTATAGTTTTGTATGACCCCTACTGCACATGTTCCAATGACAGGTGTGAGCTTTAGTTTGTACATCTATTTGAGGTGTTTTGATACCTTTTCTAGACCTCTTGTCTATGTTGAACCCCTTCCTTGACTGTTTCTCTTTCAGATCTAATTTACTATAGCCCCCTGGTTTGTTTTGGGGTCCTCTTTTCCTTGTATGTGATCCCACCTTAGTCAATCTTGGTAGTTGAATCCCCCCATGTTTTTCCTATATCTTATGAAGTTCCTTATGTGCTCATTTGCTTGTGTATGTTTTGTTATCTGGAAGGATTATTTTTTAGCGGTTGAAAAATATTTACTTTCATTATCGTTCGTTATTTTTTCAGAATATGCGTCTCTGGCTTGAGAATGTTGGGGTTTAAAAATTACACTTCAGTTGTGCACACATCTCACACCTTAAAATAAACGCTTGGTTCATGACCCCAAGATGATCCAAAAATTTAACTTAACACAACAAACATTGTAGCCTCATTTGAGGACGAAAACAATATTGTAGTTAAGTTAGGACACTAGGGATAGGAAACCAAATAACATCACTTTGTCACTTACATCTAAGACATAGTTGTTGTCTGCTAGGGAACCAAAATTCTCTATTATTTATTGACATGGTCATGACTAGTTTATCGGGGGTCCTTCTCTACAGGCATAAGATGCAACAAAAGGGTTCTGAAAGTTGGGGTGGAATACCGCACTCCATTCGAGGTTGAAGGCTAACCCTTCATAGTCCTTCTCATGCATGACAAGGACCATACAGGTGTCGAGGACCAAATGATTTAAGTTCTAGAAAACCATCTTAAACATGTCATGAACAAGGTATCCTAGTTTCTAGTCTCTTAGGAATATTTTACCTGAGGTCCCTCTCGGTAGTAGGATTCTCTTAGCCTTTGGTTCTTCCATTTCGTACTTTTCAACTATGGATTTAACCACCCAGCAAAGGATACAATTTGTGAGGGGATTCTATCTTGTATATAGGATATTGCTTGCTGTTATACCCAAATCCTATCACCAACATGTGATGAGATCCATAACCCCTATGTTTTCTCTTAATCCCAAAAATTGGAGTGAAACTTGCTCTGGATATCAATTCTACTTAAAAAAACCTAGCACCGCAATTTGCATTTGGTTGATGAGTAGTACCTTATTTAGCACTTCCTGTGTCCTATTATAAAGAAGTGGTGCCACCATGGAAGTGCTTTGTCTCTGAAGCGGTTCTCACCTAAACTGCTCTGTCATAAGGGAACAAAAGCGGTACCCTTGGTAAAATGGGAAAACGAGAAGTTTCTCGAGGCTTCTAGATCTTCATCCTCATGTCCTCCCTTATCCCTATCAATATGGTTTAGTTGGAGTTGAGATCCCTCTTGGTAGGATCTTAAAGACACCTCACCCACAATTCTCTCAACTATCCCTATCCATTAAGCCCAATAAATACAAGCTCATATCCATAGTTGAGAGGGAGTACTGAATGGTATTGTTATGCTGTTGAATTGACTACCTAGTCCAATCCATTAGAGAGCACAAGAGAGAAAGTTGGAGATTTTGGGGATTAGGTGTTTGTCTTGTGGAGGAGTTTGTCAACACTAAGGAAATGGTTGTAAGCTTCTTCGTTCATTCTTAATGAAAATTTGATTTCCATTCCATATATCTGTTGTTTTGATTTCACATGTATATGTTACTAGATTCCTTAGTCAATAGTATGAATGTATAGATGATTTTCTGGTAGCTTTGATGTTCTTGTTTGTTTGACATGTTTGTAGGTACACAGGTTCATGATCAAAGCAGTATTGTAGGTGTTTTCAACATTCAGGGAAGGTCTTCATCCTTTGTCGTTCACTCATTTGTTCTGGATCTGAACCATTCAGACCAGAGGAACAACTTCTATCCACAAAAGGTGTAATATTCCTGATTACAAATCTGGTGACTCCGCTGGGGAGCAAAGAAAATTTTAGTTGATCTTATCTTCCTCAGTCCTTCAACCCTTATCCGAATCTAGGCTCCAGTTTCTAACTCTCTTCAGTCAAATCTGCCATTTGACTTAGTGAATTTTGGTTTGAAACTTTTTGATCTATTCAGATCTGAACTATTTTGACCTTATATGCTCTTTTTTACTATCAATTCATCAATATTTACCTTGATTTGATCAATTTTTAACTTGAATTCTTGTTCTCCTTGTGTTTTGGATCTATTCAGGGAAACACACATGTGTTGTTGGAAAGAAGCGGTGCTACTGCATGAACCTCATTAGCTAGAACTGGTGCTCATCCAGAACCGCTCTGTCAAGACCCCTCCAGCGTGATGCCAGGTAGGCCTTGTTCTAGAACTAGTTTTTGTGATTTTTTGCAAAAAGTTGAATTTTTCTTGCTTTTAGCCCTGCACTATCAGGCTTGTGTGTCTGAATCTGTATGCTCGTGGTTGAAAATTTTGTGGTAAAATTTGTTTGGTTGAAAGAATTTAAAAGCTATATTAGGCTTGTTGGTTGTGATTTTGAAAGGAATTCTTGAAAGATTAAGTTTCAGTTAGATATCTTTTTGTTTCATTTATAAATACTGAAAGAAAAACCATTTGCTTATCGTCTTAATTTGATTTTTTCCCATAGAGGACTTCTTTTTCTTTTAAAAATAATTTTTTTTTATTGAGATTAGGTCATTATTATTACCAAGCATAGGGCATTGGATCTCTGATTAGCCTCACAAGATTTCTGGTTCCCTTTGTTCTTTTGTCTCTCTTGCATTAGTACTATCTCATCAAAAGAAAAAATAGTGTATTTTTAAGTTAGATCTATCTTTGTTTAAAAGAAAAATAAAAAAAATAGAGTGCATATGCATGTAGAGTGCTTGTTGTTTTTCTTTTAGGAAAAGACACTCTTACTTGTCTAATTGCTTTCAAAAATAAAAATGAGTTTGGAATGTGTTGCTTGTCTTTAGATTTGATTTGTTCATAGTAGTTGTTTGGGAATTTTTGCTTTCAAAATGAAAAGAAAATACTCTCTTTCCCTCTCGTAAGTTGGCATACCTCGAATGGTAAAGTGAAATATTTGCATCTACATTCTGCATGGTTTTAATTTTTCTATCAAAATTCCATGCATTCACCTAACCATCCACTTTAAAATTAACGGTAGTTATAGGTTTAAAATTTACATAGAAATTTGAATGATAGGCTAGAGACATGTTCAGGTGTTGTTAAGCGTAGGAGCTGTTATTACTCATCCGCATTACATCACGGGACTCACGCAGTTCTTCCACGTACCGTTGGTATATTGAACAGCCTTTCACATACCCTTGAGGTATATAGAAAGGTACTTCACATACTCAATTGTATATATGAAGGCCCCTTGTGAACGGTTATGTATTAGAAAACACTACTACCAATTTGAGCTCCCACGTACCTTGCATATATCAGGAGACCCCACTAGGATACCTTATTTATCTGAGAAAATATCTTTGGCTATCTTGCTTGGAGCCATACACTTAAAAAAACATTTGGGGAGATTACTATGCATGTACCCTTGAGGTATATTGTGAGTGGCACCTTCTTGACAATCCTGGTGAGAGACTTGACTATCTGAACTCCTCCTATCATTTAAGTTTGCTTGTTTGTCCTATAGCTTGAGTAGGGAAATTTTTGGTGTGTTTTCTAGTTTTGAGACCCTAGGTTAGATAGGAACTGTACAAACTGGCTGAATTAAGACAGTCTAGAAGAGTACAGGGCTTGCCACCTAATTTTATTCATGTTTCAGGAGAAGATCCTATGGAATCTATCGACCAAGGAGCTACTACCAATTCCCAAGTGGGAGAAAATGTGGTTGCAGAAAGCAAAGATCCATATCCTTTGCAAGGTCCTCCCTTGGTCCAACAACCTTCTAGGGGAAATATTTCATTCCATTCTCCCATGGAAGGTCATTTTGATGATGCTACCTATCCATATTATGGTCCCAATGCTTCATTTTGGGATACCTCTATGGGTAGGCCATTGCTACATTTGGCACCCATCCAATCTCTTCTAAATATATTTCACCTAATGAAGAAGAACGTAGACAATACCAGGTAGTTATTATTCATGCAAGAGAACTAGACAAGAAAATAGATAGCATATTGGGTACACCACCACCTCGTTCAGTAGTTTTTCCTCGTAATTCGGACCCTTGGCCTGTGTGATATCACTCCCTTGTTGATTCTATGAAACCCATTGAACCTATTCTAGATCGTACTATGACTCCACATAATCCAGGTCAAACTACCAACCCCACCACCTCCCATATTATGTTTGTTCCAAATCCTCCTGGGTCTTCCACATTTGGGGAACAACATTCAATTTATGTGTCATCAATACCTTCTAGTGTTGGGGGGAAACCCCCGGCATGACCTACATTACCTATCACTAGAATTGTAGCTAGTCATGGACAAACCTCTAGTATAGAGAAATCTATAGTTTATGTCCCTCCTACCCATATGAATGTGGTTAATCCCCCATCTAGTTCAGGTCAGCCCTTGGGGGCACAACCTGTAAAAAATCAAACCTCTTGGGGGTATGGTTACACTAAAAATCATGTACTTGTAGGAAATATTAATTACCAACCTAACCCTACAGGAACACCTTATGCTAGAATTCCATATCCTAGTAATACTATACATGCCAGCTATGGGAGGGATACTTATACATACTTCGGGGGGTGTCGGAGTACCACCTTATGGAGGTCCTCCCCCTAAAGGGCCTAATGGTCCTGGAGGGCTTGGTGGATTTCCTCCTTATGGTCCTGGTGATCCTCCTCCTAGTGTTCTAGGTGGTCCCAATGGTCCTAGTGGTTCTGGAGGCTTTGGTGGTCCTCCTCCTGGAGGTTCCGGTGGTCCTAACAGTCTTGATCCTAGAAATCAACCCCCTATGGGTGGATCTTCTAGGGGTTCTTCATCACAACAACCTATTTATTAGTCTACTTATGGTCTTGTTGGTACCTATATGCCATATCAATACTACTAGTACATGCAACCTAATCGCCAGTTACCTTTCCTAGAAAATTTGGAATTGCCTGATTTGTCCAAGTTAATTAATGATCCCATTTGACATAACCCCTCATGGCCTCCCATTCCGATAAAGTTACCATCAGACATTCCAAAGTTCAAAGGGAAGCATGGAGATGATCCAAAAAACCATGTCATGACATTCCATTTATGGTGTTCTTCGAGCTCCCTTATGTATGATTCAGTTCGTTTAAGACTCTTCCATTGAACTTTGACCGGTACCACTGCGAAATGGTACATTGAACTTCTGCAACATTCATTTGTGTATTTTGGTTATTTGGAAATTGTCTTTCTTACACACTTTCAGCTTCCTATCCATTATGAAATAGGTACAGATCTCTTAAATTCTCCATGGAAAAACACCTCCACCCACATATCCGTTCATATCCATGAGTGGAGAAGGAAGAGAAGACTTATAAAGGCTCCTATCCTGGATCAATTGTTATCTGATTGGTTTACTAAATATTTGTTGCCTCCAATCGTCCGAGATGTGGCTATGGGTGGTGTCATTACCGAAGCGAAAGCCATTAGTTGAGCCCAATATCTAGACTTGGTATATTCCCACTCTAGAACGTTGTATGACTTGATCCCTCAAGCTCCTCACCTAAGCACCAATCCTGCTAAGACACCAGTAGAAACCCCTGTTGATGGGATTTTTGGTTCAATCCAGTCCCCGTCAGCAGCAAAACCTACCAAGAAACCCCAAAATTCCACCCCTACTCCTTCAACTCCCAAGGTTTCATCCGAGGTAAATTCCATTCAGAGTACTCAAACACCCAACAACAATAAAAATAAAGGTAAAGATAAAGACAAAAAATTTGGAAACCAATAGGAGAATCCAAAACCAACCATCAACGAGAACGGTAAAGGGAAAATAAAAGATAAATATCCATGTCCGCTATGCAGAGGTGACCACTTCACGAAAGAGTGTCCTCGTCGTGAAGAAATCACTCAATTTCTGAAAACTAATCCCACTCCCACAGTTCTCACGGATCCTTTTCCCTCTCAACAACAACTGATAGACCACATGTATAATCAAGGAAACTCTAGTTCTTGAGAGGAAATTTGCATGATGTCCTTAGACACTATTATTTTGCAAACTCGAAGTCAGAGTTATGAAAAACCCATAGACAAGAAAGAAGACAATTCTTGTAGCAGGGGTTTCTCCTTGCTATAGGGGCAGGAATGGCTCCCTTCTGTCTATAGGATAGAAGGGTAGGTTCTTGCTTGGAAAATACTAAAAGGAAAAATGGAATGTAAAGAACAGTAATGAAAATAAAGATGGAAGAGAAATATGGAGAACCCCTCTGCAAACAAAGGTTAGGGTTCCGCTTCCAATAACCTGCAAACAACTGCTAGAAACTAAAAACCTGCAAAAACATGTTATACATAAACGTGCAAACAGAAATAAGTAAGAAAAAAACTACAAAATAATAAAGCAAATGCAAGAAACAACATTGGTATACCTTCTCTTTGATGGAATTGGGCCACCATGCCTTGGCTTGAAGAAGCACATCTCACTTGGATGGGGGAGCTATGGCTCAATGGAGATGGAGGAGAGGGAGTGTGGGTGGCTTGAGAGACAAAGGGTCTCAAGGCATCCATGGGAAACATAACAAAATGCAAGGGATAAGTGTTTTGAGAGTGACCCCCCACCCTCCTTTTATAGCTTTTTTGGGGTTTTAGGGTTTTAAGCCCTTGGTCCAGGCTTTAGCCCCTTTCGCCCTAATTTTAGGTCCTTTTAGGGATTTATCCCCTTTTTGGGGGATTTAGCTCCTAGGAGATTATTTTAGGCTCCTTTTTGGGGTTTTTAATCGCTTTTATTCATCCTTAATCATTTTTGAGGGTGTGGGGGTCTAATGGGGGGTCGTGAAGTGGCGTCGTTGGGTGGTGTAGGTCATGGAGAGCTTAGTGAGGGATTTTTTGGGTTAACATATTTCCCCCTGATGTGTGAGGGTAGGAGCTCATAGTATGGCCAATAGACATCATAGGATTTGCTGCATAGAGGTGGTGCTTCCAGGGCTGGGGCATGGTGGCCTTTGGTTTTTGTATTAATATGGTTCCCATCAATGGGTGAGATAAAAATAATGTGTGACATGTATATGGATGAGGCAGGCATCCCCATGCTCATGACAATGTCAAAAGAATAATTTGATCTATGCTCTGAAATACAAGAGTCGGTCATATACAACTAATGATACAATAATGGTTGCCTCAATGTGAGGCTGAAAACAACATTGATCTGGTACATTGGACCCATGGCATTCTCATGGAATGCCATATCGTCATGACTGACGACCTGCTAGATCTAGGATGGTACATAGCTGTATGGACTCGCTGATTGAGAGTTAGAGTCTTTGTGGTACAAGTATGCTGCATCAATCATAAATTTATATAGAAGCATTGCTAGGGCTTCTGAACACTGTCTCCAATGCAACTCAAAAATCACAAGGGACATAACTTGTTTAGGTCCTTTGAATAGAATCATCAATGTGCTAGAGTCAGGTGACATCCAAGGTCTTCGACCAAGTATTGTGCAGACCAAACCCTGTACGAATCTCAACAGTGCAATGATGTAGTTGGAGTCGAGCATGTGAGAAACAACCATCCCGATAGGCACTAAGGAATCCTATCAAGTGGTCCAAGGAAATCATCAATGAGGTTAATGAAACTAGGATACAGGGACCTTTGGGTCTATCCTTTGGAATATATGTGTTGTTGTCAATAGAGGGAGACCTGCCCCTAGTCAAGGAAATGATGTTTCCTTGACCAGGAGCACGAGGGAGATAACCGAAAGGTGTGAGACAATCTATGCACTGACCCATTGAATGGGGGGGGGGGGGGGAAAGAATTGAAGAGGGGCAGGGGGAGTGTGGTAGAATCAAACTTCCTTTGTTTAGAGTATGATGGTAGGGTAGACTAGGAAGCAAATGAAAATTGACCATGGGAATGGGATCATAGCTGTAATACTAGGAATGTCTCTACAAATGGGAAATACTTGGAGGAAGTAGACGCTTTTGATATTGATGGGATCCAACGAAGACACATTACAGAGTACTCTGAACAAAGGCAACCCAATGGGGGAAAGTTGCCAAACTATTTTCTATGGGGTGGTGTCTAGGGACAATGTTATGGTATGATCTCATGGATTTTTGGTGAGCCCAAAAAGGTAAATGCTCGATGGTGCTTTCAATTTTATAGAGTTTGAAAGCACAAAGAACAATCTAGTGGGGGCTCTTTTTCATTGGTAGTCTCCTGTGCCCAAAAAAGGATAAAAGTATACATAGGAGAGCTCACCCATCCTATAGGGGATGAGAGACTTCTTTACCATTGGCAGTACAGTCATGCCAGAAAAGGTTAAACCTATATTGACTAGATGGTCACTCAAATAGTTTTATGAGCATTAATGAAACCAGGTTTGCTCAGCAATCTTTTCTTAATGAGAAGGCTGGAAAAGAGCTTAATGACAACCTGTGGTGTGCTTTTCCATAAAGTGTAGCCCCTATTCCTGAGAAAACATAAAAGTATGCAGAGGGGAATGGTATTTGCTTGAGCGTGCCAAGGAAGTCCTTTTCAATTGATGGTATACATGGTTTGCAAAAGGAGGTAAATGAGATGATTTGGATGCCCTTTTTTATACTTTAGCGAGTAGGAAAGGAGGTAGCTACGCTCGACTATCTTTTCATTGTTTTAAGGAGTTAGAAAAGAGCTTAAATGAAACTCCAGTGTGGTCAACCGATTGCGGTGGAACAGGCGGTGCCTCATGTCGGGACCGTGGACAGAGGTCCAAAGGTCATTCATGTAGTATGGACGGAGCAGAAGGATCTCAAATACACCAATACATGCATGGGATAGATCGCGGTAGAGGCTCAAGAGTCGGTGTGGCAGACACACAAACTGAGGTGGCTCTCAGATAGAGGTCAGGAGAGCATGTGTGTGTGTTGTGGTGGATGGACTTGACTACATGCGATGTGAGTGCAAGTGCGGGGCACTTATATGACAAATACATGAAAGAAAAATAAATCATTTTGTGGAAAATGGTCTAGAAGTCCACGTAAGGTGCGGTGGATGGAAGAGACAACTATGCATTAAAATACAAAAACGTAAAAATGGCATTCCTTAATGGGCGGTGGCCAAAAAACTCGGATGAGTAGCGATCGGGAAGTGTGATACAAGTACAAGTCTGTAAACACTCGCATCGTCACGTCATGGCTCATAAATCGAGGTGACTCGTGGGAAATGTTCCTAAAATTTATTTATTAAACATGAGAAAATGGTCTCATAAAGAGATAGAGGGAATAATTTTGAAACTAGTGGTGCAAACGACTTCTCAAATGGAGTCCGTATGGTCCTGTTATGTCGATTGGAAGAAATTAGGTCAAATGGGGCCTATATAAGGGTGGGGTCCACTTGATGAGGTGTCATTGTCACTGTTCAATATGGAGTTGGAGAGGTGGGCCCTAATTCTTCATTTGCTTATTTCTCTTGATCCAAGCGATGGTTTCAAGTGTCACGACTTGCAGGTAAGAGCTCTCACTAAATCTCATCTTTTTGGTGGTTTATTTTCTGGATTTGGTCACCCGGAGGCCCCCCATGAGCAGTTTGGGGTTTCATAGAGCCAAGTCACACCTTTTGAAGGAAAAGGTGCAACCTGGGTGCACTTGTGGGGAAATTTTGAGCGACTTGGGTGCTCATTTTTCCCAAACAGGTGCGACTTGGCCTCTTGTGGGTGTTTTTTGATGATGGTAGTGGCTCACATCAAGGTTTTTGCTTGTGCAAGATGGCTGAGATCAAGTGGCGAGAGAGAGACTGGAAGAGTCTAAGGGACGCATCCCTATGGGACAGGAATGTGAGAGATACATTAGCCCATTGTAGATTTCTGAAGTTTATGAGGATACCCCTCATGCAAAGCTTGCGTTTGCTGATGCAAACACTGGTGAGTTTCTGGGATGTCGATGAGGAGGTGTTCCTCTTTCAGGGCCAACACATTGAGATTACATTGGCAGATGTGTACTTTCTTACTGGGCTTCCTATGTTGGGAGTGGTTGGTGACTTGACACATGTTTTGTCTCGAGGGGAGACATTGGAGGAGTTGTACGATCAACACTATTATGCTACGGCATACGTGCGTGGCTCCTACATCTTGATGTGTGATATTGAGGATTTGTCCACATGGGTGGTGGGGACCTTATTGTAGCGTATCTTGTGTTCCAAGGGGAGCCACAAGATCTCTGGTGGGAAGCTTCAGCTAGTAGAGCGTGCTATAGGTGGCACGTACTATGCATGGGGCTAGATGTATCTGTAGGCCGTTTAGCATCAGCTAAACGACCGTTTAGCGTCAGCTAAACAAGTCAAAGACTTCTGGCGCTGGATTTTGTTTTGGCTCCTTCCTGTGTGCTTTATTTTTTGAGAAAGTACCTACACTTTGTCCTCATTGGGCTGTGCAGGACAGTGGTCCAAGGGAGCCACAGATGTATAGATGGTGTCAAATGATGATATGATAGGGTGGCGGCAGATTGGGCTACTTTTTTACTGAGGAGCTATTGGAGCAGTGGCACCAGTTTCCTGTAGTGATTGAGGAGTACCCATATATGGAGTCTCAGATGATGGCTGGAAGCACCTAAGTAGTGACATGATTTCCACTATTCATATCCTTCCTTTAGAGTTTACTGGTGTGATGAGGAAGATGGCGATGGCTTGTGAGAACTTTCATTGGGCAACGAGAGGAGATCTTCCTACAGAGGATGAGTCCTCTGAGGAAGATGATGAAATCGAGTTAGATGATGAGTCTGAGTCAGATTAGTAGCCTAGTGGGGCTGTCCCTAGTGAGTTGGTGCACTTAGGGGTTTTTGTGTCACTATGTATATCCTGCTGAGAAAGCATATGTGGCTTCTCATTTTGTATTGGACATGTTTTGGACATGCGAATTATCTATTTATCTATATATTTTTTACGCACGTGGATGCGCTTTTATGGTTTTATTATGTGATTCTTTTTATGATGATGTGGAATGAAAATGTCTATGTGATGTATTGTTACACTTGTGTGTGTACTTTTAGACATAGTTATGCATGATGTTATGGTTGTATGTTTCCTATATGTGGTTCTAGATGTGCCAATTTAGAATATCGTTAGCCATTTGATCTACGACACTGTTGAGGTTTCTGGGAACATGCGTGAATGTGATGGATTCAAATGTTCTAACCATTTTTTTAGTGCACAGATACTTTCTAAAGAGGCAAGGATCACGTACTCGGTAGTGGTTGTTCAATTGAGAAACAAGTAGCTGGGAGTCTAAGAAGACATCGAGATGGTGAATGCCTAACTAGAGAGTGGCGGCCAAGAGGCCATTGACACCATCATATTCATCCTGGTTGTTGGTTGTGGTGCCCATGCATATTCTATCGATGTGGATCAACGCTTGCGATGGGGAGTAGATTACCCATGCAGCCGAGGCGAGGTTCAGAGACCATCTGCATGCTCCATCTGCGAATCCCATATACCAGTTTGAGGTGTGCTCCATCTAAAGCAATGAGAGGAAATGATACATAAGACTCAATTTTGAAAAACAAATGTGTAAAACAGAAAATGGAAAGACTATTATACAAGTTGTAACATTGTCACTCAAAGGGGTGACGTTAGCGGGAAAGTATTTTGGACTTTCCAGGGATCAACAGTCATTCCTTTGTGTGACATGATGAATCTTTATAGACAGCCCACGGGGATACAGAAAACACACTTGAAAGGGTTCAAGCGGATTCCGTACTTGCAACATTGTAGGAGGACTTGTCACAAGTCTTCTATGTGTTGTGTTTGCTTCTAAGACCATGCAATGAGGTTGTCGAGACAAACCAACATAATGTGAATGAGGTCGTAGAAGCAATGTGGCATGGCATGCTGGAAGGTGGCTCCGACATTTTTTAGGCCAAAGGGTATGAATCGATATGCGAATGTGCCCCATGGGGTTGTGAATGCCATATTATAATGGTCTTCTTTCTAGATTTGGATTTGGTTATATCCAGAAAAATCGTCCATGAAGGAAAAGACCTCATGTCCAGCACATGCATCGATGATCTGATTGATGAAGGGTGTGGGGAAGTTGTCTTTAGGACATACCCCATTAAGGTCGCAGAAGTCTGTGCAAACGTGAATGGCACCCTATTTTTTATTCACGAGAATAGGATTAAAAACCCAAGTGGTGTATGCAATGGGGTAGATGAAGCCGGCTGTGCGTAGCTTCTCTATCTCAGCTTTAACCGCAGCCACTTTGGATGGATAGATGCGCCATTGTATTTGGCGTATGAGAGCCACATTAGGCCATGTGTCAATGTGGTGTTCCATGATGGATGGATCTAGGCTGGGCATTTCGGTGTAAGATCGGGCGAAGATATCACAGAATTCTTGGAAGAAAGCTTTGTAGGCATCGACCTCTTCCAGGGAGCAAGATGCCCCCAGCATGATTTTTTCAACAATCTCATAATTGGTTGAGATGTCAATTTTAATGGTTGGCTAAATGTTCACCATATTCCCTTATTTGAAGGAATCTGGTGCTGGGATGGGGTTCTTGAACCAGTCGACCTTCCCATGGATGAAATCTTTAGTCTCCATGGAAAACTGGTCAGACTGTGACACAAGTTTTTCAAGGAGGAAGAATGAGCGATGGTGCATGTCATCCCATGGGTATTCTGGGGTGATCAGAGCTTCAAGTATCTCCTTAGCATTGCTGAAGCACCGAAGAGACAGGTTTGATGGACCATTGGTGGAGGAGGAGATGAGTGGGTCAGTTGAACTGGACATCATGTAGATGGACATGGTGTCTAAAGAAGGCGGTGGGGGGTGCACTTCTTCGATTAAGGTGATTTTAGACTCAAGGGAATGTTGATGGAGGTCAGCTAGATCCATTTGAAATTCAGGTAGGTCTTGGAAATGGTGAGAGTAATGTCCATACAAACCATAGAGGGCTTAAGCATGGTTTGTTCTCAATGCCTTGTTTCTAACTATTGGTGCAGTTGGGAGTTAAACCACGGGGATTTTTTCATTTGTATCCATGGAATTGAAATGCGTACGAATCTTTGGGATTTCAAGGAAACTCTGAGTTGGATGTCCCTGTTGCTCGCAGACGGCGCATGGAAGGACTTGTCACGGTTCTGTGGTGGCTTTGTCATTCTTTCCCCTAGTCCTTTTTGGTTGGGACGAAGCAGGTGCAGGTGTAGTGGTTGGCTTTTGAAGAACGGGTGGAGGGTGAGAATCGACCGCGATGGGTTGCACCGGGTTTAAGAAAACCTGGGGAATTGCTGGTTGAGGTGGTGGATCAAGATACCACAATGGAATTCCCAATGTAAAGTTGGGCAAGCTTAAGGTGGCCATTACCGGTTTTCTCATGACACTAGGTGGGGTAAAGAGGAAAGGAATTATATGGACTAGAGATGAGCCTAGACAACTCCCTATTGGTTGCATGTGGGGATGTAGTTGTCGTTGTGACTGTGTGTAGTGCTGCTACTGCAGGTGATGTTGTGGCTGCAGATGATGTTGTGGTTGTGGTTTGGGCTATGGTTGCAGTTGTTGTTTGGGTGAAGCGGTGCTAGAGGAGACCATGCACAAGTCCGTAGTCTCATTTTGTGTCGGTGGTGGTGACACTAATGGGAAAGGAGCCGTCATGGTGGTATCAACAAAAAACCAAGGGCCCACATTCAACAATGGGGATGCTGGTGTGTTTTCAACCATGGTGTTGATTGCAGGGATGACATTGGCATGTGTGGTCATCCCTTGTAGCTTAATGGTGGTGATGGTAGGGATAACGTTGGTGGGTGTTGTTAACCCTTACAGATCATGATAAGTGAGTTGATCAACCGTCACAATCTTCCCTTCATGGGGGAACATCATGAGATGGAAGACAGTTGACGTGACAACTCGTATGGCATACATATAAATTCTCCCGAGGAGAAGGTTATAGTCCAGTTGAGCATGGACAACCTCTATGTTGATCAGCACTGTCTTCCCGGCTAATGTGATGGGGACGTGGGGGAGGATTCGCTGGGATTTAGTGGGATGTCCATCAAAATCCTATAGAGTTGTGGAGGATGGTTGCAGAATTGGTGATCTGAGTTTCTTCCAAACCAGGGTGGATATAATGCGCATGGATTCCCCCTCATCCACTATGCACCGGTGCACAACCAGGTTCTGGATAGACACCGACATTTGGAAGGAAATGGTCGATGGCATGCACGGTTATCCATTCTCTATGTCGAATGTGATCAACTTGGAGTTGGAGGGGTCTACTTCCCCAAGGGAAACTAGTAAGGCTTTTTGCTACGTTGGGCACATTTTAAGTATCTCAAGAGCAGACATGGCGGTCGGTGTTTGGGCCAAATCATCCACAATGCTATAGCTGACTGCAACTCTAGCAGTCACGTTATTGGCAATTCAGCATATGAGGGGGGTTGGGAATGGGCGTAAATAAAGAGGTAGGTTGACTATTTTGGACATTGAGGCTACTGATGTGTCAGTAGATTTGGTGGTGGTACCGTAATGATTCTATCTAGTTTATAAGTTGACCTCTTCACTCGTCATGGCTAGCAGGTGGTGAACAACTATTTCAGCCATGTGAGGTGCCCTCGGAGCATTGAGATTTGTTGGCTATGGTGGGAAGACCCAGGTTTACTATAATCAACCAACAACACCCCTAGCTCATTGGCCCTTTCGGCGACAGACCATAAAGTGGCCTGAAGTCTCACCCGCAGTGACTCTTAAGGGTTGGCCAAGGACTCAAGTGTCTTAGACCAGGTTCTGTGGCGATCCTACTTGCGACTCATGGCTCTTCTAGCTGTGGGGTCTCTTTCTCTGCGCGTCATACGACCTTCTGCTCGTGTTGCGCAATCTCCTCACCTCGCAGATCTTCTAGCCGCGAGATATTCCTTTAGACCGCCATGCGGTCCTTCTCTATGTCGCGCACTTCCCTAACTCGCGATATCTCCGGCCTTATCGCATCGCTGTGCACCATGCGACACGCAGCTCCTGCCCAACGCTAAGTCCTCAACCAGCGGTATCGCACACCGTAGCTCCTCTGTCGATGCGGTATCACCTCTTTGTGATATCCTACCTCCGCGGTTTAGTGCACTTAGCGTTGCTCGTGTTGACGTGCAAGACTTAACATACAAGGCTATTCAATACTGCAACTAGTAACTGTTTAACGCAAAGAATAAATGAACCATATACAACATGCCAAAGACTTTGACTTATGTTTATCCTTCTATATTGCTGTGAACTGATTAACACATTCATTCATTAAACTGTAAACAAAGCCCATGAAATGACTGAGAAATGCATAAATAAACATAACACATAATCCAATCACATAACACTTGATTTTAATGTGGTTCACCTCCAGGATGGAAGTTACGTCCACAGAACTGTGTTTTTCTTATAGCTCAGGGGAAGGTAAAACACAATTCTGCTACACCGCATATGCAGCTCAATATCTTCTCTCTTAGACCTCTTTTCTCTCTATATTGCTGTCCTACAATATACTCTTCCCTCTCTGTCGATCCCTGCGGATCGTTACATGCATACTCTATAAGCCAGCTACTGGTTATAGTAAGATTGCTACTGCTAATAACAGAACCACAGCTAGGCTTTTACAATAGTCTAATAGTATGCAAAACACTACTAACAACTGAATGAACCAACTAACTGACCAACCCTTTTACAATACAAAATATATCCCTTTATAGGCAGCCCGAAGGTCTTGCCATTACAACACTGTGGGCCTGTCCCAACAGTAACCCAAAACCCTAACTAGTGACAGTTGGCCATATATGTACTTGAGGTAGCCGCTTTCCATCACACCATAGCTCTCTGCAGTCTTCCATGCTTCCCGGCACTGATCATGGGTACTATGCACCGCTTCTCTTTTCTGTCCTTCGTCTTCAATGCTTCGGCCTCGTTGGTCCTTCTCCTTTATGAGGGTCGCTGAGCCCTCCTGTCTTCCACCGCTGCCTTCAATGCAGTGGGTGAGCTCTCTCTTCTCGGCCGCTCAGGTACCGTTGCCTTTCTTGACTTCTCTATCTAAAAAGTCATGGTTTTCGGCTCTGCTCTACAGCTGGAAATGTGCTACGGCGTCGTAGCTCTATCCTATCTTCTTTCCGCCAAAACTTATCTCTCTGCTAAACTAGCAGCTTCTTTTGTAGCTACGGGACCCTGCTCCAATAGTCCCCTAACACTTACTTGTGGCTCATCCTCGAGCCACTTCCAGCGGGCTTCTCCTACTGTAGCTTTGCCTTAGCTTCCTGCGAAGTCCTCTGCAGCCTGTCTCGAAGTCCTGCGACTTCCTTCTCCATCACTTCGACACGCTCTTTATAGTTTATGTAACTTGGTTTGCTGGGCTCTCTTATCCTTCTTTCTCGATGTCATGGTCTCGCTCTCTTCTCTCCTGAAACCTTTTAAGAGCCTTCTAGTGTTTGAGAGGTTTTCCACAGATATCCTTTCCTCTTTATCTGGGTTAGAAATTTTATCACAAGGAAAATATGTATCTTCCAACCTTCTCAAACATTTCATTCAGTCTAGAGCCTTGTATATGAAAGAGATACAAACCATGAATTCCATTCTGAGAACAAGCCTTTGTCTGCGTTCTAAAATTCTACCGACTGCTAGGTTTGCTGTCTTCTTCCACTTCTCTTCTCTTCGAGGTGCTCCAGGTACACATGCTGCCTTTGATCGTCATATTTTCGTTTCGTTGCCTCCGCAATCTCTTGTGCTTTTCTTAGCTGATCAGATAGGTCGGCGACCTTCTCCCGTTGCTTTCTTTTTCTCATTTTTACTTTCCGCCTAGCGGGATATTTCTTCTCATCATTCTTCTGCTCTGCTTTCTTATCTTCAGTGATCGGCTCGACGTTCTTATTCTAGTTAGCAGAGACTTTGGTGACAACTTCTACTTCTGGCGCTTGACTCTTCATCCTTAGCGGCTGTCTAACTTGTGATGTACTTAATTTCACAACCCTGGGCGGCGGCGTCATAGCAGACCTACAGCCACCAGGGTCGAAGTGTCTCGGCATGTCTTCTAGAGGTTCGTCCTTGAACAGAGCCGTCTTAGTACAAAACGATGGATGTACAATGGCTGCAAATTCTAAAAATCACAGCACTCTGTAACAAACTTAGCTCTTCACAGGGAATTCTGAACAATGCACTCTACAGCTCTCGGTTTTTCTGCAAACGTAACCGTCCTAGTTGAATACTTTCTGCTTTTATACCCAATACGATAATCCCGGATGCAATGGTCATCTAGACTGAACCCATCGGTCGTCATCAATGCCTGGACAAGACCACACCCGTCATCCGATCCTTAATAAATGAGGAAATCCGATCGAATTTCCCTCAAAACGTGTGTGCACAGGCGCCGGTCTCGTTGGAGATTTGCCAAATCTGGAAAAATTTATTATACTGCTGCCAAATCTATGGTATGATATACCGGTCATTACCTCATTAACTACCTGTCATATGGTGACTTGACTGGCCCTCTATCGGTTGCAAAACTGAGTACGTGGCACGGGGAAACATCGCACTGCCGCGATGCGACTTCGCATCACCTGTGTAAAACAATACTAATTTTTTTTTTTTTTTTGAAATTAAACCGACCCGATGCGATTCCTCATACTTAGAATAATACCTGCCGGTGTAGACTAGTTCTCGGTGCGATGCCTCCTTTCAACTACACTGGACATCTGTACCATGATAACTGGCTAAGCTAGGGCTGAGAGGTGGGGTGGCTATCACTATAGGTCTTAAGCCTACTGCCATTAATCCATGTGGGCAGACGCTCCCCATTCAGCTGGCTGAGCTGAACGGCACCTCCCTCTGTGACTTGCTGTATCTGATATGGCCCTAGCCAAAGCATCTTGACCTTCCCTGGAAACTTAATGAATTTGCTGTCATAGAGGAGCACTAGGTATCCGATCTGGAACATCTTATTCTTAATGTGTCTGTCATGCCAAGATTTTTCTCGTGCCTTCTACACTTTCTGATGGAATCTGGCGATGAATCTGTCTTCTTCTAAGGCAAGTAGCTGTGCTAGACTTTCCTCCACTGTGTCTATATCAGTCATCCCGGTAATCTGAGTGATTCTTAAACTGGGAAGAATATACTCCATAGGCATAACAGCCTCCCGTCCATACACCAAGCTGAAAGGTGTGTGTCCCGTAAGTTTCTTGCATGTGGTCCTGTACGCCCATAATACCGCATTAAATCTGAGGTCCCAATCATTTCTTTGGCTATTGCAGATCTTAGTAAGAGCATTTTCTAAAATCTTATTAAAGGCCTCCACCGTACCATTATCCTGTGGGTGGTAGGGAGTGCTCTTATGGTGCTGAATCTGGAATTCTTCTGTCAATGCCTCAATAGTGTTGTTCAAGAAATGTGTGCCTTGATCACTCATCAAAATTACTGGGCATCCAAATCTACTGATGATGTTTTCAAAAAGGAACTGTGCGGCTGTTGCAGCATCACAATTTCTTACTGCTTTGGGCTCTACCCATCTGGTGAGGTACTATGTTCCAGTGATAATATATCTCACACCAGTGCACTTTCCTGGTGGGTTGAGAGGACCCACAAAATCTATAGCCCATTTGTGAAATGCACGCAGCATGACCTGCGGTCGCAGCGGCATTTCATCACATCGCAAGGTTTTTCCTACCCTTTGGCAGATATCACAGCATCTACAAAAGTCCTTGGTGTCTTTATGCAATGTAGACCACCATAATCCTGCCTCCAGGATTTTTTACGTAGTCAACTTTCCTGCGAAGTGACCTCCTGCGGTTCCTGAATGTGCCTCTCTGATAATAGCGCCTTTTTCATACGGCATCACACATCTGCGCAGAACTTCATCCAGACCTAACTTGTATAGGTGTCCTGCGATAAGGGTGAATTATGCTACTTTAACAACCAACTGCTTCTTTTGCTGCTTAGTAAACTCATTAGGTGCTACTCCTGTAGTGAGAAATTGAATAATATCGGCATAGTACTCATCTGCGATCTGGATAGAAAACAGTGGCGCATCTGGCAGATTGTCGTCTAGGTTACTTGGCTCTTCTCCTGAGTCTATCCGCGATAGATGATCAGGTCCGGCATTCAGTCTTCCTGATTTCATGATGATTTCAAAATCATACTCCTGAAAGAGGAGTAACCATCTGCAGATTCTCCCCCCTAACACTGGCTTATTGACCAAATACTTCAAGGTGGAATGGTTATTGAACATCTTAAACGAGGCACCCAACAGGTAGTGCCTGAACTTCTGGAGCGCGTACACCATAGCTAGGCCTTCTCTTTCTGTTTTGGTGTAGTTCTTTTCTGCTGTCGAGAGCTTTCTGCTGGAGTATGCGATAGGATGGTGAATGTCCCCTTCTCCTGGTTGTGTTAAAACAACCCCTAATACGATGCCAGACGCATCCACATGTACATGAAATGGCTTAGTCTAGTCTGGAAATACTAAGATGGGTGCTGTAACCATCTTTTCTTGAAGTGTGTCTAGACTCTGCTGACATTCCTCATTCCATAGGAATTTTACATCTTTCTTTAGCAATTTCTCCATTGGTGATGTAATCTTTGTGTAGCCCTTGATGAACTTTCTGTAGTACCCAGTATGACCAAGTACTGTTCTCAGTTGCTTGACTGAGTTGGGTGCTGGAAGGTTTACAATGATGGCAATCTTCGTGGGATCTACCATCAAGCCTTGTCTGCAAACAATGTGACCCAACAAAATACCAAATGGTGCACAAAATATACATTTCTTCAAGTTTAGAGAAATCTGGTACTGCCTACATTTCTCTAACATCAGTATTAAGTCTCCTATATGCTTGTCAATTAGTCCAAATATAGTCCAATCATCAAAATATACTTCTAAGAATTCATGAATGTATTCTTTAAATATAGCAACTACTACTCTAGAAAATATAGCTGGTGCATTCTTAAGACCAAAGGGCATTACCGTATACTAGAACGAGCCACATTTTGTTGCAAAGGTGGTCTTGGATCGATCTTCTGGATGTATTCTGATCTGATGGTAGCCTGAAAAGCCATCAGTGAAGGAGTAGACCTCCTGTCCTCCCACGTTGTCTAATACCTCATCAGTGAATGGTGTTGGACATGGATCGTGAAGCGATGCATCGTTGAGCTTGTGCAGATCGACACAGATCCTGATGTCTCCTTTTGTTTTCTTTTCTTGTATGACCATGGGGCTAACCCATTCGCTTTCTTCTACTGGCTCAATGATGCCTGCTGCTAGCATCTTATCGATTTCGTACTTTACTTTTTCTTTGTAGCACGGATTCAATATATACGGGTGCTGATTGACTGGTCTAGCATCCTCCTTCAATGGTATCCTCATAACTCCCAGGTCTCCAACTATTCCCTTCATCTCTGTGAACTTGGTGGGAAATAGGTCCTGATAGTCATGTAAAAAATCTGCAATCTATCCGACTATTTCATCGTTCCAATAGTCTCCAATAGAGGCAAACTTAGGTTCTGCGTCTGTGCCAATATTGATCTTTTTAATCTTGATGGGTTTGGTGATTGCTGGAATCTCTAACTGTGGTCCCCCAACATCGTGAGTCCCTTCTGACTCCGGAATGTTGGTGTTGCGAGGATCCTCATCCTCATCCTTATCTTCATTGTCTGACTTTGCTGCGAAATTATAGCACTCTAGCGCGGCTTGCAACTGGATGGCCCACTCAGGTTGAGCCTACACTGAGATGGTACAGTCCTAAAATATCTTGATCTTGATTATGTCTAGGGCCTGAGCAACACTTGGATGTTCTGATTCAAACGCGAAGGTGAGTAGGAAACTATCTGTCATAAGTGACCATGTGGTCGTCCCCTTGCGCAACTCGGTCTCTGTGTACCAGTTCCTTGGAACTGTGCCCAATGTGTGAATGAATCTGTGAACCCATTCATCCTCGGGAATGTCCGACCAGTTCTATTCACATGTCTGAATGTGTGCTCTGGGATCAGTTTCACCTGTGTACTTCTACTGAACATACTCTCTATCGACAGAAAATTTGATCGCCATCAGTCTTTTAATATCATCCCATGATGTGATATTCTCTTTATGCGCATACCACCATCTTGCAGGTGTGGCTCATACTACAAGGTCCATAGCTACGATCCTCTGCTCGTAAGGAATCTATTGCTCAAACTGATCAAGGAAGTCCTGAATATCTGTCAGACCATGATATGATATCTGTCAGTACTTGCGCGCTGAGACTTCGTAAAGTCTGTTCTGCCAGTTCTCTAGACCAACATCGAAATCCGATGCGCATGAGCTGTTGCATCGCCAACTAATGTTCCCTTTTGCGGTTGGATTGATGTAGTCGTTCTGGTTCGCAGTCATCTGGTAGAGACTATCCATGTTATGTGCCTCCTCCTCTTCTCGGATAGGTTCAATATATCTAGGACCCTGGTGAGGATCCAATGACGCAATGACCCGGATCTACGCATCCTCAAAGGTCATTTGTCTTCTCTTTAAGTCAATGACAACCTTGCTACCAATTGCCCAATCGATACTTAATAATGCTGGATACGGTCGACTGTCGCCAATGATTTCTATAACCTCGAAGTCCGCAAAACTGCGAACTCCGTCAATGTCAACTGGCACCTGCGGCAGTCGACCCAATGGTGATACTCACTGCTGATTAGCTAATCTCAGGTGGATAGGTGATCTGACTAACTGAGGGCTACCCATCTGTTCCCATGTCTGCTTAGTTAGAACATTCACCTCTGATCCTAGATATAAGATGACTTCATCCATTTCAAACTCTCCAATCTGTGCTGTGAGCTTCATCTCTCTTCCGGTCCTTGTATGTCCTGTAATATTATGAACAGCGCGGTGTGCACTGCCCGAGAGAGAAGGTTGCTGACACTGATCTATGATGCGCTGTAGCTCACCAATAGATTTTTCATTTCTCACAAGTTTCAAGCAACTGCGTAGGAAGTATTGTACACTTCTTGTCAATTCATCCTCATCGCATCTTCCCGATGTGGTAGCCTGCGGTATCTGTTCAGGGCTATCGCCACAAGGTGCTTGTTGTGGTACGCCCCTAGACTACGGTACCTGCAATCCTGATTGCGAAGGTTCATCAAAGGAAGCCTTGGCTTCGTGAAATGTTTATTTATTATTCTGTAGGTCGAGTGCTGTTGCTTTACTAGGAGATTTGCGCACCCACTCCTGACTTGTGTTCTTTTCGGTCTCCTGCGATGTCCTACTAGTAGAAACACTGCTACGAGTCACAATATTGACTCTTGGTTCTGGCTCTGCCTGCTCAGCAGCAATAAGCTGGATGTTTTGGTGTACTGCTAGCTTAGGGTCTTTGATCTTAGCTATCAAGGTAGGACACTCCTCTATGGTATGATCATAATATTTGCAGTAGTTACAAGTGGTAGTGGGGCTCTGACAGTCCCTAGCATAGTGTCCTACAATTCCGCAATTATAACAAGTGATTGGTCCGCAACCACTGCCAAAACCTTCTCCTCTGCTGAAGTCTTCTCCTCGTGCAAAGCATCCTCCATGACCTCGTCCTTTGAATCCTCCTCCACGACCACCATAAGCTGGATCAGGCTGTGGTCCTGCTGCTGGACCCTGTGTTTCTGAATGGACTCTGTATACGTCATGTTTTCTATCCAACATGAGATCATAGGCTTGGCAATCCTGTTCATCATGTCCGACAGACTTGTAGAAGACACAGTATAGGTTCTTGGATGTCTGTACATACTTCTAAAGCAAAGGGCATTGCTGAGGTGGATGTCCTTGTGTTTTGCATATTTCACACCATGGCCCTTGCATTCGTGGTAAGGGGTTAGGATCCCCTGACGCTAAATATTCTGCAAAGACTGGACAGTTGTCTTTGGTATGACCTTGTGCTCTACATTGTAAGCACCATATGTCTTGCATAACCTCTTTCCCTTTCTTAAGTTCATGTATCTGTAACGTTAGGTTGGCCAACTGGTTCTGTAGAGTTGTCATGCCTGCCCTGGTTTCAGCTAAAGGTGAAGCTTCTAGCTTCATCGCCACCTCCAATGCGTCATCCTGTGTCTGGAGTTTCTGCTGCATTAGTGGCAATCTGATGTGAGGGAGCAGCGCTGTAATAAACAATTCCTTATGCTGCTCTGGCGCAAACTCAAAGCTTACTTGGTCTATAAGAGCTTTGAATTTCTGGTCAAAGTCCCATACTGACTCTGATGGTAGCTGCTTAATATCCTTGAGCTCTGTTATGCACTGAGACTCAGACTTAGGTTTCTTGAACTCTTTAATCATGGCGTTCTTGACCTGGGCAAGTGTCTTGGGTACTGTGGTATACTTTATGTACCATGTTAAAGCTCGATCTTTGAGCGTGGTGACCAACTATACAAGTTTAAGGTTATCATCGTTGATTGTCTTAATGGTCCACATGGCTTCACATAGAAACCAATGATGTTCCGGGTCCTCTGCTTCTATACCCTTAAAGGTAGGTAGCTTCATATCATCTCCCATTCTATTTCTCTACGGTAGGTTCTGATTGACTGGATTACTACCACTCAGCGGTGTAGGTGAAGGTGATGTAGCGGTAGTAGGTACTGTCTATGAGCTATTGGATGGAGTACCTATGGGATTACTCTGAGTCCTGGTTTATTTCTGTGGGGTATAGGGATGCCCCCCTTTGGTTCCTCTATGGTACTAGGACTCGGTTGCCTAATATTGTCTGAACTATCTCCAAATACAGGAGAGTCGAAAGCTACTTTATATTTCTTGCCACTACGTGTTCGTCCAATGTCATCAAAATCACTTTCAAACTCTTGTGACATTACTATCTTTCCTTATTCATCTGAAATCATGTCCATTACTCCTTTTTCATGTAGCAGCATCTTAATGGACAAGTTTAGAGAGTTTAGGTACTTACCACGATATCCTTTGAAGAAGTACCGCTCAGCCTCGCTGAAGATTTTTCTCTGGTCAACTGCAAATTCTGTGACGAAGCCTCCTAGCACACTCGCAAGCCAGAAGTCCACTGCTCTCGTAATGGGATTGTCGAGTCTCTACACGGTCTGAATCAGCTTCGGTGTCCAGACAATGTTTCTTTTCTTCTTGAATATGTTCCTATCTGTCAACTTTGATAACCAGTCATAAAGCTCGTTTCCATAGGTTGCAACGAAGCGATATGCTTTTGTAACGAGTCCTCTATGCGTAGCTTAGGGCTCTGGTTTTCTTTCTTGGAAAAATCCCTTAAGTTTGAATCCAGCCACTGGTGAAACTCTTCTCTAGTGGGATGCCAACAGAACATTAGCGCTTAGTTGTTCAAAACCGGCAACAGAACCATTTGTTGGCTGCGGTGGGCAGACCCGGGTTTACTATAATCAACCAACAACACCCCTAGCTCACTGGCCCTTTAGGTGATAGACCGCAAAGTGGCCTGAAGTCTCACCCAAAGTGACTCTTAAGGGTTGGCCAAGGACTCAAGTGTCTTGGACCAGGTTCTGTGGTGATCCTACTTGCGACTCGCAGCTCTTCTAGCTGTGGGGTCTCTTTCTCTGCGCGTCGTACGACCTTCTACTCGCGTCGCGTGATCTCCTCACCTCATAGATCTTCTAGCTGTGAGATATTCCTTTAGACCACCATGCATTCCTTCTCTATGTCACGCACTTCCCTGACTCGCGATATCTCCGGCCTTATCGCATCACCGCGCACCATGTGACACGCAGCTCCTGCCCAACGCTAAGTCCTCAACCAGTGGTATCGTGCACCGCAGCTCCTCTACTGGTGCGGTATCACCTCTCTGTGATATCCTACCTCCGCAATTTAGCACACTTAGCATTGCTCGTGTCGATGTGCAAGACTTAACATACAAGGCTATTCAATACTGCAACTAGTAACTGTTTAACGCAAAGCATAAATGAACCATATACAACATGCCAAAGACTTCGACTTATGTTTATCCTTCTATATTGCTGTGAACTGATTAACACATTCATTCATTAAACTGTAAACAAAGCCCATGAAATGACTGAGAAATGCATAAGTAAACATAACACATAATCCAATCACATAACACTTGATTTTAACGTGGTTCACCTCCAGGATGGAAGTTACGTCCACAGAACTGTGTTTTTCTTATAGCTCAGGGGAAGGTAAAACACAGTTCTGCTGCACCGCATATGCAGCTCAAGATCTTCTCTCTTAGACCTCTTTTCTCTCTATATTGCTCTCCTACAATATACTCTTCCCTCTCTGTCGATCCCTGCGGATCGTTACATGCATACTCTATAAGCCAGCTACTGGTTACAGTAAGATTGCTACCGCTAATAACAGAACCAGAGCTAGGCTTTTACAATAGTCTAATAGTCTACAAAACACTACTAACAACTGAATGAACCAACTAACTGACCAACCCTTTTACAATACAAAATATATCCCTTTATAGGCAGCCCGAAGGTCTTGCCATTACAACAATGTGGTCCTATCCCAATAGTGCCCATAAATATCATAGAGTGCACACGGTTGGTTTGTGTGCAATGGGGCATTGCGTCTTGGGTACGTTTGGTCATGGGGGGTTTTGAGCTTTCCAGTTTGCTGCGACATTGTTGGGAGGGTTTGGTTGTTGACTGCCTCCTTGGGGTTGGTTATTTCCTTGGTTCTGGGGTCGATTATTTCTAGCTTCCCCTTGTTGGTTGTTGGGGGCAAGCTAGTTGGGATGGTTTTTTTGTGTGAACACTTGTCCCAACGGAGCGGGTGGAGTGGGGGCAGGGGCTTGAACCGCTTGCACTGGCGGTGCATAGTAAATTTGAGTGGGAGGTGGCACCACAAATGTGGGCATTTTCCTCATATACTACTATGTAGGCCAAGCCATGGCATGAGCCTACTGCGGTGGCACAGGTTGTGCATAGGAAGTTGTTGCTCTAGACTGGGAAATCATTCTAGAGTAGTCCGAAGCTTGGTTTTGGTAAGAAACATTAGTAGTGTTGCTTGGTTGTGATGGAACTGAAGGTGGTGTCGGTCGGTGCTATGGATATTGGGAGACTGATCCTATGATGCCATCTACAACATAGGATGCCCCCAGTGCGTCACAGTAAGAGGTGCCTGTGTGGGGAGCATCTGGGATGACGGTGTACAGGTATCTAGAATGAGGATAGATGAGGTCAAATTGTTGAGCTTTTAGTATTGCCTCTTCTTCGGATTGAGGATGTTCATATGTGATGTCCTTTGCTATGGGTAGGAGCAAGGTCTTAAGGAACCAATCCAAGAAGATCATGTCATCAAGTTGGATTTTGCATAGGCTACGGCGTCGTTGCCACTCATGGATATGGTTGGTTATATGAGTGGCAGTGTTTTGATGGTAGGATAATAGGATCTCCACCCCCTCATCATATCTGATGGGGAGTTGGAAATACTGTAGGAACATGAAGGCTAGGGAGTTGAAATCAATGGTACTTGGCTTATGGTAGCTCAATGTACCATTTGGCCACAACACTTGTGAGGGTGCATTGGAATAGCCTCAGTCTAATGGAATTGTCTATGATGTTTTTTGACGAGCACCATAGATGGAATGTCATTATGTGGTTTTGGGGACATTCCCCTTCTTTTCCTTCAAACTTGGGAATGTTTGATGGTAGCTTGGTTGGCATGCGTGGCCAGAAAGCTTGGTGGAAGATGGTGTCATTTGTTAACCGTGCCAAATCAAGCAAGTTCAAACAAGCCATGAAAGGCAGGTTTGACCCCAAGTTGATGTGGGATGGGACTGCGATAGTGGTGGGATTTGCAGGTGCATAATGCATCTGCACAGCTAGGGGTACTTGCGGTGGCGCCATTGTGGATGGGCCAATGCCTCCAAGTGTTTTGGGGGGGACAATATGGGTGGCAGGGACATTGCCCCCATGTATGATATTAGGGGCAACGTAAGTGGAAGGTCCATTTCCCCCCTATTATAGCGGATTTCACCACACTAGGTGAATCACACATTATATGGCCTTCCCCTGTCCCACTGCAGACTCATTAGCCCCTATGGACCACTTTTGTCTTTTGATGTATCCTTGACCATCCCTAAAAACATAAGAAAAGTGATATACGTGGCTTTTTCCCCGATAACCGCGTACATACGCGGATATTCCCTCGATAGTCGCATACATCAGGATGTGTACATAATCCAAATCCTTTTGGAGCATTCCTTGACTTGGATCCGACTCATATGACTCCTGGCCTTCCATATGCCTTGAGATCGCACGGATTTGACCTTTCAGTATCCCTTTGAAAAGCTATATAAGGAACCCATTGAGACATTGAAAGCATAAGAGAGAATTGAGAGTAACGAAACTATAGTCCATTGTTGCCAAAACTTATGCTTGAGTCTGCATCCCTTTGTCCCTTGGAGCACTATTGTGTTCTTCCCAAGCTTTACTTTTGCTAGTAAGCTTGCTATCGAAGTGATGGAGGATTGAGGTGGTGGAGGCCCAAGTGGGGGATTCAGTTTCTCTGATTCGCAAACGTGCCATCAGAGGTTGTCACTTGTAATCTCTGATTCATATTAATAGAAATATCTTTTCCTATCCAGTAATATGTATTTGAATGAATATTGTATCCATTGGAATATGTCAAATGCTTATACATTATTGATTATATATGCTAGAATAGATCTAACACCATGAAATATAGTATGCTTGTATTGTTTACTTGTTGTTGAGGACGTGCTATAACAATTCAAGCTGAAGATTGGAAAGCTCAACGGGGATCTACTTCAACCGTCCAGAATAAGGTACGAGGTTCGATCCTTTAGTGTTAGATATTTTATTTCTATTGCATATTGGGAAAGATTGATTTCTGGAGTCTAGCTGTCTGTTGTGGTACCCCAAGCCATAGGAATTTCTCTCCATAACAGAATTGGCGACTCAGCTGGGGAGTTCCTAGTAATTGTCCTTTGGGAGTTGACTTCTTGGCATTTAATGTATTTGAATTGCTCTCTCTCTCTTGTTTCTATGTCAGGTATGGGGGCATGTATGCCTGGTAGAGCCTGATTGGTGTGAATTTAGTCTCAGCTTGTCTGTTTACCTCAAATTTGTGCATCTTTTTCTTCCTGTATGTGGTTTTGTCACTTACAGTCGTGTATACATGTGGTTTCCCCTGGGATTTTTGCGTATACATGCGGGTTCACTGCGCACAGTCGCGTATACCCTAGTTTTTACCTTTTTGTGGAAGATGGTGGATTGCTGGGTGAATTCTGTTAGTTGCTGAGTCTCCTTTGGCACTGCCTGAGTCTGTTAATACCTCTGTTTCTGACCAGAAACGTTTTTTTAGCCTAAATTTCTTCTTTTAGGAAAGTTCTTGTCATGGCATCCTTGATTTTTTGTTTGAGATTAGTGCATTAGAGTCCTTTTACCTTAGTGCTTTTCTGGAATGCTATTTATGTGTGCTTGTAGAGTCTGGGGTGGGTAGAATCATTCTTTTGTGTTGGTAATAACTCCCGATCAATTATTCTATTCATGGCTAAGCATTCATTTATACATTCATGTGACGGTTTTGTTTCACCTTCCGTCCAGCCTTTTCGGCTTCCAACTATTCCTATTTATTTATTTACAATATTATAATCCCTAACGGATTATATTCTAACAATCCCCCTCTTAATCTGAAGGGGTGTTCGTAAGTCTGAGCATGTTTATGAACCTTTCAAACTTTTCTCGTCCAAGCGCTTTGGTGAAGATGTCTGCAACTTGATCATTTGTGGAACAATGTCGAAGATGGATTGTCTTGGCTTCTACATGATGTCGAATCAAATGATACTTTGTGTTGATGTGTTTGGTTCGATCATGGAATCTAGGATTCTTAGCCAGCTTGATCTCAGAAGTATTGTCGACCAATAATGGAGTGGATTTCTCTTGTTTTTCTTGCAAATCTTCAAGTATCTTCCTGAGCCATACTATTTCTTTCGTTGCTTCAGCTGCA